>CM035148.1:24517887-25117887 GCA_020205605.1 Panax ginseng | reverse complement strand
TTTATACTGAGACCAGTATATAGGAAATTATCTAAATTCATAAGCATTTGTTTATAAAATTTTAAATATATATCTTCAACTTAGTGGAAGCCCAATCCAAACCAGATATAGGGATACTTCTCAATCCAACAGACCCAGAGTTGAAAACTACAAACTTTGCATGAAAGCCCAAAATCAATGATTTAGTTATATAAAATATTTCATGAGGCTATCCCCCTAAAACATAGCAACATAAAATATTTTACCCCTAAATTTCACAAGAGGAATTTAATTTATATCTAAATTTACAATCGTTAATGATGTATGTTTGTCCAATATTTATATTTAAATTTATTGAATATTTACTTTGTAGCGACGACTTGTTAAGGAAATTGTGATGATAAATAAAAGGGAATTGTTAAATCCACACTATTTTTTGTTATTTTCACAACAAAAGTGTCGTTGTAGATGTATAGCGACGGTGAAAACCATCGCTATAGGATCTATAACGACACTTTTGTTGTGGAAATAATATTTTCTAGTGTGGATTTAACAATTTTCTAAATAAAAGGGTATCGAGTTATTTATACAATCAAAAATGAGACTTTTTTTCCCGAGTTTTTGGGTGTGATGATAAACATAAGGATATGCAAATAATTGATATTTGTATGTATGCCAATTTATTTGTAAGCTTAGCGTATGGAGTGTATGCAAGTCATAGGGTATAAACAGTATCTGCTCTTTTCATGCATTTTTCTCCCTTTCATATATATACCACTCCTTCCTCTCATTTCGCATGCAAAACCACAAACGCCAAACGACTCCTTCCATTTTCTAAAGCAATTGAAACGGTATGGCAATGGTGTTATTATGTTAAGTTTTACTGGCTTTATTATAAAATTTGAGGTATAATTTGATTTTTGAGATCAAAAGTTATGGCAAGGGTGTTATTATATTGTTATTTGAATTTAAAAGTCAAATTATATTTATAATTTTGGATCGGATAGAGTTTTTTTTTTTTTTTTTTTATCTTCAGGAAAGATGGACTGGTCAATGACCAGTAATTAGTTTATATCTTTCCCATTATAAAAAGGAAAGTAGTTTTCTTATTTTCTTTTCTTTATCTTGCGGAAAGTGATGGACTCCACAACACGTTTGCGTGAAATGGTCGTCGCTCGGATCATTTCTAACAAAGTTGTAAGGGTGGAACTCTCTCGACACCTCAACTCAACGTCTATAAGAAACGAGAACCTTAGTACAATCAATCAAGCAATAAAGTTTGCGTTGAATGGAACACCAACGACACCTAAATCCCGTGTTTATATCGAACATGAACCTCAATACAATCGACGATTAATGCGGTAGAAGACGTTATACACAATTATATATTGTTGTATGATAAAGTCAAATTGAATATCAAAAAAAAACTAAGAAAAATAACTTAGGAATTCTTCAAAAAACCAAAAGTACAGAATAGTCTCATAAAAATGATATAAATATGAATACTGAATAATTGATGTAGAATTACAATCAAAAACCCATTGATAGTAGTTTAAAACCCTAGAATCCTTGAAAAGGAATCAACAATTGATTTGGAATCAATATCTAATCTAAAGTATACTAGTTACAATAGAAATCTGATAAAATATTGAAATTATTGAGTTTAGGAAACAAATCCACGACCAAAATTTGTCAAAACGTGTCTGCCTCAAAAAAAGCGCCAACAAAATCAGGCTGAGGTTGCCGGGCTGAAGTGGGACAAAGAGGAATTGGTCGGGGCATGTTCAGAAGGTGCTGGGGAGAGTTCGGGCAGAGAGGAGCTCATCGGGGCGAGCCCAATGGCCTTGGTGAGTTCGCCGGGGTGACGTCCCTGTTTTTCACCCGACAATTTTCTTTGATCTCCTAGCCTTGTATGATGACTTTGGCTTGACCTAGAACGTATCCTTGGACCAAACTAACAATCGAGGATCACTCTCAACCACCTTGGTACACGTTGTCACGACATTCTCGATCCACATTGCTTGCACCAAACTCATAAGACCTTCTTTGAAACGTTTAGCTCGGCCTCTCGTTACGGGTCCAACCGGAACTTGCACCGGATCTGACCCATGATCTCTATTGGAATCCAAACTGTGACAACCCGAAAATTTAGAAAAATCTTGAATGATTAAATAAATGTTAAAGAATAAAACCTAGATTGGAAATAGAGAGTTAATTAAAAATTTTAAAGCGGTTTAATTTGAATTTTTAAGCAATGTAAAGAAATCAAATGAGAATGATAGAAATTTTGAAAAGTAAGAAAGGGATTATATATGTGGAATTTTTTTTAAGGAAATTAATTTCAAATAAAGATATTATAAGATTAAAGAGAATGTGTATATGTATAGATACATATATTCTTAAGAATGAGCTAATTATATTTTTAGCCAAATAAGAGGAATGATTAATTAAAATTAATCATACAAGTATGAATGAAAAGCTTAATTATAAAAGTTTGTGAAAAATTATGCCTTAAATAATAATTTAATAGAACCCAAAAATATTAGATTGGGAGAAGTCAAGGATGGTGGGCCCCATTACGGTGTGATAATTGGTGATGATGGTTAGAAGTGGGGAAATGACTATTTTGCCCAAAAGAAAATTGTTAATGACTTTTGTTCCCTAGGAAAAAATTGCTAGGAAATTTCTTAGTAATGGGAAATTGACTATTTTGCCCAAAGAAAAATTTGGTAATAACTATGGCGTCCTTGGAGAAAATTTCTAGGAAATTTCCTAATTATAGTTAGATGACAATTTTGTTCTTAAAAAAATTAATTATGACCAATATGTCCTATGAGAAAATTTCATTGAGATGACTTAAAGACCATCTTGCCCTTCTCTAGTAATGGTTAAAGACCATTTTTCCCTTGATCTTGAATTCCTACAAATTAAAGCCTTATTTTATTTGGGAGAGTTTTACTCATTTTCCCTAACTTCATTTATCCTAAGAGAGGATAAGAGCACATGTGATGTTATTATTATTTCTACCAACTCTTACCAACTCCTTTAGGTGTCACCAATTAATTTGACCACCTTATTTCTCCAAAGTTACAGGTAAAGGAAGAAGTAATGAGAGAGAGAAAACAAGATAAGTTAGGAGATTTTTATAGGTATACAAATATTATATCTATACATATTTACTAACTTTAAAATACCCATTTTGCAAATTAAAAGTTACTTTTTCTCATTTCTCCACCAAAGCTAAGAGAGAGAGAGAGAAAGAAAAAGAAAGAAAATAGAAAGAGAGAAGAAAAGAAGAGGGTGCTCGACAGTCCACATGGAGGAAGGAGGGATAAAATTCTTCCATACCATCTAAGCTTGATCTTATTTCGGTAGTAGAAGAAGAACAAGTCATAAGAAAAAGGTATTAAAAACCCTAAACTTAAGCTTAATTTGATTATTATGTTTGTTTAACAAAATAAAGAAGCTATGTTTCTTGAAATTTAAAACCTTGGATCTACTTGTTGATGAGTGTTTTATGTTTAGATCTACCCATATTGGGTGTTGCTTTTTTTGGAAATCAAAAGAAAAGAAAAATATTTTTTCTAGTTTAGAAAACCCTAACTTTTTCTTCCTTTGAAAATCTACTATTTGAAATCTACATCTTCTTTTTACGATCCGTCAAATTAGAGGGGTGCTAGATGTATAAGTTATCTAGTAAAAACAAGTGGTAGCACGAAAAAAATGTTGAGTTTACATGTCGTAGTGACTATTTTAGCCAAAACAGTCCCGTTTTTAGAAAAAGAAATAAAACTATTTTGGGTCAGTTTATGCTAGGGGTATTTTCGTCTTTTTATTACCTTTAAAAATTCTGGAAAACTTTAAGATGATAATATGATGAGTTAACTGTTTTCATTAAAAAGATGGTGATTTTTTGGATGTGTAGGATGAAAGTTATGAATTTTACGAGAAAGGACTACTTAAAAAGTACTAAAAGGGAATAACTCTTAGTGTGTAACTCCAAAAATTATGAAATTTTTACAAGAAGTACATATACATAACCAGAACATCCCTCAAAGTTTCGGAATGTTTGGACAAAAAATCAGTTCATGAAAATTGTTGCAAGATCCGACTATTTTGGTCATTTTAAGCATAATAAACGAAACTGAAAAATTCCAGAAAAATTATATGTTCATAAGGGTAATATTAACTTATGTTTCCCAAAAAAGTAGAATTTTTGGAACTGTTTTTGTATTTTTCATGTGAATTATTGAGTTATGAATAAATGGATAAAATAAGTTAAGTGATGTTATAAAAGATAAAAATGTAATATTTTTGACAAAAGACCCTAAAGACGATGTAATCAGATTAATGGAGGCTACTTTGGTCATTTTTGATGAGATGTTATATTTATGGTATTTTTGGGTTGTTAAATAAAGTAATTAGTAAAGGGTAAACAATTAAAATAATTTTTTTATAAGTTTAATAAATTATTAAATAATTAATAATATTAGATTAACATATTATTAATAAATGTTAGATTAAAATATTATTAAATGATTAATAATATTAGATAATGATTTAAAATATTATTAAATAATTAATAATATTATATTAATGTTATTAAAAAGTTAATAATATTTGTAAATGGTTAAAATATTATTAAATAATTAATAATTTAGTAAGCGGTTAAAATATTATTAAAGGATTAATAATATTTGTAAAGCGATTAAAATATTATTATATGATTAAAGTATTATTAATTGATTAATAATACTAAGAAGTGAATAAAATATTATTAAGATTAATTATATGAAATGAGTTTAAGATGATAGCAATATTATCAAGGTATGATAATATTACTAAGGACTTAATGTAAGATCTAATATTTATTATGTGGCTAAATGTTAGATAATATGTGTGATGTCCCCAAAATAGGTATACATCACCCATCTTGAGTCACCAAATACATGGTACAAAATTTAAATATAACTTAATTATACAACAGTCGTGTAAAATACGACTAAACATATACTGTGAGTTTTAATACAAATATTGTCATCTAGACAATATACAAACTCAATGGGGTCCTCATTACATTTATTATTACACTATTTCATAGAATAGTGAAGACTACTAATGTGACGCCCCCAAAATAGGTATACATCACCTATTCTGAGTCGTCAAATACATGGTACAAAATACAAATACAACTTAATTATACAACTGTCGTGTAAAGTACGATAAAACATAAGCTGTGAGTTTAAATACAAATATTGTCGTCTAGACAATATTCAAACTCAAATTCAATATTATTACATTTATTTTCCACTATTTCACTGAATAGTGAGGACTACTAATGCTATCATCTGGTCCGTCACTCCGTTTCCCGACTAGTCTCTGCTACGTTCTCATTTTCTGAAGAGAACAATAAAAGTAAAAGGGTGAGCTCAACTAGCCCAGTAGGAAATATTATGACTAAGATAATGCGTAATATATTATCGTTAGCCTTTTCAATGTTGTTAAACCGATACAATATAACAACCATCAAGTTTAACTGCAGCGGAACAAGCAATCCATTAAAAGAGTCAAGTAGAGAATAAAATCTACTATCTTTTATGATTTAAAAGTTTTTCATCACTTTTATCGCTGGGACTCAGCTTAATAAATAATCCACATCATCGAATCACCCCTGCACTACGGCTAAAGATATTCTTTAGTATCACGACCACAATTATCCATGCACTACGGGCCAAGAATATTTGTGTATTCAATAATGGTCATGATCATGCCAACAACTCGGTCCATCAATGCATTACAGCCAATGAGGACTTTTACCATATCATTTGTAACATTACGGCCATGATTACACCGAATAATCCTCGGTCATAATCATATCAAGTCCATCTATGCATTATAGGCCACGATGACTTTCAACAAAATATAAACATGAGGATGATGACAATGATATAAGAATTCAATAAAACAAGTTCAAGAATTATTTTATCCAGAACTAATAACGCCCAAATTGTCAACATGATACTACTTTATAGAGTAAAATTCAAGAATGCTCGTAAGAATATTTCCATGAAAAGATATTGGATGAAGCGCAAATATCAAGGATATTCCACTAATTTCATGGAGTATAGAAGTCAAAACTTTAACCAACCGAGTATAATAAAGAATGGAATAACAAAAGAAATCACCATGCATGCGATAGATCGCATGTGCAAAAGTTATTCCAAAGTAATAATAAATAACGGAATCAGTCCCATGCAGTAAACGCATGATGTGATATTCCAACATAATAATAAAGACGGAATCAGTCCCGCGTAAAATGCATGCATGTGAATATTCCAATGTAATAATAAAGATTCGAATCAGTCCCAGAGCGCACGCATGCATGTGATATTATTCCAATGTAATAATAAAGACGAAATCAGTCCCACAGAAACGCATGCATGTGAGGATATTCCAATAGAATAATAAAGATGAGAATCCAGTCCCATGGTAGAACGCATGCATGTGATGTTCCAAATGAATGATAAAGAATGGAACAATGTAAGAATTTCACCAAGTATAGGGTAGTAGCGCATGATACAAAAGTTATGCCAATGTAATAATAAAGAATGGAATAATGTAAGTTCTCTTCATAGATAAGAAAGAAATAATACTCCCTACCTTGGAAAAACTGGATATCGAATAGTGAGGTAGCAGACTTCTCTTCTTCTTTTTCTTTAATTTCTCTCTATAATAATCGCCTAAAGCTTTTGTGAATTGGTGAGAAATGAAGGAAGAATGAGCTTCTATTTATAGAAAAATATAATTTCGATAATCAGACGCGTTTTGGGGCTCAAAAAATTACAAAGACAATACCTCCAACTTTTCCTTTATTTTTAATTTAGTCATGGAAGTATTATCAAACTTGCACCACCTCCCCTAATAGTAAATAATGTGATTCAATAGTAAATTATGTGAATCAATAGTTCTAACATGTGAAAATATGAATTACAAAGATAGTACCTCCATCTATACCTCCATTTTTAACTTAGTCATGCAAGTATTATCAATCTTGCACCAACTCCCCTAATAGTAACAAGAATGTGAAACAATATTATACACATGTGAACAAATAGTTATAATCATGTGAAATAATAGCAATCAATTGCTCATTTATCCGGTTAAATACCCGATTGGTCAATATAACCTCCAGACATCAATTATTATCAAAATAATTGTCGATTTTCACTAACACAAATAATTTCAACACAATGAAACCATTTTTATTAAAAATATAAATTTTGAAAAAAGTCAAGTGTTGACTTTTTGACCAAATAGTGAATTTCAGAAAATTTTGTGTTTATAGACTATTTTTACTAATTTCATCGTTCCAGACTCAAATATCACGTCGCGCCTCCAAATTCAACTCCAACACAACTTCAATTTTTATAACATTCATCATTAATATTATAACTCACAATATTTATCAATCGTGTCGCTCCTTCAGAAAGAAGAGGGGCTTCCAATAAGGATTTCTCCTTATTGGCGCGCAATTAGATTATCTAACCTCTCCTTGACAAAACTTCTAGACATTGTAAATATTGCAATTTATAATATGAATAACTTTGTCGTCTCAATTATTGATTTAATAAAATAACATTTTATGCAGATGATACTGTGACAATAATTGAATCAATAATATGAGAGATATGATGCAGCAATTACTGTAGCAATAATTGAGTATAACCGAGTGACTTCTTACGTAAACATCAATAATTAATACCGTAGTGCTACTATGCAACCACGCCAGACATCGCATTACTTTTACTACCGAAAGTAGTTCAATGCTTTTAACGGTAACACTTCCGCCGTTATTTTTATAAAAAGATAATTTCGCTGCTTTCTTAACTACGATAATACTTCCGTTAGGGGTCCACTAATGATGTGTGCCGCATTTAATATTCCCCCAAAAAGAAATCCACCAAATATTTTATAACAACTTGCATACTTTGAAAAATTTATAAATACTACCCACAACTATTAACATTATATCAAATCCACACCATAATATTCAAAAAATATTTCGATAAATTTAAATCTTTATTCATAAAATCGGGATTTCACAATCTCCCTCCTTATGAAATTTCGCCTCGAAATTTACGTACGACGCACTTGATATGCCAAAGAGGTGAGGATACCTTGACTTCATTTTTGATTCTAACTCTTGAGGTATAACCTTTGAGTGTTGAATACGATCCTTCTTATCCAAGATTTTAACACGTATCTCCTCATACGTTAAATCTTCTCGCTATATCGCCTAGTTCTAATTTAATAATATGGTTCAGTCGTCCACATATTTACGTAACATCGATACATAAAAAACATTATATGAACACGCCGACATACTTGGCGGTAAAAAACGAGTATATAGGTCACAGATTCCTACCGATCGAGGATTTCAAATGGGCCAATTAAATCGAGGGTTGAGATTTCCTCTCTTCGTCGATTCTTGCTTCTAGAATAACGCCCTCTTGAACCTTCTTCATTCATCAGCTCCGGGTGTGTAGCTTGAGCGGATTTAACTTTATCGATTAAAGTCAATTCTAATCGATATTCGTTATCTTCACACGGGTTCCTAGAGTCTTTAACTCTATCTTCATCATTTGTAAGTCGCATTTAAATGGGTCTTTGTGTTAACAACATCGCACTCGTAAACGCATACGATCTTCTACTCAACGCGTCAGCTACCACGTTCTCTTTCCCACGATGGTATTGAATGGTACGATTGTAATCTTCAACAGCTCGAGCCAACGTTTTTGGCGCATGTTACATTCATTTTAGTTGAAAAAATATTTGAGGGTTTTAGAAATGGGTTTTGTATTGGGGTCAATACAAAATTCGATTTCACGCTCTAGGGGTAGGCTAAGAAGTCTTCAAGAATACGTAAGGAAATTTATTAACAATAGAAATATCATTCAAAACTGTGACTCTCATCCAAGACTTGGGTAACACGTCACATTGATACCTATCAACTTGCCATCGTCATTCACAACGTCGCCTACAGAAAGTCTGTCTTCGGTGCATTCCACACAAGGAAGTCAACAACGAAAGTACCAGGGCTCTTTACTTATGACTTGATATGACCATGATTGACTTTAGTGATTTGGTTGCTTGAATTCTCATAACAGGTTGGTTAGGAATATGAAAGCTAACAACCTTACGAAAAGCATGATAAGTAGTTAACCAATCGATTCCTAAAATCACATCAAAGGCAAGTATTTTCAAAGAGATACGATTGACAGGTAACATAAAAGTGTTGATTTGAACAAGATTTATAAATAGTGGAGCTAATGAAGGTTTCTCCTAACTGAGTTTCAACAGATAAATCAAAATCTAACTTCTCCGGAGTTAAATTCAAACATTGAACACAACTAGGTGAAATAAAAGAGTGAGTAGAACCCAGATTCAACACGGTATAGACTTCGCAAGAGTTTATGACTAACATACCCGTGATAATTTTATTCAGGTTCTTTGTCACGAAAAAAAATGTTCTCTCTTAAACTATCGGCTTTGACTTTTCTGGGACGGCCTTTGGTGCCTCCATCCTAGCTGAACTTGTCTTCGGTGAACGACAAAATCGGGCTAAGTGACCTTCTCTTCCACAATTATAACATGTTTTGACTAAGATCGCGCTAGTTTTGACCGATGTGTCCCTCCTCCGCATTTGAAGCATATGATGATAGGTGGTCGTTCTCATTCCTTAACAATGGGTCTTTGGTGCCGACGTCTTTCCATCATTGTTGAATCTCCTCTTCTTGAAATGTCCATTCTTATTGTTTTGACCATGATTACCACCAAGTGGTTACCATTTTCGCATGTTGATTCCTCCATGCTTATTGTCACCGCTTTGATTGATCAAGTATCACCCAGATTATCATTTTGTTCACCGCTTCTTTTTTGGTTGCGTTGACTCGTTATCGCGCTCCACTAATCGAGAGCCTTATTTATAACATCCGAATACAAACACAATTTATGAGAAATAAGATATTGGCGTATCTCCTATTTCAAACCTCTTAAAACATTCGCGTCATTCATTCCTCATTATCGACCAAATGGGATGCAAACCGAGATAACTCCGCAAATTTAGCCTTGTATCATGACATGACACCTGGCCATATTGTTTTGTTCCAACTTGATAAACTCCACCTCCTTCATGTGATGAATACTTTCGGGAAAGTACTTGTCATTGAATGACTCTTGAACTTCTCCCAAGACATCTTGAGCAAGGCCAGTCGGGTAACGCTTTACTGATTCCCACCGTGATGATCGCTTCTTCACGCAACATAAAGGTGGCAAAGGGAACCTTTTGCTCCTCGAAACATCCCAAGACATCAAATATCTTGGTGATCTGCTTTAACCACGTCTCTGCCTTAAGTGGTCCTGGCTTTCCCAAAAACTCCGGTGGTCCCAGCTCCTTGAATTGCTTAGCGGTGACCAACCGTGGGTTGCCATTGTTTCCTCCTGTATTATGAACAGGAGTGGCCTTCGCCTGATGTTTCATGAATTCTAAAAAGCTCCTAAACGTACCATCATTCGTCAATTGATCAGTGTTGGTGTTTACAAGAGGATTATCGCCATCCTGTTGCACATTGTCCTGATTATTGATCTATGGAGACTTAACGGTCTCCTGTGCTCCATTGCTATTCTCAACATTCTCGGATGCCATTTTCAAATACTGCCACAAAACAAGGGTTAATTAATATCACATATTATCCCTATACTCTAACCGACCAATTAAATATCAAATAAACTTATGTAGGTCATACTAGCGAAGGAATTCTCCGTCTCTCCCCTCCTAGTTCTAGTCTCACATCTTATCCAGGGATCATATCCCTAAGCTTTGATACCAACTGTGACGCCCCCAAAATAGGTATACATCACCTATTCTGAGTCGTCAAATACATGGTATAGAATACAAATATAACTTAATTATACAACTGTCGTGTAAAGTACGATAAAACATAAGCTGTGAGTTTTAATACAAATATTGTCGTCTAGACAATATTCAAACTCAAATTCAATATTATTACATTTATTTTCCACTATTTCCTTTGAATAGTGAGGACTACTAATGCTATTATCTCGTCCGTTATCCGCTTTCCCGACTAGTCCCCTCGCTATGTTCTCATTTTCTCAAGAGAACAATAAAAGTAAAAGGGTGAGCTCAACTAGCCCAAGAGGGAAATATTATGACTAAGATAATGCAAAATATATTATCGTTAGCCTTCAACAAAGTGTTAAACCGATACAATATAACAACCATCAAGTTTAATCTGCAATGAACAAACAATCCATTAAAAGAGTCAAGTAGAGAATAAAATCTACTATCTTTTATGATTTAAAAGGTTTTTCATCACTTTTATCATCGCTGGACTCGAATTTTAATAAATAATCCACATCATTGAATCACCCCGCACTACGCCAAGGATATTCTTTAGTATCACGACCACAATTATCCATGCATTACGGGCCAAGAATATTTGTGTATTCAATAATGGTCATGATCATGCCAATAATCGCCCATCAATGCACTACGGGCCAATGAGGACTTTTACCACATCATTTGTAATATTACTACCATGATTACAATGAATAATCCTCGGTCATAATCATACCAAGTCCATCTATGCACTATAGGCCACAAATGACTTTCAACAAAATATAAACACGAGGATGATGACAATGATATAAGAATTCACTAAAACAAGTTCAAGAATTATTTTATCCAGGAACTAATAATGTCCAAATTGTCAACATGATATCGCTTTCAGTAGAGTAAAATTCAAGAATGCTCGTAAGAAATATTTCCATGAAAAGATATTGGATGAAGCGCAAATATCAAGGATATTCCACTAATTTCATGGAGTATAAAAGTCAAAACTTTAACCAACCGAGTATAATAAGGAATGGAATAACAAAAGAAATCACAGCACGCGATAGATCGCAGACAACCAAAGTTATTCCAATGTAATAATAAAAAAGCGGAATCGTCCCACAGAAACGCATGCATGAGAATATTCAAATGTAATAATAAAGACGGGATCGGTCCGTGAAACGAACGCATGCATGTGATATTCCAAATGTAATAATAAAGACGCGAAATCAGTCGGTAGTAAAACGCACACACAGGATATTCCAACAGAATAATAAAGACGGAACCAGGTCCGGCGTAGAATGCACAAACAGGATGTTCCAATAGAATGATAAAGAATAGAACAATAGAAGAATTTCACCAAGTATAGGGTAGCCCGCGTATATAGATTATTCCAATAGAATAATAAAAAATGGAATAACAGAAGTTCTCTTCATAGATAAGAAAGAAATAATACTCCCTACCTTGGAAAAAACTGGATACTGGAATAGTGAGGTAGCAGATTTCTCTTCTTCTTTCTCTCTATAATTTCTCTCTATAATAATCGCTCTAAAGCTTTTGTGAATTGGTGAGAAATGAAGGAAGAATGAGCTTCTATTTATAGAAAAATATAGTTTCGATAATTGCAAGTTTTGGGGCTCAAAAAATTATAAAGACAATACCTCTAACTTTTCCTTTATTTTTAATTTAGTCATGGAAGTATTATCAAACTTGCACCACCTCCCTAATAGTAAATAATGTGATTCAATAGTAAATTATGTGAATCAATAGTTTTAGACATGCGAAAATACTGAATTACAAGATAGTACATCCATCTATACCTCCATTTTTAACTTAGTCATGCAAGTATTATCAATCTTGCACCAACTCCCCTAATAGTAACAAGAATGTGAAAAAATATTATACACATGTGAACAAATAGTTATAATCATGTGAAATAATAGCAATCAATTGCTCATTTATCCGGTTAAATACCCGATTGGTCAATATAACCTCCAGACATCAATTATTATCGAAATAATTGTCGATTTTCACTAACACAAATAATTTCAACACAATGAAACCATTTTTATTAAAAATATAAATTTTGAAATTTCAAAGTTTGACTTTTCCCAAAAAAGTCAACTGTTGACTTTTTGACCAAATAGTGAATTTCGGAAAATTTTGTGTTTATAGACTATTTTTACTAATTTCATCGTTCCAGACTCAAATATCACGTCCGCGTCTCCAAATTCAACTCCGAACACAACTTCAATTTTTATAACATTCATTATTAATATTATAACTCACAATATTTATCAACCAGGTCGTTCCCAGGAAAGAGTGGGCTTTCCAATAAGGATTTCTCCCTATTGGCGCGCAATTAGATTATCTAACCTCTCCTTGAAAAAACTTCTAGACATTGTAAATATTGAAATTTATAATATGAATAACTTTGTCGTCTCAATTATTGATTTAATAAAATAACATTTTATGCAGATGATATTGTGACAATAATTGAATCAATAATATGAGAGATATGATGCAAAGAATTATCGTAGCAATAATTGAGTATAACCGAGTGACTTCTTACGTAAGCATCAATAATTAATACCATGTGCTACTATGCAACCACGCCAGACATCGTACTTTTACTACCGAGTAGTAGTTCAAGCAGTTTAATTCAGTAATAATTCCACCGTTATTTTTATAAGCGAGATAATTCTATCGCTTTTTTAACTACGACAATACTTCCGGTTCAGGGGTCCCATTAATGATTGTGCCGTCGCATTTAATATTCCCCAACAAAAAGAATATTCCCCGACCAATCGAATATTTTATAACAACTTGCATACTTTAAAAAAATTATAAATACTACCCACAACTATTAACATTATATCAAATCCACACCATAATATTCAAAAAAATATTTTGATAAATTTAAATCTTTATTCATAAAATTTGGGATTTCACAACTAATGCTATCATCTGGATCGTCACTCCGTTCCCCGACTAGTCCCTGCTACGTTCTCATTTTCTGAAGAGAACAATAAAAGTAAAAGGGTGAGCTCAACTAGCCCAGTAGAAAATATTATGACTAAGATAATGCAGAATATATTATCGTTAGCCTTCAACAGTGTTAAACTGATACAATATAACAACCATCAAGTTTAACTGCAGTGGAACAAGCAATCCATTAGAAGAGTCAAGTAGAGAATAAAATCTACTATCTTCTATGATTTAAAAGATTTTTCATGACTTTTATCGTTGGGACTCATCTTAATAAATAAAATCACATCATCGAATCACCCCTGCACTACGGCCAAGTATATTCTTTAGTATCACGACAACAATTATCCATGCACTACGGGCCAAGAATATTTGTGTATTCATTAATAGTCATGATCATGCCAACAACTATCCATCAATACACTACGGGCCAATGAGGACTTTTTCCACATCATTTGTAACATTACGGTCATGATTACACCGAATAATCCTTGGTCATAATCATACCAAGTTCATCTATGCACTACAGGCCACAAATGACTTTCAATATAATATAAACATGAAGATGATGACAAAGATATAAGAATTCAATAAAACAAGTTCAAGAATTAATTTATCCATGAACCAATAACGTCCAAATTGTCAACATGATACTGCTTTGTAGAGTAAAATTAAGAATGCTCAGAAGAATATTTCTATGAAAAGATACTGGATGAAGTGCAAATATCAAGAATATTCCACTAATTTCATGGAGTATAGAAGTCAAAACTTTAACCAACTGAGTATAATAACGAATGGAATAACAAAAAAAAATCACCATGCATGCGGTACTTCGCATAGACAGGTTATTCCAACAGATTAATAAGTAACGGAACCGTGTCAAAGTAAATTGCACCGACAAGATGTTCCAACAGTAATAATAAAGAGCGGAATTCAAGTCCCACAGAACGCATGAATAGGATATTCCATGAATAATAATAAAGATGGAACCAGTCCGTGTAAACGCCTTGCATGATGGATATTCCAATGTAATAATAATAAAGAGGCGAAACCAGTCCGACGTAAAACGCATGCATGAGGATGTTCCAACGAGAATAATAAATAATGGAATAATGTAAGAATTTCACCAAGTATAGGGTATCCCAGCGTATACAAAGTTATTCCAATGAGAATAATAAAGAATGGAATAACAAAAGAATTTCACCAATAAGAAAGAAGGAATACCCCTAACAAGTACAACAAATAATATCCCTTCTTAGTAAAATAAAATCGAATATAAGAGTAGGGAAGGAGCGAGAATACTTTTCTATAGCTTCTCTATAATTTCTCTCTCAGAGTTTCAAAGTGAATTCGTAAGAAATAATGAAGGAATGAGCTTTATTTATAGAAAAATGGATAGATAGTAACTAACTCATGAGCGGTCCAGATTGATTTACTTTAATCGACGGTCCATATTTAAAGAAAAATCTTTTAAATAAAATATAATATATTCTATTTATAATCTAATAAAACGAATAACTTTATAAAAAGATTTTACTATGCAAATACTATGCATAATAAAATATAATATATTCGAATTATTGTCTAATAAAGCAGATAACTTTATAAAAGTATTACATTTTTTATATAAAAGATTTTACTATTAGTCTAATAAAACGAATAACTTTATAAAACTATTCTGCATTTTTATATAAAAAGCTTTTTACATTTTATTACATTAATAATGCCAATAAAACAAAACCGAGTGACTTATCAAATAAGCATCAATAATCAATACCTGGTGTGCTTCATGTGCAAGTAACGCGTAGACATTGTACTTTTAACACCAGGTGTTTCAACAGTTAACGGTGAAACTTTCGTCATTATTTTCATAAAGTATTTTTATCGTTTTCTCAATCTGACAATAATTCTGTTGTGCGGTCCACCAATGATTGTGCCATTGTACGAATATTCCCTGTTAAAACGAATATTCCCCGACCAATCGAATATTATATAACAACTTGCGTACTTTGCAAAATTTTTAAATATTACCCACAACTATAACATTATATCAAATTCATTCCATAATATTCAAAAATGATATTTATAGAAAATTCATCTTTATTTATAAAAGTTGGGGTCTTACAATATGTTATTAAAATAGTAATGTTATGAGATAAAATATATTATGCTAATTGGAAGATCAATCTTAACAATGATAGGTCTTTTCAATAAAGAGATTATAATATATTGCATAGCAATATTCGACGGGCAAGATTAGTTTTCTAACTCAAACTTGAGTTGTTATTTTAAATCATGTTCATGGATAATTATTGTTGATTATACCACATATTTGATTATTGATCCGCACTTAGTGCAAGTTGCCTATATTCATCAGGTATGAAAGGATGATCATCTTTATTACCATAAGGTTCAGTTAAAATTATTCATGGTTATTGTTGGCCACCCAACATTATTAATTCAGTCATTCAATCACTAAAATTGATTCATGCTTTTTCACAATTATTATATTGTTGAAAATTTGACAACTTATTCCTTTTCAATCATGATATATCTTCATTGTACTTAAACTTGTTGGACAAAATAGTTGTTCACCCTTACTATATCATGATAACATTTTCAGATTAAGACGAAGTCTCGAATAAAGACAGAGGTAAAGGTAAATTCCAAGATTAAATTATTATGCAGTTAGAACTATTAAATTATCTGATGCAAATGACATTGTAAATATTTTAAGATATTGAAGGTATGTATTAAGTTAAGGTTGTAGACCTTGGGGATTATGTTGTAAAAATTTATGTATAAATAATTTATATTTATATATATCTTTTCTGCAGTAGTTATAGAAATGATGTATTGTACCGTACCAGGTCCGAGGTAAAAGGTAACCGGATTTGGGAGCGTCTCACAAATTAAACAATTCCTTATAACTCCTCTCCTCTTGAAAAGGATTTGCCCTCAAATCATCACCTACATCAAACAAAATCAGGGTAGAAACATATTGAATGTTGCACCAACATTTACACTCACTCATTAAATCTAGTTTGTAGGCATTGTCATTAATTCGCTCTAGAACTTGAAATGGACCATCTCCTGTGATAACCCCAATTTTTGGGTAATATTAAAATAAGAATTTAATAAATAAAATTCTTATTAGATAATATGTTGTATGATATTATATTGCATAAGTGAGTATGAACTATGCAATATGTGATGGTTATGCTTAATAAATATATTGGTATTATATATTTATTATATGTAAATAAATTGTAGGGATAAATAATTAAAGAAAATGAGATGGGTTGAATTAAAATAAATTATAATATTAAATTATTTTAATATGGTAGATTAGTGGCATTAAATATACTTCATGTATAACCACTATTTTATTGAAGATATTATATATTACACTATTGAGTGTAATGTATGCATGTATTTAATGTAGTGAATATATTAATATATTTACTACAGTTAAATAAATTGTGAAGACAATTTATAGAAATGAAAGAACATAATTGTATATATCATATTATGTAACATGGATAATGGTATAATATTTAATATTATACCAAATGATGTAAAATAAAATTGATATGAGATCCAATATATAAAATATGTATATTGGTATCAACTAGTTAGTAAATTAAATTCATATTTGAATAAGCGAAATATTCTAAATTATATATTTAATATATAAATAAATTGTTTGAAAACAATTTATAAAAAAAGGAGGAAATTAAATTTAATTATACAATATAGATTGTATAATTTAAATAAGTTATTTAAATTAGGTAATGGGAGTTAATAAATATATATTACGCAGGAAATAAAATTGTGGGAACAATTTGCGTAATGAGGTAAAAAGAGGCGGGTTAAGGATATAATATTTATATATACTTTACCCAAGAGTATTAGAATAAATTCTTATATAAAATTAATTTAATAAAGAAAAGATATTATATTTATCGTAATATCTTAAGAAAGTAAATAAATTCTTAATTGAATTTATGATAATGAGGTAATTAAGGATATTATATTATAATATCTTAGGTATGTAAATAATTGTATTTACATAAAAAATTATATGTAGCATATTTATTTTATAATTATAAAATAAATATGTAATTTAAGTATGTTATGTTATATTTTATATAATTTATATATCAAAGATGGGTTATGTAAATTATATGATTCTAAGAGGATAAAATAAATTAAGGAGATTTATGTAGTAATTTATTTGATTAAATTAAGTTACTAAGATTGAGTAATTAAATAACTTAATAAAGTATGAAAGTGAATTATGAAAGTTAAGGGAAAATTGTGCGAGTTAAGAAAACTTTAGAGTTAAAAACCTAATATTTGAAACTTAAGAAAATATCTTAAGGAATATGCTAATGAATAAAGAATATTATGATAATATGCTAAGAATATGTCAGGGGTGATTTGCAAACTTTTAAAGATGAGGGGGAAGACTATAGAAGACTTAAGTTGGGTGACCAACTTATAAGAAATTGAAAGTAGCTTTTATATAAACAAAATCAAAATTTACCTATATTCATTTTTAGCCAAATTGGCTAAGTTTAGAAAGAAAGATAAAAGAGAAAAGACAAACAATTTATAATAAAAAGAATATAATCTATTGTGTGTTAAAATAATTTATGGAAAAGAAATATGGATTGATTTGTTCCATCATAAGAATTTATTTTAATTATAAAATTTAGTTTCATAATTAGTAGAGTAATTTTTATACATATTATAATTGTATAAATATCCAATTATGATTATTAATTGGAATACATGTTATTATAATGTATAAATTACCAAATCATGTGTTTATTAATAATACATATAATTATATATGTATTGATATAATTACATATATTTTTTTTCCGTATGGGTGATTATTTAATTCAATATGTAAATGTACATGTAATATGTATGGATTCATATAAAATGAAAATGTTGGAAGATATAATAAGTATATGTAATATATATTGAAAATAGAAGTTGGGAATGATGAGTTAGTGGGAAAAGCTGTAATGCATGAATTGAGTATGTGTAATACTGATTAATATTAATATATATGGGAGCATGAGGTGCTTATTAATTAGGCAATGCAAAGCCACTTAGCACTATTTATGGGTTGCCACCTAGCAACTTGAGTAAGCAACTTGAGTAAGCTGAATAGGGTAAGTTAGAGAAATGGGTTATTGAATACACATCTTAAGAATTCTCTCTCTCAAGTATCATATTATTTTTTTTCTTTTATTAAATCTCCAAGACACGCGTTAGAATATATATGTGTTCTTGGGCTTTCTAATAAATTTCTCACAAAAAGCTATTTTATGGTTGACTACCTCATAAACTCACTTGGGTTCTCTAGAGAAGAAGCGATTAATTTCCACCCCCTACAAAAGAATTGTGGAAAAACTCTAAGTTAAATTTTATGGTAATCTCCAATCAAGGTAAGTTTTTCAGTTCTATTATGTTTGTGGATTAAATGTGATTATGTGATGAGTTATATATATCATGTTTTATGAATTATTAAAGTCAAAATATAACTAAGTTAATTGGGTTATGGAACTCAATTTATATGTGATATGTGATAGCATATGTTGTATGATGTAATTCGATAAATTAAAAATATATAATGCATGAATGTATGTTTTGTAAGGAATTATTGATGCATGTAGGATGTGCATAGTAAAGAATATATGTTGCATGCGGATATGCATAGTAAGGGAAATGTAGTGCTTATGGAATTATGTGTTATGTGAAACATGATAGACTGTTAAATTTGCTGGGCACTCGAGCTCAATCTTGTAAACACAAACTTTTTGCAGGTTAATGATGTTAAGCGATATTACTTGCTATACGGATGATGAAGATTAAGATGTGCAAAATGAATACATTTTCTTAAATTAGAAATGGTATAAATCTATGATTGATAGTTTTGTTAAATGTAATTGACAGTTATGTATGGTTTGAAATGTTGAATGGATAAAGAATGTTTATTCTGAAAAGAGAATAAATATGATTATGAAATAAGTGAGTAATCGATATAAAAGGTATGACGTATTGAGACTTCAGCTTTTAATACGTTTACAAGGATTATACAAATCATATAATAAATATGATTCTAGTATAAAGAAGAATTGTAAAGGTTGCGATTCAGGGAATGAATGAATGGAAAGAAAGAATTTTTTTTCCATATATCTATTTTAACATTAAATAATATTTTAAAGCTATAACAAGGTAGTATTAATGCACAAGATTGGGAAGAAAAATAGTCCCGATTTTGGGGTCATTACATCTCCCCTCGGAAGCAATTTCGAACGTATTTCAGCTGAAAAACACTCTTTCCGCATATGCAACCATACCCATTCTCCTGGTTCAAGTATGACTTGACGACGACCCTTATTGGCCTGCTTAACATATTGTTTTGTCCTCCTTACAATGTTGAGCCCTGGTTTTTCATGTATCTGCTTAACAAATTCAGACTTTTTCTTTTCATCCATGTTAGTATATTCAAAAACAGGTAATGGCGACAAATCCAATAGAGTTACAGGATTAAAACCATAAACAATTTCAAATTGAGAAAAATTAATATCAGAATGAACTGAACGATTATAAGAAAACTCAACATACGGTAAACGTTATTCCCAATGACTGATATTATTTTTTATGATAACCCTTAACAAAACAAACAAAGTTCTATTTACTACTTCAGTTTGACCATCAGTCTTTGGATAAAAAGTAATAGAAAATAACAATTTAGTTCCCAATTTGCACAACAAAGTCTTCCAAATATAGCTTAAGAACTTAGCATGTCGATCAGAAACAATTGTTCTAGGCATATCATGCAAACATACAATTTCTCTAAAGAATAAGGCAACTTCATAGGATGCATCATTTATTTTGTGACATGAAATAAAATGTATCATCTTTGAAAATCTATCCACAATCATAAATATAGAATTATTATCATGCTTAGGCCTAGGTAAACCTAACACAAAACCCATTAATAAATCAATCCAAGGTTCTTCATGAATAGACAATGGTGTATAAAGTATATGGGGTTGAACACGAGATTTAGCTTGTCTACATGCAATGTTCTAAAAGGCCCTAGGCGGGAGGAGGGCGGCCAAATGGGGTCTAGCGTCTAGGGGGCCTAGGCGAGATTTTTTATTTTAAGTAAAATTTAATATTTATCTTACGTTTATCAAAACAAAACAATAATATAAATCAAAACAATCTATAATAAAGATAATAAAGGTCTTTGTTTAAAGTTCAAAGACAAATTCATATTGCCAATGTCAAAGTTCATACACAAATATGCAATTGTTCAAAGTTCAAACACAAACAAATAATAAAAAATACAAATTAATAGTCCTCATCTCTATTAAAAAATAAATATATCAAGATTTGGTTTGGGCCTGCCCTGCCTAGCCCGCCTAGGCCCCACCTAATTTCCTTGAGAGATTTTTTTTCCGCCTTGGCCTATCTTGGCGCGCAAGGGGGGCCTAAGCGCTGGCGACCACCTTGGCCACTTTTTAAAACATTGTCTACAGGTATCTATCACAAATTCGCTCGACGTCTCGTTTCATATGAGGCTAATAAAAATTTTCTTTCAAAACATATAAAGTTTTTTCAATACCAAAATGTCTCATCAAACCACCCCCATGTGATTCCCTAACCAATAACTCACGTAACTAACATGAAGGTATACATAGCTTATTTTCATGAAATAAGAATTCTTCAAGTTTAAATTATTTACCCACAGTATTCTTTTCACAAGTCTTAAACTTTTCACCAAAATCATGATCATTAAGATATAATTCTTTAATTCGCTCAAAACCCAACAATTTCATATCAAAAGTATTTAACAACACATACCTTCGCAAAGAAGCATCTGCAACGACATTTTCCTTACCCTGCTTGTATCAAATGACATATGGGAATGTCTCGATAAATTCCATCCATCGTGCATGTCATTTGTTCAACTTATGTTAACCCTTCAAGTATTTCAATGATTCGTGATCGATATGAATCATAAATTCTTGGGCCACTGGTAATGTTGCCACGTCTCCAAATCTCTAACCAATGCATACATCTCTTTCTCGTAGGTAGGATAGTTCAAGGCTGCTCCACTCAAATTTTCACTGAAATACGCCACTTGTTTTCCTTCTTGCATCAAAACAGTTTCAATTACTAATCCTGAAGCATCACACTCGATCTCAAAAGTTTTAACAAAGTTAGGCAAAATAAGTAAATGAGCATTAGTCAATTTATTCTTAATCAAATTAAATGTTTTTTTTCTATTCATTACCCCACTTAAATCATACACTTTTCTTGATGACCTTAGTTAATGGTGCTGTAATTTTGCTGAAATTAATTACGAACAAAGCATCGGTAAAAACTTGCGAGTCCATGAAAACTTCGTACTTGGCTCACATTTGTCGAACTCGGCCAATCTCGGATTGCACGCATTTTCTTCTCATCAACTTGGACTCCATTTGAACTCACAGCAAAGTCATGCAAAAACACTACTAGCAAAACAAGAATACATGACGGAATTTTGTGACAAATTTTAAAAACAATCACAAAAGATAGTAATTTGTGATGGACTTTTTAAGCAATCACAAAATAATAATATATATGATGGCTCTTAGTGATGACTAATTTTTCCATCAATGAATTATAATTGTGATGGTCATGTCAATTACACCAATTTTTCACGTAAAATAATTTTTCTTTTTGTGACGCACTAAGTCATCACTTATAGATATACCCTTTTTGTGATTGCATTTAAGCTATCACTGATATTTTAATGTAAGAAATAATCAAAACATAATTTTATGACGACCATGTCAATCATTAAAAAATAGATTTTTGTGACGACTTTTATTTGCAATTACAAAAGGAATGTATTTTGTGATGAAATTTTCAAATCATCACAAAATAATAAAATATATGATGGCTCTCTCAGTGATGACTAATTTTACCATCATTATAGAGTAGTTGTGACTGTCATTGCAATCACTAAATCTTATGTGGAAGTAATTTTGTTTAGTAAGTAACTCACATATGTTTCCTTTTATATTTTGTTTTAAAATTGTAATTAATCATGATCTGGGCTTTGGTGTAGTGATAATAGTCGTTATTTAGTTTGCAAATGGGGAGAAGGTTCGAATCCTACAAGTATCATTTGATACAATTAATATAGTGAATTAAATAATCCGTAAATAGAGATTCACATTCTTACCTTTTCATAATGGACTTTTCGTGATGGTTTTTCTACTTTTTGTGATGGATTTTGGCCATCATAAATGACCAACTTGATCCGAACAAAACGTGCACTTTTCCATTTTAGCAAACAACTTTTCCTTTCTAATTACATCTAAAACAAAATTTAAATGTAGTGCATGATCTTCCAAGTTTTTGCTATAAATCCAGATATCATCAAAATAAATAACAACAAATTTCTCTATGAATGAGCGCAAAACATGATTCATTAGACACATAAAAGTGTTGGGTGCATTAGTTAAACCGAAAGGTAACACTAACCACTCATACAAACCATATTTAGTCTTAAATTTTGTTTTCCATCCATCGTCTTCTTGAATTCTTATTTTGATGGTAACCAAATTTTAAATCAATTATAGAAAATATACATGACCCATGCAATTCATCTACACATGTCATCTAAACGAGGAATGTGATGTCTATATTTTATCCTAATGTTATTTAACGCTCGACAATCGATGCACATACGCCATTTTCCATTTTTCTTAGGAACCAATATGACCGAAATTGCACATGGACTAATGATTTCTCTTACGAACCCTTTCTCCATCAACTCACCAACTTGCTTTCGCAACTCATTCGTTTCCTCGGGATTGCTCTGATAAGCTAGTCTGTTTGGAATGGTAGCACCGGGTACGAAGTCAATATAATGTTCAATTCCCCGAATCGATGGTAAACCTTGTGAAAGCTCCTCGGGAAACACATCCGCATAATCCTATAAAATAAACGAAACAACACTAGGCAAAAAATCATTGTTAGCATTAATATTCAAAATTGCGTCCTTATACCGAAGTATAATCATCGGTTACTTAAAAATTAAAACTCTCTTTACATCATTTTTTTTTTGCAAAAAATGTTTGTTTTTCTCTCATCTTTCTTTTTTCTCTTATTTTTTTCTTTTTGAATTTTCTTTTCTTCACTCTCTTCTTTGTACATGATCTTTCTGGAAGTGAATTTGATCTTCATGCACATGTTGTGGTGATATAGGACATAAAGTAACCTTTTTTTATTGTGTACAAAAGAATATTAATTCATTTGTAAAGCCATCGTGCTTCACACGCCTATCACATTGCCACGGTCTCACAATTAGTAAATGACCCGCCTGCATTGAAACCACATCACACAAAACCTCATCTACATATTTTTTAATGGTAAACGGAACCAACACCTACTTTGTCACCCTCACATCTCCACTATCATTAAGTCATAACAATCTATACTGTTGAGGATGTTTGGTTGTTGACAATCCTAATTTCTCTACCATGGTCGTACTGGACACGTTGGTGCAACTCCCGCAATCAATTACAACACAACAAATGTTCCCTTAAATAAGGCATCTTGTAGGGAATAAATTTTCTCGTTGCTCAAAACTTTCCTCTATCACCTGTGCAGTAATCGCTCTTCTCGTAACTAACACCTCGCCATGCATAGCAACCTCCCTCTCATCAACCTCTTCTAATGGTAGCATAGAATCGAAGTACTTTCTTCACCCTCGGTCCCCACCTCTCTATTATCAAGCAATATCATAGTTGTCTGATTTAAACATTGACTAGAAATATGTCCTCTGTCTTGACATTTAAAGCATACGATGTCTCGATTTTGACAAAAAGAAGAAGGGTCAGTTTTACCTTGCTTTCCCCAATTAGTTATATTCGATTTATGCTCCACTTTTGGCTTATTCACAGCTAGCTTCTTGCCTCGCTTCACAACATTAGGTTTAGCAAATAAACCCACATTGGAGTTTAATCAATGGCCACCTCTCCTCTTAAGCTGCTTCTTAATTTTGATAGTCATGTGTACGTACCATATCCCCCAAGTCCACATAATGTTGTTGTTCCATCAAATTAGTTATTTCCCAATTTATCCATGCTGAAAATTGAGCCGTTATTGCCTCACTATCCTCATTTGTATTAGCTCTGACCAGTAACATCTCCATCTCCAGCTTGAAGTAATCCTTTACATTCCTACCTCATTGCTTTAAATTCTGTAATCTTCGAAACAAGTCTTGGTGGTAGTGGCTTAGTACAAATCTCTTTTTCATAACTGCCTTCTTCATCGCCCATGTTTCAATTGGAAGTTCACCACACCTTCTCTGACTGGTCATTAACTGATCTCACCAAGTAACTGCATAGTCTGAAAATTCTGTAGCGGATAATTTGACTTTCTTAAGATCTGATTAGTTATGACAATAAAATACCCACCACTTCATCTTCTTTTCCCATTCTATATAAGCCTCAGGATCACTCCTACCTTGAAAAACTAGAATTTTCATTTTTAATGTTATCCAAGTTGTTGTTTTCTCTATTCCGACCTCCTCTTTCTCTATCACATCTTTGCCTTCGATGTAAGAAATCATATTCATGATCTTCCTCTTCACTGAATACCCCTCCAAAGTAAGTTTCCTCCATTCTAGATTCTCGTTGTTGTGTCCTTCCCTTTTTATGTGCCCCAAAAAAATGTGAGATGATTTTCCTCGGGTCTCACTTAACTAATGATCAAGAAGTTCATTCATCATCTCCTACTTTCTGTTTCATTCCTTATTCACGGCTTCCAACATAAACTTCATATCAAACGTTGGGGAATATTGTTCTTCAAAAGTTCCATTATCTTTGGAGCTAGACATGATTTTTCTGTAAAACAAAGGTTAGTAAAAAATAATTTCATCACGATCGACTCCCTTACGTGTTTCACTCGAATTAATGTTTCACTCGTGTATGAACTCAATTTAGGCTTTTTCCTTCAACTAATCTCACTACTGAGCCTTTTAGCTCTAAATATTCTCTCTAATAGGTTTTTTTCAAATTCACCTAGCGAAATTCTCAGTTTTACTAATCAATTCAAAATAACTTATCGTGAAACAATTTATAGAAGGTATGAATCTCAACGATAACACGCAATCGAAATTAAAATTCTAAAAATTTTCAACTTTTTTTTTTAACTCAATCAATTCAAACAGGAAAATTTAAAGATAGATAACTCGCTAGAAAGGCATAGCTTTGATACCAAATAATGGACTTCACGTCACGCTTGCGTGAGGTGGTTGTCGCCTAGATTATTTCTAGTAAAGTTGTAAGGGTGAAACTCTCTCAACACCTTAACCCAACGCTTATAAGAGACGAGAACCTTGGTACAATCGATTAAACAATGAAGTCTGCGTTGAATGGAACAGCAACAACACTTAAACCCCGTGTTTATATCGAAACAGGAACATCGGTACAATCGACGATTGATACAGTAGAAGACGCCACATACAACTATATATTGTTGTATGATAAGTCCAATTGAATCTCAAATAAAAACTAAGAAAAATAACTTAGGAATTCTTCAAAGAACCAACAGTAGAGAATAAACTCACAAGAATGATATAAATTTGAATATTGAATGAATAATTGATGTTGAATTACAATCATAAAACCCATTTATATTAGTTTAAAACTCTAGAATCCTTGAAAAGGAATCAACAATTGATTTGGAATTAAAATTTAATCTAAAGTATACTAGTTACAATAGAAATCTGATAAAATACTGAAATTATTGATGTAATACCCGGTAAAAAAAATAAAAAAATAAAAAAATAATAATGATAATAATAAATAAAGTAAATAGCATTTAAATCTATGTTTTAAATAGAATAATTGGGCTTGTCTTTTATTTGGATCAATTTGAAAATAATGTTTGTGGGCTATAACAATAAGTGACAAAAAATATTAATCTTGTAAATTTGGGCTTTAAAACTAATTAAGTTCAATGTTATAAATCCTATTAGGACAAGGATGATTAATTATATATATGACTCAAACCTAATTGTATTGGATTCCATCTATTATGAAGTGAAGAGAAAGGCTGGCTAGAGTACAGAAAATAGAAAGAGAAAAATTCTCCCAACCAAGGTAATACCATTATTTTTATTATTGGGTATTTTTTTAGTTATTTTATGATCGGATCTTACAAGCTTAATTAATTTGATTGTTTATTGTTATAAGTCATGCCGGAGGAATCTCAATTAAAACTAGCAAATAAATAAAGTATAAATTAGATTAGCTTGTTTGGAACATGGAGTTAAATTTCAAAGTATTGTTACTATATATTATATTGTGGTATCATGTTAGAATTTTTTTTTTTTTATATATTAGAACGGAGTTGGGAATTATGATTAAGTTTGTAATTAATTAGAATTTGCTTCAGGATATCAGTTTATGAGTATTTCTTGTGAAACAGAGGTAGAATAAATATAAGTACATAGTTAGTACAATGGTATTAAAAAGAAAATATATGGAGTGTAATAATAATAATAATAATAATTTGATTGCATCTGGGTAGTATGTGAATTGAATGGCATCAGTATGCCTTTTAAAAAAAAAGAAAAAGAAAAAGAAAAATGCCTTACGAATAAAATATGTCATGAATAGTAATCGTTTTATTAGATTTATGGATATTTAGACTTCTTTTGGAAATTACAGGAGTGCACAATAGGTGCATGCCTATTATATGGATACATATATATATTAATTTGTAGTCTCCTGATCACATGTTCTTAATAGTACGAATTTTCATGTTTATTGTTAAGAAAATAAAAATACTAATAATTGCGTATATAGTATTGCAAAATTTATGTTATACAAAATTTAAATGAATAAATAAAATATTTTGAAATTATAGAGATTATTATTATAATAATAATAAAATGAATTTATCAATGGGTTAAAGATGAAAGAATATTTTTATAAGTGTACTTATATTTATTATTATTTTGTTTAGTTAGTTCGAACGAAAAAGGCGATGATTAAAGGCATATTAAATAGATTATGAATTACTTTGGAATTATTAGTTTGGATTGTTTTTTAATTTGAGGTGAATATGTTTAGGTTCATGAGTAACGATCGTATTTGATATCGTTGGCATTTGATGGTAAGATTTTGTGGAGTGTCTTTATAAATGGTTTGGAAGTATCAAGACGGATTCCGTACTCTCTTTTCAAATGACAGATCTTGTTAAATTTGATTTGTTTGTTAATTTGTTTCCTTATTTGAATTCTATTATGATTTCACATAATTGTTTCTTGTGAAATAAATATATTAGTTTCATTTTAGAGTTGATACATTGTATGACTCGTATTTGTACTCTTTGAATTAGGTTATCATGTTTAGTATTATTTATTTTGATAATTGTAGAAATGGTACATATTGCTACCTTCCTTTTGAAACCTTGTGACTATAATTTGATTCTTGGTTCAACATGTACATATAGAACCCTTTTGTTGGTATTATGTCGCGTGTGTTGTGACATGATATTTTTGTTAGAATATACCGTAGAAAGTATACGAGTTATAACCACACCGTGAGGGTACCACAGTACGCGTCGTCTTAAGCACGAGAGGCGTGACACTTTAAAATGGCGATGTGATTAGTCCACGGCGTCTCCATTTTGGGCTCCGGAGGAAGTGGGCCATTTGGTGTTTTGTTGTGGGAGGCGTATGGGTTAACCCTAGTTTTCTGTTCTGCGGATTTGTGATGTTGTGCCAAACACACCTATCCGATTTGCATACATTTGGATTCGCGGTCCAATGTGTGATTTGCCTGTGTGGCATTATTTTGACTTGCCTGTGTGGCAATGTGTATTTCTGAGCTCATTCGGTATAAAATAACTCCAGCCATTTGTTTCAGCCTATTATTTTATTGGATTAGTTTTGTTGGTTTCTATTCAGTTCAAGTCATTGAGTTAGTTACTTCAGTTCATTATTTCTTTATTCTTTTATTGGTTTCGTCAATTACGTTGATTCAGATATATTCATTACGTTGATTTAGATATATTCTATTCAGATCTTTGGATATTATATTTTCGTTCGTATTTGCACTTGAGGCTTTGTTCAGTATTTTGTCTCAGTTATTTTCGTATATCAGTTGTATATCTTTTGTATATCTGTATCCGTATTGGGCAATTGGCTCATGCTGTGTTTTTCTTCCGGCAGGTTTGCAGGGGTGATTCAGGGCTAGTGTGATGAGATTTTTGCCTTTGACCATTTAGGTTGATTCGAATTTTAAGTTTTGAATATTTTGACTCAGTTTGGAGAATTGTACTTATTACTTTATTAATGGATCACCACTATTAATATGTTGAGGTTGTTAGTGCTCTGTTTATTTATTTTGAGGTTTGTTGTGCTTTGCACGTGACCTCCCTTTCTTTTTCGGGAAGGGGGTGTTACAATTGAGTTTAAGAAACAAATTCATGATCAAAATCTGTCAAAACGCGTTTGCATCGAAAAACATGCCAACAAAATCAGGCTGAGCTCGCCGGGGCAAAATGGGACAGAGAGAAATTAGCCGGGGCGCATTCAGAAGTCGTTGGGGCGAATTCGGGCAGAGAGGAGCGCGCCGGGGTGAGTTCCCTGTTTTTCACTGAACAATTTCCTTTGATCTCCTGGCCTGGTATGCTGATTTTAACTTGACCGGGAACATATCTTTGGACCAAGTTAACAGTCTTAGGATCACTCTCAAGTCTCAACCACCTTGGTGTCTTAAAACATTTAGCTCAGCACTAGTCACTGGTCCAACCGAAACTTACACCGAATTTGATCTATAATCTCTATTAGAATTCAAATTAGGCATGTCCTCATCAGAAACTTTTTAATTACCAATAATTAGTTTCTATCGTTCCAAATTATAAACTATTTATTTTACTTTATTTATCTTGAGGAAAGCAATTGACTAGTCAATGACCAGTAATTAGTTTCTATCATCCCAAAATGTAATAATAATAAATTAAATTGAAATTACGAGTTTGTCGGGTTGTAAACGTTTTATTCTTCTTCTTAGATAATTAAGTCACCACTTTTTAAAGTGGCATTCATAATTCATCTTTTACTTAGTTGTGCATTATAGTGATATATATCTTCTAAAAGTTGTAATAATAGTTGTATACGATGCCACTAGGCGATAAAGGTGCCAATAGCAATTTTTATATATCTTCGTATATAAATAAACAAAGTTTTAGGTGTCAGCAGAGGCTCCGTTTGTCGGTGTCCATGTGCCAACGTTAGTCTATGATTGACAAACACCCTCCACTTGAACTAATAAATCATAGGGAAAATAATTTCTAGATACCAACCCAGATTTACAATTACAATCCATAATGAGATTAATCAAGGTTATTGATAATGTCAACATAGTATTTATGTTGTATATATATATATTAGCAACAGTCCTGTGTCTCTGGTACTATGGACGGTAAGATTTATTTTAAATTTTGGACGGTTCAGATAATTTATTAGGGTGAGCGAAAAATTCAAAATCATTTATATTTTTTATATATATATATATATATATATATATATATATATATATATATATATAGTCATTTTTTGAGCAATTGAGCGAGTGAAGTAAGAATCTATCAAATTTATAGCTTGACGGTTTTATCCGTCGCTATAACATATTTCTATGCTATAGCGACGGAAAAAATCGTCGCTATAGCCGGTTCGTTCTTACTTCACTCCCTCCCGTTCGTTCCTTTTTGTTTTTAATGATATAGATGGTGTATGTCTTATAAGAATTTATAACAAATGCATGCTATGAATTATTAATATATATATATATATATATATATAATAATAACACTTATATTTATTTTAATTATATTTAGTGTTGTGGCATTATATATAGCGTTAATTAAATACGTAAAAGTTTCAGTTATTCGTCGAAGTTGTTAAAATAGTTTTAGTATTTCACTTGTTATTAAAGTTTAAGAGCAATACATGTGCTTATTACTATAAAATGTATTTCCTACATTCTCTTTCTTTTCTTTCAAGCATTCACATGGCCTTAGAGTGTGAGTTGTAAGTCATTTACCAAATGGGATTTCTTAATTATATATACTACGGTTGTGAATTGTCATTTTAATTTACATGTAATGGCAATTTTATCCTTTCTACTATCTTATTTTTTTGATCGATTATTTTTATTAATATCCAAAATAATACAAAAATGACGAATCCAATAACTTAAAAAAAGAATCCGATCATGATGAAATTAGTATCAACTTCACCGTAATAAATTTTATAATTTTTTATTATGGATTATAAAAAATATAAAAATTTTATAATTATTTTTATTACATTAGTTAAGGCAACATTTTTTATAATCAATGTACCTAATCAGTCAATCAAAAAAAAGAAATGTACAAAAAGGAATTAGTTGTACAAAAGATAAATTCAAACTCCGAATTATTAACAAGCATGAACAGATACAAAAAATTCAATATATTTGCAAATGGTACTTATTTGTGAAAATGATAAATTCAAATTCAAATTGTAATATCCAACATGCACATAACTTAATTAAACTATCAAAGAATGAGAAAAAGATTTATTCATTTACTTAATTCATGTACACAGGACTCATATACAAATAACCCACGTGTCAACACAGGAAGTCATCCATGTATATCTCAACCAAATAATCATTCACATACAAATCCACCTCAACCCCTACCTCAAATAGTCAAATGAAATGAAATGATCAAACGCAACAAAAATAAATAGAAAATAAATAAATAAAGAAAATTATTGAATATGAATCTCATCCGTTCATACAAGTTCAGATCCAAAAGCCACTGACCCTCCACCTGGACGAAGACGTGGCTCTACATCAAAGCCATAGCCAGACACGTGCCAGTAATAGCAGATCCAGCAATGACAGCCCGGTTTACCCAACCGTCCGCGAAGCTACCGCTCGGAACATCGTCGGTCGGAGAATTAGGAGCGGGACCACCGGAAGGAGAGTCCGAAGACGGAGAACCCGCGCTGGGTGAAGGAGATGGAGGCAATACAGCTGATGGGGATGGGGATTGTGATGGTGATGGAGTGGTAGTAGTCGGAGCCGGAGCCGGCGCTGGGACTGGTGTAGGAGACGGGGACGGCGACGGAGTTGGTGGCGCAAGGGCGGGTGCCTGCGTAGGTGTGGCGGTGGGGGAGACTTTTGGTGCACCTTCGGGGGCTTGTGCTATGCATGAGGTGGCCAAAAGAGCCGTTAGCAAGAGAAGTTTGAACATAGAAAATACCATGTTTAGAGAGAGTTTTTTCCAGAGAGAGGAAGTGTGTATGGAGTTTGAGGGGGTGAATTGGGAGACTGTGAAGAGAGATTATATATTACGAAAGTAGAGAGAGAAAGTAGAGGTTTCTGAGAGACAACTATTAAGATTCGTACAAGTATATTATATATAGGCATATGCATGAACATATATATATCTATATATATATGTTATGTATATATATAAGATATTTATGAATGGATTAGTTTAATAGTATAAGGTCATAAATATATAAACAGCATAATAGTGGAGGATTAGTGGATGTTAAGCTATTTCTTTCTCCTTTCTAAGAAGCTTCCAAATTCATGGAATGGATAGAATACCTAATCAATGTATGACAAGAAAAGGCAACGTCTTATTGATGGATATTTTAGTAATTTTGCTGGATTATTAAGTCTTCATTAAGCATATTTTTGTAGAGGATTAGACGTATAATTAAAATTGTTAATGCACTATTTGTACTGACTTTTATTTTATATAATTTTATTAATTATATTATTTTTATGTCTGAAATGATTGAGCTACCCTTTTCTCTATAAATAATGTAAACTATGTCCCTACTTGTTAATTTAGTGTGATATACTTGCAAATATATAAGACTTTATCATTTTTTATTAACGTGGAATATTACGCCCGATAAAGTATTACACTCGGGCAAGAAACTCCACCAAAACTAGGGTTTTCATAAATATGAGTAACTGAAAAATCTTACTAATCTACCCTATTTAGTGTTGAGGTGTATCACCTGATATAAAACACAGGGAAAAAGATTGAAAATATATATGGTAATGGATTATAGATTTAATATATTAATTTTTGAAATAAAAATATGATTTTAGATTAGTAAATATGAGTAGATATTTTCAACATTTATATTTAAGTTTAAAACAAATTCGGTCATGCGGTCACTTTCAAGGGGATGGTAAAAAGTCTTTGTCTGCATATCTATTATGGAGAGAAAATCGAGTATAAATTAAGAATTTTGTAATTGTCCCATAATCTTACCCACCTTCTCCGTCACACTTAAAGCTGTAAACTAAGCAAACAGTTCGAGTTTGATTTGTACTCGTTCGATTAAAAATTCAATTTGAATTTGACTCGAAATATAAATGAACCAAATATGAACACATTTTAAAGTTCAATAAATTACTCGAACCTCCTCAAATTACAATTTTCTATTGATACTCGGATCATATTTGTTCAAAAAGTTCAAAACGGTTCAGACTCGATTCGGGATTGTGCTTGACTCGGTAGCTAAATGAACCTCAATAAAATTTTATTTTATACTCGATAAATTTTATAAACCAAATCTGAACAACTCAATACTCAGAACAACTCAATTCATTTACACACTTACTCACAGTCTGTCCTCCTCGTAAACGTACGTGGTTGGTTAGGTGATTTTCCATATTTGTCCTTTGAATATACATAAATACATCCACATTCTCTTGCACAAATCTATTATTATATATACTAAATTACAGTACATAACACCATTGTATGACATGTGTCTTTTCCACATTGTAACACATGTCCTATATAATTAATGTGCACCCACACTAATTTAATTATATTACAACATATTATTATACCATTTATAATTATATTACAACATAATATTATACAATTTAAAATATTTAAAATAATTATATCCTAAAATTAATACTTTCTAATATTATACCATTCATAATTATACCACACATTATATCATACATATATGGTATAATATTATAATATACGATATTACAACATAATATTATACCATTTATAATTATATTATAAAATAATATTATAGAGGTTAAAATATTTAAAATAATATTAAAATAACAAATAATATCAATCATAACTTATTATGTTAATTTATAATCCCTAAATCACTACAAATCTTAACTGCATTACGATAATATTATCATTACTAAATTAATTATTATCTCCTAAAATTACTATTTTTTAATCCCAAATTAATATTTTGAATTTATAATCCACTAAATCACTACAAATCTAAACTATTTTGGTAATGTCAACAGGATTCTATAGTATCCTTTCTAATTTAATTATTATATCCTAAAATCACTATTTTTTAATCTCAAATTAATATTTTGATTTTATAATCCCTAAATCACTACAAATCTAAATTATTCGATAATGTTAACTATTCTAATATTATCATTATTAAATTAATTATTATCTCCTAAAATCACTACTTTTTTAATTTCAAATTAATATTTTGAATTTATAATTCACTAAATCACAACAAATCTAAAATGTTTTGGTAATTTCATTTGTTACGATCTATCCTTTTTAATTTAATTATTATATCCTAAAATTATATTTTTTAATCCCAAATTAATATTTTGATTTTATAATCCCTTAAATCACTACAAATCTAAATTATTCTGATAATGTTAAATGTTCTAATATTATCATTACTAAATTAAATATTATCTCCTAAAATCACTAATTTTTTAATCCCAAGTTAATATTTTTAATTTATAATCCACTAAATCTATTATCTATTATCTATTTCTATTATATATACTAAATCACAGTACATGACACAATAAATTAACATATGTCGTTCTATAAAATTGACACATATCCATCCTAATTAATGCTTCTTATTGCCCTTGACAAAAATACCCTTAACAATTACTTTGATATATATACTGATCACCTTATTTTATGGATATTATCAACAACCACGTTATTTTAAAATTCATTAATTAGATAACTCTCTTATGCAATAATCAGATTGGATTAATTTAAACACGATAGGGCCAACTTGCTTTTTATGAAAAATTAGTTTTAATTATTTGAAAAGTAAATTTCCTTTAATATTAGACTTTTATTTATTTTACCTATTTTTCATAGTTCCATGCAATTAAAAATTATTTTCATATTCATTTTAAAACTTCAATCTAGTAGCTTCCAAAAATTCTTTCAATTATTTGAACCACGCTAATTGATTCTAAAGATATGAAAATTTATTTGCTTAACCAATTTATGGAAAACTCAATCAATTTAAAATTCATGTGAATATTTATTTGTATCTTTAAAATAATAATTTTGTAGTGGCGATATTTTTTAAAGTAGTTCAAGAAATCAACTATTACATTATCAAATTAATTTACATGAATTGAAATTGTAATTTTCACTAATTGATTAGTAAAAAGAATCTAAACTAGGTTTTTTTATGGGATCTTTGGAAGTATAATTAATTTTGTCATGAAACTTGAAATTAGTTTAATTATTTTATTAAACTTGAACAATTTACGTGAGTTCATATGAGGTTGTGCTGATGTGGTAAGATTTTGAATGGAATCTATCTATTATTTATTAACTATTATCCGTTATCTACATAGCACCATTGAATGACATGTGCTTTTTCCACATTGTAACACATGTTCTATATAATTAATGTGCATCTCATACTAATTTAATTATATTACAACATAATATTATACCATTTATAATTATATTACAACATAATATTATATTGTTTAAAATATTTAAAATAATTATATCCTAAAATTACTACTTTTCTAATATTATACCATTCATAATTATACCATACATTATATCATACATATATGGTATAATATTATAATACACGTATATAACAAAATAACTACCTATCTAAACTTTGCGGATATTATCATTACTAATTTAATTATATTAAAACATAATATTATTCCATTTATAATTATATTACAACATAATATTATACTGATTTAAAACATTTAAAACAATATTAAAATAAAAAATAATATCAATCATAACTTACTATGTTTATTTTATAATCTCATAAATCACTATTTTCTCAATCTAAACGATTTTTATATTATAATTATTATTATTTTGATTTTATAATCCCTAAATCACTACAAAATCTAAACTTTTACGATAATGTTAAGCGTTCTAATATTATCATTACTAAATTAATTATTAACTTTTAAAATCACTACTTTTTAATTCCAAAATAATATTTTAAATTTATAATCCACTAAATCACTACAAATCTAAATTGTTTTGGTAATGTTAAGCATTACGATATTAACATTTTTAATTTAATTATTATCTCCTAAAAGCACTATTTTTTAATCCCAAATTAATATTTTGATTTTATAATCCCCTAAATCACTACAAATCTAAATTGTTCTGATAAAGTTAATTGTTCTAATATCTATTATCTATTATCTATTATATATACTAAATCATAGTACATGACACAATAAATTGACATATGTCGTTCTATAAAATTGACACATGTCCATCCTAATTAATGCTTCTTATTGCCCTTGACAAAAATACCTTAACAATTACTTTGATATATATACTGATCACCTTATTTTATGGATATTATCAACAACCACGTTATTTTAGGATCCATTAATTATATAACTCTCTTATGCAACAACCAGATTGGATCAATTTAAACACGATAGGGCCAACTTGCTTTTTATGAAAAAATAGTTTTAATTATTTGAAAAGTAAATTTCCTTTAATATTAGACTTTTATTTATTTTACCTACTTTTCATAGTTCCATGCAATTAAAAATTATTTCCATATTCATTTTAAAACTTCAATCAATTAGCTTCCAAAAATTCTTCCAATTATTTGAACCACGCTAATTGATTCTAAAGATATGAAAATTTATTTGCTTAACTAATTTATGAAAAACTCAATCAATATAAAATTCATGTGAATATTTATTTGTATCTTTAAAATAATAATTTTGTAGTAACTGATATTTTTTAAAGTAGTTCAAGAAATCAACTATTACATTATCAAATTAATTTACATGAATTGAAATTGTAATTTTCACTAATTGATTAGTAAAAGAATCTAAACTGATTTTTTTATGGGATACTGGAAGTATAATTAATTTTGTCATGAAACTTGAAATTAGTTTAATTATTTTATTAAAATAGAATGAACAATTTACGTGAGTTCGTATGAGGTTGTGCTGATGTGGTAAGATTTTGAATGGAATCTATCTATTATTTATTATCTATTATCTGCTATCTACATAGCACCATTGAATGACATGTGCTTTTCCCACATTGTAACACATGTTCTATATAATTAATGTGCATCCCACACTAATTTAATTATATTACAACATAATATTATACCATTTATAATTATATTACAACATAATATTATATTGTTTAAAACATTTAAAACAATTATATCCTAAAATTACTACTTTTCTAATATTATACCATTCATAATTATACCATACATTATATCATACATGTATGGTATAATATTATAATATACGTATATAACAAAATAACTACCTATCTAAACTTTGCGGATATTAATACCATTTATAATTATACCATACATTATATTATCATATGTATGGTATAAATATATATACGTATATAACAAAATAACTACCTATCTAAATTAAGATATTATCATTACTAATTTAATTATATTATTATAATATTATTCCATTTACAATTATATTACAACATAATAAATGAATCTATCTATTATTTATTTAAAATATTTAAAACAATATTAAAATAAAAAATAATATCAATCATAACTTACTATGTTTATTTTATAATCTCATAAATCACTATTTTCTCAATCTAAAGCGGTTTTATATATTATTATTATTATTTTGATTTTATAATCCCTAAATCACTACAAAATCTAAATTATTCGATAATGTTGATTTTTACTGCTCTAATATTATCATTACTAAATTAATTATTAACTTTTAAAATCACTACTTTTTTAATTCCAAAATAATATTTTAAAAATTCCAAAACAATTCCAAAATCAATTAGCTTCCAAAAATTCTTCCAATTATTTGAACCACGCTAATTGATTCTAAAGATATGAAAATTTATTTGCTTAACCAATTTATGAAAAACTTAATCAATTTAAAATTCATGTGAATATTTATTTGTATCTTTAAAATAATAATTTTGTAGTAACTGATATTTTTTAAAGTAGTTCAAGAAATCAACTATTACATTATCAAATTAATTTACATGAATTGAAATTGTAATTTTCACTAATTGATTAGTAAAAAAGAATCTAAACCGATTTTTTTTTTATGGGATCTTTGGAAGTATAATTAATTTTGTCATGAAACTTGAAATTAGTTTAATTATTTTATTAAAATAGAATGAACAATTTACGTGAGTTCATATGAGGTTGTCTTTGATGTGGTAAGATTTTGAATGGAATCTATCTATTATTTATTATCTATTATCTATTATCTCATTATCTACATAGCACCATTGAATGACATGTGCTTTTCCACATTGTAAACATATGTTCTATATAATTAATGTGCATCCCACACTAATTTAATTATATTACAACATAATATTATACCATTTATAATTATATTACAACATAATATTATATTGTTTAAAACATTTAAAACAATTATATCCTAAAATTACTACTTTTCTAATATTATACCATTCATAATTATACCATACATTATATCATACATGTATGGTATAATATTATAATACTACGTATATAACAAAATAACTACTATCTAAACTTTCATGGATATTATCATTACTAATTTAATTATATTACAAAGATAATATTATTCCATTTATAATTATATTACAACATAATATTATACTGATTTAAAACATTTAAAATAATATTAAAATAACAAATAATATCAATCATAACTTACTATGTTTATTTTATAATCTCATAAATCACTATTTTCTCAATCTAAAGCGGTTTTTATATTATTATTATTATTATTTTGATTTTATAATCCCTAAATCACTATAAAATCTAAATTATTATTCGATAATGTTAAGCTGCTCTAATATTATCATTACTAAATTAATTATTAACTTTTAAAATCACTACTTTTTTAATTCCAAAATAATATTTTAAATTTATAATCCACTAAATCACTACAAATCTAAATTATTTTGGTAATGTCAACTGCTCGATATTATCATTTCTAATTTAATTATTATCTCCTAAAAGCACTATTTTTTAATCCCAAATTAATATTTTGATTTTATAATCCCTAAATCACTACAAATCTAAATTATCTCGATAATGTTAATTGTTCTAATATTAGCATTACTAAATTAATTATTATCTCCTAAAATCACTACTTTTTTAATCCCAAATTAATATTTTAAATTTATAATCCACTAAATCACTACAAATCTATATTATTTTAGTAATGTCAATCTGCTCGATATTATCCTTTTTAATTTAATTATTATATCCTAAAATCACTATTTTTTAATCCCAAATTAATATTTTTATTTTATAATCCCCTAAAATTCACTACTTTTCTAAACTATTACTAATTTAATTATGTTAAAACATAATTATTGTATCCTAAAATCATTATTTTCTAATATTATAACATTCATAATTATACCATACATTATATCATACATATATGGTATAATATTATAATACACATATATAATAAAATCACTACTTATCTAAAGCATGAGATATTATCATTAATAATTTAATTATATTATAACATAATATTATACCATTTATAATTATATTACAAAATAATATTATACAATTAAAACATTTAAAACAAAATTAAAATAACAAATAATATAAATCATAAGTTCTTATGTTGATTTTATAATCCACTAAATCACTACTTTTTCAATCTAAACGATTTTTATATTATCATAACGTAATTATTATCTTCTAAAATCATTACTTTTTAATCCTACATTATTATTTTGATTTTATAATCCCTCAATCACTATACATCTAAACCATTTCTAATAATGTTAAGCATTCTAATATTATCATTACTAAATTAATTATTATCTACTAAAATCACAACTTTTTTAATCCCAAATTAATATTTTAAGTGTATAACCCTCTAAATCACTACAAATCTAAACTATTTTGGTAATGTAAACTGCTCGATATTATACTTTCTAATTTAATTATTATCTCTTAAAATCACTACTTTATGATATTATCATTATTTGAGTTATTTTCATTACTCTCGTTATTTATCCAAATTTTCTTATCAAATATCCGATCAATCCCCTTGCAGCAATTGTTGATATCACATATCCTAATTTATTGAAAAAATTTGACAATGACTTTTATTTCCAAAACCAAGCCATCCTTGCTCCTACACTTAATGCTATAAATAAGGTGAACGAATATGTGATGTATTTATGGCCAGGTTATGAAATACCATATCTAAGATGTCCTATGTAAGGTTGATGAAAACTCAAACAGCTATGAAGGCATTTACACCCTATAATTTTTAATAGCATTACATCTTCTGGAATGTCAAACCACAAGATAACGTTGAAGATTAGGATTCCTGTAATGTTGCTCCGAAATATAGATCAGAGATTTGGTTTGTGCAATGTCACGAGATTAATAGTAACTCAATTGGGAAAACATCTGATAGAAGCAAAAGTAATTTCAGTCAGCAATTTTGGACACAAAGTTTTCATACCTCGCTTGGTCTTAACACCATCAAACATTAGATTACCTTTTAAATTCCAACAAAGACAATTTCCTTTGGTTGTTTGCTTTTTCATGACAATTAATAAGAGTTAGGGGCAATCTCTCTTACATGTTGGATCAGATCATCACGTCCGATTTTAGCCATGACCAATTGTATGTAGCGAAGATCAAGAGTTACAAGCAAGAGTGGAGTAAAAATACTAATTTGTGACAAAGATGGACAAACATACAATACTACAAAGAATGTAGTTTTCGGAAAGTTTTTCACAATTTAATGTATAAAGGTTTGATTGCTTTTACGGCTATTATCTTTTGTTGCTCATTATTAGTGTAAATCTTGATTATTTTATTATTATATCTCATGAAATTTTACTATAATCTATTTGAATCTTTTAGGTAAATCTATGATTTGCATTTACAAAGCTATCTCAATCGAGTCAAATTCGATTCAGAAAGACAAAAATAAACCGAACAAACTCTCAACACTACCCCCAACAAAATTATTTAGTTTTTATGTTTATTTATTTTTTTATGTCGTGTATATATATTCATGTATAACCATTGAAAAACTTTTAAATAAGAGTATAATAGGTTTTTCTTTTACTTTTTGGATGGCGTGATTTGAAATTCTATGTAAGTCCATTTCATATGTGTTTTACTCTGATTCTTTTCATTTTTATTTAATATAGGAGCTAAATTTCTTTATGTTACATTAGTTTTAAATCAAACAAACACATGAATTTTTAGCTAAGTGTGAGACTTTTTTTTATCTCGGGCAATACTATTTCCTATAAAAGAGTTGTGGAAAGATAATTATTTATTTGGTTGATAGTTTATGCAATGTTGAAATCAACTATTAAGTATGTCTAAATTCTTATATTTCACTATTGTCCGATTCTGTCGTAAATATTTATAAGATTGCAACGACTGTTAAAAAGATCATTTAAATGCTAATTTTTGTTTGTGTGAATATATTGCACATTCAATAAATATAAGCTGGATTGAAGACCTAAATTGGAAGAAGCTTAAATGTGATAATCTCTGTACTATGGTTGATGGTAATGTGACAATGAATTTGGTGTATGCAGTTCTTGGCGTAATTAAATTTTTGTTGGCATCTTCTTGCATAATTTGGTGCATCATGGATTTTATTTTGCTTAAGACAACAAAATTTTTCGCCCTACAATTCTAAATCTTGTTGAAAGTGCAAAGGAGTTATATGAAGACCTTCAAATTATGGGGACGGTGCATTTGATGGGAGGGATATAGCTTCATTTTGTGGACTATATCCCCGGTGTGTTTATATTTATGGCTTATTCATTTATTGCATTCTATTATATGGATTGTGGCTTTGCATGATTTGTTAAGTACTAGCATCCGGTAAATCATTTTCATCATCATTAATATATTTTTTTTGTATTATGGTATCTTTGTGAGTGCTATACAATTGTCAAAAATTGATAAAAAAAAAAAAAAACTAATGAGGTATGTATTCGTTCTTTAACTATAACATTGTGTTATGTATGACACGGTGATATACTGCTATGTTTTTGGACATGGTGTTTGTTTGACATGAAGATCCAACATAATTATTAATTCTCGTGCTTTTCAGTTTTCGCATGTAACATGTGATTTCCCTTCATGTCTGAGGACCGAAACTGAGACATTCTTTCGTTGTTTTCCCTTTCGTTTGGATGTTAGAATTCTGGTGCAAGTAATTAGCGTATACGAGACATGGACTCTTCAAAATGCATCAAGTACATGTATCAGATATTTGAGGCTTGGTGAGATTTGTGTAATGTGTAACAGATTTCAAATATACCACTAGCAATCATATCAATATAACAATTCGATGGCATTGTGCATGACACTTTCTAAATATTTGTTAGTGCTTTATAATGAAAGAGTTACCCATTTTTAACCATATTGGTTACATTATAAACATTTTTATCAAGACATTAATATATATATATATATATATATATATATACATATATAAATATATATACACACACACAACTGTTATGTAATGTTCTGGGGTTTAGTGATCAGATTAATTATATACTTGGATATGTATTTGCACATAAAATTTTTATGCAACACTATATAACATATGCTATTAAAATTTGATAATCGCACAACAATCTACCATCTTCTTATTATATTTTAATTTACTAATTGTATGTATAAATTTATTATGAACAAAATGATTAATCCCGCCGCAAAGCGCGGGTTTGTATCTAGTTAAAGTCTAATCAACGGTACTAGTATTTACTCACTCCGTTCTTAAATAAATGTCGTTTAAGTTTTTTACACATGGATTTAGAAAGTCATTTAATATTATCATTTAATAATTAAAATCTGTGTGAAATTTCATCACTACCTCTTTATAGAAAGTTGAAAACTATTAATACTAAGGGTGATAATTTATTGGGACAATGAGAGAAGGTAAGAGTGATATAGGAAAGTAAATAATTTATTTTCCTAAAAAGTTGTAAACGATAGATAATTTAAAATAAATTTTTTCTTTCAAAACGTCACTTATTTAGAAATAGAGGGAGTAATAATTATACCATAATCTCAAATCTGGGATGGGAAGATTATGAAATTCAAATTACTTGTCTTATTTTCTTTCTCGTCTTATGTCCACCTCATATATTACTTACTCCTTCCATTCTAAATTAAATGTTCAAATTTTATTTTCTTTAAGTTAAATAAATTATTTTTAAAACTAATTTTTATATTTTTTTTTTGTCAAAATACAGGTGAAGAAATTACAACTAAAACAAAGTATATACAATTTACTATATTAACTTCAATTTTCTTAAATTTTAAATTATAAAAACAATCAATTTAATTCAAAAAAGTCAAACTTGGAAGGGGATGTATAAAATAGATGTTGTTAAATAGATAAGAAATACATAGAAATAGGACAACAAATGATACCAAAAATGTGGCATCAGATGTACATTAGACTTAAGATTATGATAGGGAATGATATCCATTAGGATAAACTCACATGGTTGAAACTCGTCATTACAGGTATTTAGAAAGGAAAAAAAAACTCATACGTGTGAGAATTGTGTATTTTGTTGTGACCTAAGTATTATATATAACGAAACTAGTTTTATCATTTTAATTAATTTTACTAATGACATTATTTTATTAATAAAATTTACGTGGTTTTGGAGTAATTATCAGATACAACTATCTATGACAATTAGAACACACTCATCTCTGTTTATACATGTAGATATATATATATATATATATATATATATATATATGTGTGTGTGTGTGTGTGTGTGTGTGTGTGTACATATATTTAATCTATAAAATTAGCTGTAAGATGGCCGTTTTATGGAGATAATTGATGAGGAGAGAGAAAATAGTAGTAGTAAAATAGCAGTCCATTCCTTTTTGTAATGGGATACAGCCAACATGTTCATTTCAATCAGAACGTTCAAGAAGAAGTCTCTGTATCGTGCTTTCAACTAAACATGGAGAGAGAAAGAGAGGAGAGATTGATACCCTAAAAAACAAAAACAAAACAGAAAAAAAATGTTAGGCTGAGACGTTGGGGTACACTAAAACCGACATACTTATTTTAATGGTTAGACACGTACGTGGTTTCTGTTTTATGCCCCTACTTGTAAGTTGTATCAGGTGGCCCATGAAATGGAGTAATATAAGTAATTGCTTATTATCTGTAATTAAATGTTCTATAAAATAGAAAACCTAAACGAGGCTGGCAAAAGCTGTCAAGTGCAAGATATGATACATTTGGGGTTGTAAATTTTATTAATAATTTAGACATTTGATCTCCATCGGTTTGTGTTTAATAATTTAACACCACTTCATTATTGTCACAAGTTGAGGATTCAAATTCGAGTCTTTTCATAATAACTATTTTTCTAATAGATATAATTATAAATTGAACTTATTATTTTAATTAAAAATTATATTTATTATTAATTATACTTTAAAAATATAAAATCATAATTAAAAATAAAATAAAAATAATTAATTATTCTAAATTTATTTAACTTTGTATATATTATAAGAGAATTTATCAAGTATTTACTTAAATATGTATTGAATCACAATTAAGAGTTCGAGTAATTTAAAAATTAAACGTACTCAGATTCTATTCATATTTTATTTGAATTATTTTATGTTCAGATTTATATCATATTATATATCGCTCATATTTTTTTAAGTCAATCGAACCGTTAGGTTCAATTTACAACTTTAATTATAAAATAATAATTACCTATTTCTTCCCAAAATGACATATGACACCCTATCAATGGTTATGGTTTACTTTTCCTTGGATAAGGATTAGTCGTCAGATATATATATATATATATATATATATATATATATATATATATATATATATATATATATATATATATATATATATATATATATATAGAGCCAGCTCTTAAGCGGACCAAAATAACGGACCAAAACTATAAAACACGGCTCCTATTATTTTCTCTCTCTCTCTCTTTCACTTATCGATTTACCACATACCGCTTGAATATTAGTTCTCTTCTCATTTTTCAAATTTAGTTGTTTCAATCAAGTTGCTTTACCAAGTCCAACACTTTCATATGATAAGAAGGTGCGATTGGAGAAAGCACAAAATTCTCAACGGGATCAGAATGGGAGTGATATTATTAAGTTAGGGAGAAAGGATCTCCAACCTCATGTGGAGGATCTCTGAGTTGAGGATGTGAGGTAGAAGGAGGATCGAGAAGAAGAAAGTCGAGAGAGAGTAGGAGAGGAAGGCGAGCATAAAAAAAGTGAACGCTGCTTATCTAGGTCGAAAGGCGAAGGAGTTCGTGAGCTCATAGCCATGGTGACCCCCTCTCTCTTTTTTCGCATAATCGTTACTAAGTAACAAAGTTGTGTTCGATTTGTCGATTTGAGCTCTCTCCTTACCCAATTCGGATAAAAGCCATAAATCTAGAGGCGAAGTATATATGTGGCTTCAAATTCAGACAAGCCAAACCCCTTTCCTCATCCGATTGATTCGAAAGGAGCGAAGTTGTGTTCGACTTCTTCCCCGCCATGCTGACAGAATCATTCAAGCAATCCTAGATATTCGCGATACTTCCTTTCCTCCGGTAAGCTTTTCTTATTTGTTAGTCTTATCTATAAAAGCGTAATTCTTGATAGAATCTTTTTTGCGGTATGGTATAACCGATCATGGATTTTGTGTGGGATAATATATTTACCACCGGTGTATTTTCCAGAAAATTTACTTATTGTAATTGTAGGGTTTTTATCTTTGGTAATGAGTAATTGAGAGTAAATATGCATTGCAGATTGATGAGCTAAAATAGTACAAAAGTAATTGAAGCTAAAAATCTAATAACTTGGATGTTGCCATTGTAAGACACTGAATTTTATGAAATAAAAGTATTCAATTTTTCTATTCAGTAAATGGTTAAATTGATAAAAGTTAAAGTTAAGGGTGATATATGAATTTTTTTTCAAAATACGCAAGTGGTTATAAAGTATTCATTATTGTGGGGAATATTCGTTTGGTTGTGGAATATTCTTTACGCTTGGGGAATATTAAATTTGACGGTAGACTATTTGTGGGCCCATAACGGATAAGCGTCGGAAGAAAGCGACAAAATTGAATAACGGCTTAGTTATTATTATTAATTTGTTGGAATACGGTGGTTAAAATACTGAATACGCGTGGTGCATAAATGAAGACTGCGGTATTGCACAATATTGTTGAATTATTGATCCTTACGTAAGAAGGCACTACTTTACTCGATAATTATTACGATAATTCTTGTTCAATATTTTATTTTATTGATTCAATAATTCTTTGCGTTGATATTTTATATTATTGTTGTTTCAATAATTATTATTGATTGTATTTCCCATTATCGGATCAATAATTCATATTATTTGAATAATATTATTAGATAGCATTATTGGCAATGTCTAAAAAGTTACATCGAGGAGAGGTTTGGTCACCTAATTGCGCGCCGATGAGAGAAATCCTTATCGGAAAGCCCCTGCTCACGGGAGCGACTGGTTGTCATAAATGTGATTACGTAATATTATTTGTGAATAATTAATTATTGATTCATATGATAATGAAATATTTATTTATGTGGATATAAATGATGGATTTATTTATGTGGTTATTAATGAAGGAATTAATCTTTGAGATGTTTTATCGGTATTTTGTCGGATTGGAAGTATTTAAAATCATCCGTTTGTGGATTTGGGTATTTTTTGTTTGGAATTTGAAAAACTCAAAGCTACAAAGTTGTATAGAATTCGATTTAAGTGTGGAATGGACATAAAATTCAGTATTTTTACGATAAGCGTGCTATTTTCTATGAATTATTAAAGTTTTTGAGTATTGTTTAAATGATAAAACATTTTGGAAAATTCTAGAATTGGTTGGTGAGAAATGTGCTCAATTGAATTTTAAATGTGGTGGGTGGCAATAGTAACAGGTAAAGCCATCAGGTAGCATGTTAGTCTTCTATGGCGTTCTAAGCATTTTCCTATAAATAGGGTGCTTAGTTAGAATTGAAAATCACACCGTAATTCATAAGTTTTCTCTCTTTCTCTCTATATTATCGAGCGTATTCTTGTGAGTATTTTGATACTTTGAGTGTTCTTTATATCGTTTGCAAGTTCCTTGAAGACTATATCCGATATTCCAAATTAAGTATTATCTTTTTGAGGTAAGGGATGTTATTTTCTTCTTAAATGATGTTATTCTTTCAATATCATTATCTTAGAAATATTGGTCCGAACTTTTATCAAATTTGAAACTTTTTGTGTTTGGGGTTCTTATTCACGATATCATGGCACTATTCACATATCTGAAGACTATTCACGAATACAAAGACTATTCAAGAAAAATGAAATTTTCTCCTTTTTGTCCAAGATGTCTATTATGGTTACTATCTTTGATTGTATCCATGTTTTGATCTTTATTCTTGAATTTTGCTTCAAAATTGGTTATTATGGAGTATTATTGATCTTAGATAAACTGTGATACAAATCTCTAATATTTGTTATTTTGTTTCACTGAATTCGTTCTTTTAAAATATTTTTCATCATCCTTAGTCCTGAATGATGTTATTACTGAATATCTTTGGCCTTTAGTGCAAAGATGAATGATTACCTGATGAATATCTTTGGCCTGTAGTGCAAAGATGAATGATTACCTGATGAATATCTTTGGCCCGTAGTGCAAAGATGAGCAGTGTTGAGATGAACAAGACCAATTTGGTGATACAAATGAATATCTTTGGCACAGTAGTGCAAAGATGAATATTTGATTAAAGATGTATATTGATTGTTGTTACAGGGATAAAATATTGATAATGGACTTTTAAATCCTAGAAGATAGTAGAATTCTTTCTCTACTTGACTCTTCTAATGAATTGATGTTTCCGCTGCTGTTGATGATCTAAAACTTGTTGTCTATTATATTTTATCAGATTTTTCCTTGTTGAAGACTAATGATAATTTGTTTTATATTATCTTAGTCATAATATTCTTTACTGGGCTAGTTGAGCTCACCCTTTTCCTTTTTGTTCCATTTTTTTTCTCAGAAGGTGAGAACATAGCAGGATCTAGTCGGGGTATGGAGTGATGGTTCTAGAAAGATGTTTTAGCAGTCTTCACTATTTCTGTAAAATAGTGTTTGGATAATTGTAATGAGGACTCCTTTTGAGTTTTTATACTCTCTATTAGACAATATTTGTATTCAAACTCACAGTATATATGTTGTTGTATTTTGCACGACAATTGTATTACTGAAGTTGTATTTATTTTCTGTACCATGTATTTGGCGACTCAGAATAGGTTGGATGGAATGGACCTATTTTAGGGGAGTCACAGTTGGTATCAGAGCTTAGGGATATGATCCCTGGCTGAGATGTGAGACAAGAACTAGGAGGGGAGAGACGGAGAATTCCTTCGCTAGTATGACCTGACTAAGTTTGTTTGGTATTTATTTGGTCGGTCAAAGTATAGGGATAATATGTGTCATGTCAATTAACCCTTGTTTTGTTGCTGTGTTTGAAAATGGCATCTAAAAATGTTGTTATAAGCAATGAAGCATATGAGACCGTTGAGTCACCAACGATCAATACCCAGGATAATGTGCATCAGGATGGCAATAATCCTCAGGTGAACAACGGCACCGACCAAATGACGAACGACGGTATGTTTAGGAGCTTTTTAGAATTCATGCAACACCAAACGAGAGAGACTCCTGTTCATAATGTAGGTGGAAACAATGGCAACCCACGGTTGGTCACCATTAAGCGATTCAAGGAGCTGGGACCACCGGAGTTTTTGGGAAAGCCAGAACCACTTACGGCAGAGACGTGGATAAAGCAGATCACCAAGATATTTGATGTCTTGGGATGTTCCGAGGAGCAAAATGTTCCCTTTGCTACCTTCATGTTGCGAGGAGAGGCAGATTACTGGTGGGAATCTATAAAGCGTACTCAACCTGCCGCACTGAAGATGTCTTGGGAGAAGTTCCAAGAATTATTCAATGACAAGTACTTTCCCGAAAGTATTCGTCACATGAAGGAGGTTGAGTTCATCAAGCTAGAGCAAAACAATATGAACGTGTCGCAGTACGAAGCTAAGTTTGCGGAGTTATCCCGATTTATATCCCATTTGGTTGATAATGAGGAACGGATGACACGAATGTTTCTGCGAGGTTTGAAACCCAAAATACGTCAATACCTCATTTCTCACAAACTTTGTTTATATTCAAATGTTGTGAATAGGGCTCAGTTAGTGGAGCGCGATAATGAGCCAGCCCAACCGAAGGATAACGAGCAACAACACGATAATAATTGTACGGTGGCAGCGGTCGCCTGAACAATGATAACCATCATGGAGGAAATTATCATGCGAAATGGTAACCACTTGGTGGTAATCATGGCCAAGATAATAGAAGAAATGATTCAAGTGGAAATTCAAGAAGAAGATTCTGGATGACGGGAAGGCGTCAAGAACAAGCACCAAAGACAAAGACAACAAATTCTAGGGAGGAGAAGCACCGTCGGTTAGATGCTACTGAGATGCGGAGAGGAGGGACATATAAGTTCAAGCTATTTCATGACTTTCCAAGATATGTTTTAGTTGTGGAAAAGATGGTCACATAGCTCGATTTTGTCCTGTAGCAAAATCAAGTCCAGTTGGGACGGTGGCACCAAAGGTGGATACGAACAAAACCAAGTCGGTGGTTTCAGGAAGAGCGTTTTTCGTGACTTCTCAAAGAGCGAATAACCCGAACGAAGTTAGCACGGGTTAGTTAATTATAAATTCTTGTGAAGTCTATACCTTATTAGATACCAATTCTACCCATTATTTTATCTCTCTTGCTTGCGCTCAATGTTTAAATTTAACTCTAGAGAAGTTAGACTTTGACTTATCGATTGAAACCTCGTTAGTAGAAACCTTCATTTCATGTGTTATCCCTTGGATGAGAGTCACAGTTTTTAAATGATATTTCTATTGTTAATAAATCTACTGACGTATTCTCGAAGGACTTCTTAGCCTACCCCTAGAGTGTGAAATCGAATTTTGTATTGACCCTAGTACAAAACTCATTTCTAAAACCCTTAAATATTTCTTCAACCAAAACAAAAATATAATGCGCCAAAGACGTTGGCTCGAGTTATTGAAGATTACGATCGTACCATTCAATACCATCGTGGGAAAACGAAAGTGGTAGCTGACGCGTTGAGTAGAAGATCGTATGCGTTTACGAGTGCGATGTTGTTAACACAAAAATCTATTTTATATGACTTACAAATGATGAAGATAGAGTTAAAGACTCTAGGGACCCACGTAAAGATAACGAATATACGAGTAGAATCGACTTTAATCGATAAAGTTAAAATCGCTCAAGCTACACACTGGAGCTGATGAATATAAAGAAAAAGGTGCAAGAATGCGTTATTCTAGAAGTAAGAGTCGATGAAGAGAAGAAATCTCAAGCCTTCGATTTATTTAAAATCCTCGATCAAGTAGGAACTATGGCCTATAGACTCGCCTTAACGCTAAGTATGTCGCATGTTCATAACGTTTTTCACGTATCGATGTTACGTAAATATGTGGACGACCCAAACCACATTATTGCGTTAGAACCAGACAAGATAGCCGAAGATTTAACGTACGAGGAGAAACCTGTTAAGATCTTGGATAGGAAAGAACATGTCCTATGCACGAAGGTTATACCACAAGTTAAGGTTTTGTGGAGAAACCATGCTATTGAAGAAATAACCTGGGAGTTGGAATCAAAAATGAAAGCGAGGTATCCTCACCTTTTCGATACACCAGGTACGTACGTAAATTTCGGGGACGAAATTTCATAAGGAGGGGAGATTGTAAGACCCCGAATTTTATGAAATAAAAGTATTTAATTTTTCTATTCAGTAAATGGTTAAATTGATAAAAGTTAAAGTTAAGGGTGATATATAAAAATTTTTTCAAAATACGCAAGTGGTTATAAAATATTCATTATTGTCGGGGAATATTCGTTTGGTCGTGGAATATTCTTTACGTCGGGAATATTAAATACGGACGGTAGCGGTTATTTGTGGGCCCCATAACGGATAGCTGTCAGGAAGAAGAAAGCGAAAAAATTGAATAATGGCTTAGTTGTTACTGTTAACATTGTTGGAATACCGATTGGTTAAAATCTGATGTCTGGCGTGGTTGCACTGCTTTACAAGATTGCATGTATTGTTGAATTATTGATCCTTACGTAAGAAGGCACTACTAATAATTGTTACTGGTAATTCTCGCTCAATATTTTATTTTATTGATTCAATAATTTTTGCGTTGATATTTTATATTATTGTTGTTTCAATAATTGTTATCGTGATTGTATTTCCCATTATCGGATCAATAATTCATATTATTTGAATAATATTATTAGATAGCATTATTGGCAATGTCTAAAAGTTACATCAAGGAGAGGTTTGGTCACCTAATTGCGGCAAGATGAGGAGAAATCCTTATCGGAAAGCCCCTCTTTCACGGGAACGACTGGTTGTCATAAATGTGATTACGTAATATTATTTGTGAATAATTAATTATTGATCCATATGATAAGGAAATATTTATTTTATGTGGATATAAATGATGGATTTATTTATGTGGTTATTAATGAAGGAATTAATCTTTGAGATGTTTTATCGATATTTTTGTCGGATTGGAAGTATTTAAAAATCATCCGTTTGTGGATTTCGGGTATTTTTCTGTTTGGAATTTGGAAAAACTCAAAGCTACAAAGTTGTATAGAATTCGATTTCGTGTGGAATGGACATAAAATTCATATTTTTCTAATAAACGTGCTATTTCCTATGAATTATTAAAGTTTCTGAGTATTGTTTAAATGATAAAACATTTTGGAAAATTCTAGAATTGGTTGGTGAGAAATGTGCTCAATTAAATTTCAAATGTGGTGGGTGGAAATAGTAACAGGTAAAGCCATCAGGTAGGAGGTTAGTCTTCTATGGCGTTCTAAGCATTTTCCTATAAATAGGGTGATTAGTTAGAATTGAAAATCACACCAGAATTCATAAGTTTTCTCTCTTTCTCTCTCTATATTATCGAGCGTATTCTTGTGAGTATTTTGATACTTTGAGTGTTGCTATACGGTGCAAGTTCCTTCAAAGACTATATCCGGTATTCAACCGAAGTATTATCTTTTTTGAGGTAAGGGATGTTATTTTCTTCTTAAATGATGTTATTCTTTCAATATCATTATGCCGAAATATTGGTCTGAACTTTTTATCAAATTTGAAACTTTTTGTGTCGGGGTTACTATTCACGTATACGGAACTATTCATATATACGGCAATATTCACGAATACGGCACTATTCACCGAAAAATGAAATTTTCTCCTTTTTATCTAAGATGTCTATTATGGTTATTATCTTTGATTGTATCTATGTTTTGATCTTTATTCTTGAATTTTGCTTTAAAATTGGTTATTATGGAGTATTATTGATCTTATATAAACTGTGATACGAATCTCTAATATTTGTTATTTTGTTTCACTGGATTCGTTCTTTTAAAATATTTTTCATCATCCTCAGTCCTGAATGATGTTATTACTAAATATCTTTGGCCTGTAGTGCAAAGATGAATGATTACCTGATGAATATCTTTGGCCCGTAATGCAAAGATGAATGATTACCTGATGAATATCTTTGGCCCGTAGTGCAAAGATAGATGAACAGGTGTTGAGATGAACATGGCCAACTGGTGATACAAATGAATATCTTTGGCATGTAGTGCAAATATGAATATTTGATTAAAGATGTATATTGATTGTTGTTACAGGGATAAAATATTGATGATGGACTTTTAAATCCTAGAAGATAGTAGAATTCTTTCTCTACTTGACTCTTCTAATGGATTGTTGTTTCCGCTGCTGTTGTTGATCTAAAACTTGTTGTCTATTATATTTTATCAGATTTTTCCCTGTTGAAGACTAATGATAATTTTTTGTATATTATCTTAGTCATAATATTCTTTACTGGGCTAGTTGAGCTCACCTTTTTCCTTTTTGTTCCATTTTTTTCTCAAGAGGTGAGAACATAGCAGGATCTAGTCGGGGTATGGAGTGATGGCTCTAGAAAGATGTTTTAGCAGTCTTCACTATTTCTGTAAAATAGTGTTTGGATAATTATAATGAGGACTCCTTTTGAGTTTGTATACTCTCTATTAGACAGTATTTGTATTCAAACTCACAGTATATGTGTTGTCGTATTTTGCACGACAATTGTATTACTGAAGTTGTATTTGTTTTCTGTACCATGTATTTGGCGACTCAAAATAGGTTGGGTGTATTTTGGGGGCGTCACAGCCATGTTGGAAACCTATGTTCTCAACTGTTATAAACTTGCACAAACTTTCAAGAACTGTTTCGCATCATTGTAAGTGGACATCTGAGTTATGCTCACTTTATCATGTCCACCATTTAGTCTTTGTGTTTTCAAGGGGAATTTGAGATAGTCTAAAATTGTATAAGATAATTGCTAATTGTTGTTTTGAGAGGAGTCTTAAGAGAAATAGTATTTATAACTCATCATCTAAAAAAAAAAAAAGAAGGGGTTTTGGCAGGTGCATTTATGCAACAATCCTTTTTGGCTTTGTATGGCGGGACCAAGTTATTTATTTGATCGAAGAGGTACACTTTTAATAGTCTTAGACTAGCCTCATCTCTAAGTGAAATTCAATCATTTATTTTGGTCTCTCCAATAAGGTTGAATTCATATTTCATCTATATTCCATACCCCCCCAAAAAACGCAGAAAGAAATAAACAATTATCATGATGTATTACGAAATGTTCTTTCTAAAGCATTGTTAATGTGGTGATATGCATTTGGACTAAAGTTCGACTATCTGCAATCTCTAGGTTATTGTGGTTCTTATCGTCTTTCTTGCTTTTCAGGAAACTGAAAAGCATCTTTCAGATATTGCTGTTTTCAAAGCACCGATGGCAAAGGTTGACAAACCAATGGGTGTTGTCTGTTTCCAAACAGCGAAAGATAGTAACGACATTCTAAATTCATGGGCCATGAACCTGGAGAAGCTGTTTGACCTTGTGGAGAAGAGTTGCCACCAGATTCACAAGGAAATAATGTATTCAATTAGTTAATATTTGGTGCCCACCGCTATGTTGTTTGGATGTGTTTCTTTTAATTTAAGTGAATAATTATGATTGGTGAATGTCAGGTACAGCAGCAAATGTTTCGTGGGTTGATCTGGGAAACATGCTACAATGAATAATCAAGTTAGCATAAATCAAATATATAACTTTTGGTCCAAAATAGATATTTATTTTGATAATGCGTGATACACTTATGGTGTATGAGCATTCTTGAGCGATTTTTCTTGATGTGAATAATGGCTTGTTGGATTTAGTTTGACACTTTCTTTTTTACTAAGCAAATCTATTAAGCCAAATGTGAATAGTGCAACTTTAAAAATAGTTGGTTGGCCCATCGAAGCGATTTTGGCCATTTTACTACCATTCTTGCAGATAAGTTGCTTCTTGTAAAATCCATGTTTATTTACTTTATGTATAAATCATCCTCATCAAGCTATACTGGTGGCATATAACGTTATGAGATCACAGGTTATACTAGATGAACTAACCTCTATTTTAAAAAAAGAAAATTAATGACATTACAAATGTAAAATACATCAAATTACATCCAAAATCTGCCATAGCAGCCATGACACTCTATTTTTATCTCCCATCAACAGATACTTGGCTATTATTACAGGGGTGGGTTTATATCTGCTACTTTATCGTGTGAGAGAGGATGGAAGCAGAGGTTCTATTTTGATCTGGCGGTTTGAGAAGAGGAAGCGAGGAGTCTCGACTTTGATCTATTTTTGACATAGCTTTGACCACTTTACGAAAAAAAAATCCGACTTGATTTAACTGAACCTCTCCCCTTGCCACTTTCCTTAGGGTGTAGTTTTTATGTGGTCCAAGTGTCCAACATCTATCGCTAATCAAACATTCAGTGGATAGGCTTCATATCTACTTTAGCCAGACCAAAAATACACAAGGACCCTGCAAACAAATGATTAACAGATGGAATTATGTCGAATATATCTTCCCATCTCATTATGTATATCACCAGTCAACTGTCAAATATTATTTGATAAGTTCCTATTTTTAAGATAAACAACCATATATATTTCCTGAGAATTTGCTTCTGGGAAATTATTGTGGATTCAAGAAGTCTCAAAATGCAATTATTTGAAACAATAGTTAAAACCAGAGTGCAACATAGATACTCCCAAGAACAGCACAAATGTTCCTGATCATACTTAGCATTTGAATGTTTGTCCATTGAAAAAGCATACAAGTACTTATAAGTTTTTTTTACCATAATTAGAAAATCCAATCATATCCATCACAAGAAACCATATAGGGGCCAGATGCTTTCACCAGCAAATAAAGACCAGTTTAAATTATATGAAAATTTAAAACAAATAAACTCTTAGAAAAGAATAACACCAAAATTCTTCGAACAACATCAACTTTATGCAACATTGGATGTATCAGAGTAAGCTAAAACAATTAAAATACTTATAAGGAGAAAATCTAACAAAAATACAACAAGAGGGACCAGTTTAAAAGTAGAACAAATAAATTTTATGATGACACTCACTCTCTTCAAAAAGATTACTCTATCTTGCAATGTGACACCCCCAAAATAGGTCTACATCCCCCATTCTGAGTTGTCAATACACGGTACAGAAACAACTACAACTTTATTATTACAATAGTAAAACTGTGAGTTTAAATACAGATATTGCCATCTAGACAATATCCACATACAAATAAATCCTCATCATAATTATTGATACATTATTTTACAACAATGGTGAGGACTACTAAACAACTCTCCCTAGAACTTTCATTCCATACCCCGACTCGTACTTGCTATATTCTCGCCTCATGAGAAGAAAAATGGAACAAAAAGGAAAAGGGTGAGCTCGACTAGCCCAGTAAAGAATATTATGACTAAGATAATATACAACAAAATTATCGTTAGTCTTGACGAGGAAAAAATATAATAGAATACAATAGACAACAAGTTTGAAATCAATATTCGCAATGAAATAATAATTCATTAGAAGAGTTAAGTAGAGAATGCAAACTACTATCTTCTATGTATGAATTTTTAAAGTTCATAAATCTATTTTTATCCTGTAACATCAATCAATATATATTTGGGATCAAATATTCATCCTTGCACTTCTGAGGCCGAGGACATTCACCGATTGGTCATGTTCATCTAAACACTGTTCATCTTTGCACTACGGCCAAAGATATTCATCGAAATCATTCATCTTTGCACTACGGGCCAAAGATATTCATCGAAATCATTCATCTTTGCACTCTTGGCCAAAGATATTCATCATAAATTATTCATCTTTGCACTTTCTGGGCCAAAGATATTCAATAATATCATCATTTAAGGCGAGGATGATGAACAATATTTTTTAAAAAAGCGAATCCCGGTGAATCAAAATGGCAAGGATTAAGGATTAAGGATTAAGTACTTTGTTTTATCCACGTCCAAAAATACCTCAAAAATAATCATAGTGGCGTAAAATTCAAGAATGATCAAAACATGGATACAATCAAAGCTAGTATCCACAATAGATATTTAGACGAAAAGAAAAATTTTTATTTTTCGATGAATAAGTAAATGATTCGTGAATAATCTCAGTATACGTGAATAGTGCTTAGTATCGTGAATAGTAACCCCGACACCAAAAGTTCCAAATTTGATAAAAACTTGAGATCAATATTTGACATAATGATATTGAAGAAATAATATCATTACTGAAAAAAATAATATCCCTTACCTCGAAAGATCGATCTTTAGCTGGAATCTTTGGATATAGACTATATCTTGAACTTTCACCGTATAGCAATACTCAAAGTATACTCAAAATACTCACAAGAATACGCTCGATAATATAGAGAGAAAACTTGAGTTTACGGTGTGATTTTCAATTCTAACCTAAGCACTTTTATTTATAGAAATTGCTTAGAACACCAAAGCGAGAAAATTTAATATAATATTAATATATATAAAAATATTATCGTATTCCTTGAAATCTTAATCTCAAGCAATTCACACATGCCAACCTTCTAGAAAAAAATAAAAAAAACGTTTTCTAATTTAAAATAATTTAAACTTCGAATCAATTATTTTGAACTTTGGAACTTCAATAATTCATAATAAATAGCCCTTTTATCGGAAAATTGAATCTCATGAGTTTTTATAGGAAATTCAATTCTCTACAACTTTCCGGAAGAAAGTTTTTCCAAATTTCAAGCAGAAATTGGAAAGAAATCCACAACGGGTGATTTTAGATTTATAATCAAATTTCGATCGATAAATGGGGTCCGCAGAGCATGTTTAACATGTTTTAAACATTTATTGCAACAAAAATACTCTTCCTCCTCTCGTATACTCATATATCCCACATTCGTTGTAAAAATATCACCATTATTATATTATTAAAATATAATAATATATATTTAAATGAATTATTTTATCGGAAAAAGATAAAATTTCAATTTTCAACAATTGTCACATTAAAATTTTCTCCATCTATATCCACATAAAATCAATATTTTCTCATCATATGAATCAATAATTAATTATTCACAAATAATATTACGAGAATCCTGATATTGATGACGAGGCGGGTTCAGGAAGAGGGCTTTCGATAAGAATTTCTCCTTCTTGGTAGCGTAATTAGGTGACCAAACCTCTCCTTAGGCAGAACTTTCTAGACATTGCCAATAATGTTATCTAATAATATTATTAGGATAATATGAATTATTGTTTCGACAATGAAAAATCTTGTGTAATGACAATTATTAAAACAATGACAATATAAAATATCAACGCGACAATTATTGAATCAATAAAAAATAAAACCTTTGAGCGATAATTCTTTGTAACCATTATTGAGTAGTGCCTTCTTTACGTAAGAGTCAATAATTGGTGCAATACTGAGTATCTTCTGGATTCAACAACGCAGTATTCGTGTTTTAACGGCGGGTATTCCAATGTATAGCGGTAACAACTTCTGTGCCGTTATTTTTAAACAACTTATATTTGTCATTTTCTTCCTCCAATCGCTTTTCGTTATGGGGCCCACACATGGCATTTGCAGTAAATACGAATATTCCCAAGCGATGACGAATATTCCACGACAAACGAATATTCCCAAACAACAATGAATATTTTATAACCACTTGCTTATTTTGAAATATTTGCGTATTTTACCCGTAATTATCCACATTAATCACATCAACCCTTACTATTTCAAAATAATAATTAGAGGAAATTAAATTTCATTTATTAATTATTTGGGATCTTACAACCTCCCTCCTTATGAAATTTCGTCCTCGAAATTGGCGTACGACACACAGTGTTTGAAAAGATGAGGATACCTCGCTTTCATTTCCGTTTTCAACTCCCAGGTCATTTCCTCTATAGCATGGTTTTCTCCACAAGACTTTAACTTGTGGTATGACCTTCGTCGTAGGACATGCTCCTTCCTATCCAAGATCTTGTGCAGTACTTCCTCATACGTTAAGTCTTGGCTATCTCGTCCGGTTCTAACTTCAATAACGTGATTGGGTCTTTCACATATTCTGAAATACGGATATATGAAACACATTATGAACACGAGACATACTTGGAGGTAACACGCAGTCTATAGGCTACATTTCTACTCGGTCGAGAATTTGAAATGGACCGATAAATCGTGGATTGAGCTTTTCTCTCTTCCCGAATCTTGTAACTCCTTCCATGGGGCAACACGCAACAATACATGATCCCCTATACTAAATTCCACATCCTTTCGATGAAGATCCGCATAACTCTTTTGTCGATCTTGTCTTGGTTTGTATCGTTGTCGAATCATTTGGATCTTTTCGGTGAGTCATCACGTCTTAACTCGGGTCCCAACAATGTTGCTTCACCCACCTCATCCCAACATATTGGAAGCGACACTTTTCGTCCATATAATGCTTGAATGGGGCCACACCTATACTTGCTTTCGATAAGCTTTGTTGTTGTAGGAGAATTCCACCAATGGTAAATATTTATCCCAAGCGCCGCTTGAAGTCTAGGACCACGAGTCTTAATAAATCTTCAAGAGTTTGAATAGTCCTCTACGATTGTCCGTCTGGTTTGAGGATGGTATGCCGAACTGAATCTTAAATCCGTACCCATAGCTTTTTGCAAGCTAACCCAAAATCTTGAAGTGAATCTTGGGTCACGATCCGAAACTATGGATACTGGCATGCCATGCAATCTCACAATCTCATTTACGTACATTTGAGCAAGGCGTTCGAGGAATAAGTCTCCGTATTGGCAAGAAATGAAAGCGGACTTGGTTAATCTATCAACAATAACCCAAATAGCATTTATGCCTTGAGAAACCGTGGGAAGTCCCGTAACGAAATCCATGGTAATGTGTTCCCACTTCCATTTCGGAATCTCAAGTGGTTGCAATGGTCCCTTAGGCACTTGATGCTCTGCCTTTACACGTTGACAAGTTAAACATGTTGAGATAAACTTTGCAATCTCTCTCTTCATATTGTTCCACCAAAATGTATGTCGAAGATCACGATACATTTTAGTACTTCCCGGATGGATTGCAAATGGTGTATTGTGTGCCTCCATCATAATCTTGTACTTCAAATCAGAATCGTTAGGAACACAAAGTCTGGAGTGGACTCGAAGTATTCCTTCTTCATCAATTCTCGCTTCCGGAATAGCTCCTTCTTGTACTTTCTTCTTCATATGCATCAGCTCCGGGTCGGTGGCTTGAGCAACCTTAACTTTTTCTATTAAAGTTGGCTCTATGCGTATATTTGACATCATCGCTCTTTTCGTTCTGCATATGATCTTCTACTCAATGAGTCGATTTATCACGTTCGCTTTTCGGGATGGTATTGAATAGTGTGGTCGTAGTCTTTCAATAGCTTTCGAGCCAACGTCATTGCCGCGTGTTAAGTTCTTTTTGAGTGAAGAAATATTTAAGGCTTTTATGGTGCGAATATATCTCCACTTTCTCTCTATATAGATAGTGCCTCCGGATCTTTAAGCGAAAGCATTGCTACTGACTCTAGATCATGAGTAGGATAATTCCTCTCATATTCTTTAAGTTGTCGCGAGGCATAGGCTATGACTTTCCCACGTTGCATGAGAACACATCCTAACCCTTTGCCTGAAGCATCGCTGTAGATAACAAATCCATCCGAACCGGATGGTATTGTTAGAACAGTCTTAGAAATAAGTCTCCTTTTAAGCTCTTGGAAACTCTTCTCGCACTCTTCTTGCTCCAAGCGAATTTTGTATCCTTCCGAGTTAGATGAGTTAGCGGAGTAGCGATTCGAGAAAACCCTTCCACGAATCTCCGATAATAACCGGCTAAGCCCAAAAAGCTCGTACTTGATCCACCGACTTGGTTGCTCCAACTTTGTATTGCTTGATCTTGGCAAGGTCAATGGATACTCCATGTTTTGACACCACATGCCCAAGAAATGATACTTCCTCAAGCGAACTCGCATTTCTTTAACTTGGCATAAAGCTTGTTTTCACGAAGCCTTTGGAGTACCAACTTCAAATGGTGCTCATGATCTTCTGACTTTTGGAATATATGGGGATGTCATCAATAAAGACAACAACGGCTGATCCAAATACTCTTTGAATACTCGGTTCATCATATCCATGAAAGCCGCGGGAGCATTAGTCAATCCGAAAGACATAACTAAGAATTCATAATGCCCGCATCCCAGGAGTTCTAAAGCGGTCTTTGGAATATCCTCGATTCTAATCTTGATTTGATGATATCCGAGCGAAGATCGATTTTTGAAAAGAATTGTGCTCCTTGCTGTTGGGTCAAACAAGACATCAATCGAGGTAGAGGATACCTATTCTTGATAGTGACATGGTTCAATTCGGATAGTCAATACAAAGTCGCATACTCCCGTCTTTCTTCTTTACAAATAAAGCAGGAGCACCTCGAGGAGATGTCTTGGGGCGAATGAAACCAATGTCCAACAACTCACGTAGTTGGACCTTTAACTCTGAAGTTCAATAGGAGCCATTCGATATGGGGTTTTAGAAATGGGCTTTGTACGGGTTCAAGGTCAATAAAGAATTCAACTTCACGTTACGGGGGTGGGCAAGGAAGTTCTTCTTGAAATCGTCGGAAAGTTAATAACAACAGAATATTATTCAATTTTGGCGTGTCTTTATTCAAATCCATAACATGGGCTAAGAAAGCTTGACATCCATTTTTAATAAGCGAATAGCTTTATGATTAGATATGACGGTGATTGATTTTAATGGTTTAGTTGCTTGAATTGAACAACGGGTTGTTTAGGAATATGAAAGCTAACAACCTTACGAAAACAATCAATTTTGGCATGATGAGTAGTTAACCAATCAATCCTAAAATCACATCAAAAGCAAGTATCTTTAAAGAGATAAGGTCAACGGGTAAGATAAGGGTGCCAACATGGATTAGACAAGATTTATAAGCGGTGGATGTGATGAAAGTTTCTCTAACGGAGTTTCCACGAGATAGGTCAAAGTCTAATTTCTCCGAGTCAAGTTTAAGCGTTGAGCACAAGCGGGAGAGATAAATGAATGGGTAGCCGGTATCTAGTAAAGTATAAACTTCACAAGAATTTATAAATAGCTTACGTGATCACCTCGTTTGGGTTTCTCGCATTTTGACCGATCGCAACAAAGCGCTTCTTCCGAGAATCGTTGACTTTGACTTTTACGGGGACGATCTTTTGAGTCACCGTCCCCATTGAACTAGGTTTCGCTTCTGCGCAAATCTCGGCGATATGTCCTTCCTTTCCATAATTATAGCATACTGGAGGCGCTATGGGCGGTTTGGTGATATGTCCCTCTTTTCGCATTTATAGCATATAATGGGTGGTCGTTTTCCTCCTTGGAACCGGTTACTCTTGGTCTAATCTGTCGTCTTCACATGGTCGTTGTTGAATCTCCTCTTTAAAAAATCTCCTCGACTCGCTTCTTCTATTTTCATGGCCATGATTACCACTGAGTGGTTACCATTTTTGTCGCCTTTTTCTTTCTCCATTTGATTATTATTGTTTTGTTGTTCTTATCTCCGGCCCAAAATAGGGTCTACATCCCCCCATTACGAGTTGTCGATACAGTGCGAAACAACTACAACTTTATTATTTAATAGTAAAGCGTGAGTTTAAATCTGAGATATTGCCATCTAGACAATATCCACATACAAATAAATCCTCATCATAATTATTGATACATTATTTTACAACAATGGTGAGGGACTACTAAACAACTCTCCCTAGAACTTTCATTCCATACCCAGGCTACGTACTACTTGCTATATATTCCGCCTCACGAGAAGAAAAATGGAACAAAAAGGAAAAGGGTGAGCTCGACTAGCCCGATAAAGAATATTATGACTAAGATAATATACAACAAAATTATCGTTAGTCTTGACGAGGGAAAAATATAATAGAATACAATAGACAACAAGTTTTAAATCAATATTACATGTGAAATAATAATTCATTAGAAGAGTTAAGTAGAGAATGCAAACTACTATCTTACATGTATGAATTTTAAAGTTCATAAATCTATTTTTATCCTGTAACATCAATCGATATATATACGGGATCAAATATTCATCCTTGCACTTTTCTGAGGCCGAGGACATTCACCCGATTGGTCATGTTCATCTAAACACTGTTCATCATCTTTGCGCTACGGGCCAAAGATATTCATCGAAATCAAATCATTCATCTTTACTACGGGCCAAAGATATTCATCGAGAAATCATTCATCTTTTTGCTTTCTTGGCCAAAGATATTCATCATAAATCATTCATCTTTTTACTACTGGGCCAAAGATATTCAATAATATCATCATTTAAGGCGAGGATGATGAAAAATATTTTTTAAAAAAAGCGAATCCGGTGAAACAAAATGACAAGGATTAAGGATTAAGAGATTAGTACTTTGTTTTATCCGTCAAAAATACCTCAAAAATAATCATAGTGGTGTAAAATTCAAGAATGATCAAAACATGGATACAATCAAAGCTAGTATCCAGAATAGATATTTTAGACGAAAAGAAAAATTTTTATTTTTAGATGAATAGTCTTAAGTGATAAGTGAATAGTCTTAGTATCGTGAATAGTCTCGTGTATCGTGAATAGTAACCAGACACCAAAAGTTCCAAATTTGATAAAAACTTGGATCAATATTTGACATAATGATATTGAAGAAATAATATCATTCTGAAATAAAAAAAAATAATATCCTTACCTCGAAGATCGGTACTTAGCTGGAATCTTTGGATATAGACTATATCTTGAACTTTCATAGTATAGCAATACTCAAAGTATACTCAAAATACTCACAAGAATAAACTCGATAATATAGAGAGAAAACTTGATTTACGGTGTGATTTTCAATTCTAACCTAAGCACTTTTATTTATAGGAAATTGCTTAGAACACCAAGCGAGAAAATTTAATATAATAATAATATATATAAAAATATTATCGTATTCCTTGAAATCTTAATCTCAATTCAATTCACACATACCAACCTTCTAAAAAAAAAAAAAAAAACGTTTTTCTAATTTAAAATAATTTAAACTTCAAAAATCAATTATTTGAACTTGAACTTCAATAATTCATAATAAATAGCCCTTTTATCAGAAAATTGAATCTCGCGAGTTTTATAGGAAATTCAATTCTCTACAACTTTGCGGAAGAAAGTTTTTCCAAATTCCAAACAGAAATTGGCCGAAATCCACAAGCGGGTGATTTTAGAAATTTATAATCAAATTTCGGTCGATAAATGGGGTCCCAGAGCATGTTTAACATGTTTTAAACATTTATTGCAACAAAAATACTCTTCCTCCTCGTATACTCATATATCCCACATTCGTTGTAAAAATATCACCATTATTATATTATTAAAATATAATAATATATATTTAAATGAATTATTTTATCGAGAAAAAGATAAAATTTCAATTTTCAACAATTGTCACATTAAAATTTTCTCCATCTATATCCACATAAAATCAATATTTTCCTCATCATATGAATCAATAATTAATTATTCACAAATAATATTACTGAGAATCCTGATATTGTGACGAGGCGGTTCAGGAAAGGGGCTTTCGATAAAATTTCTCCTTCTTGGGTATGATTAGGTGACCAAACCTCTCCTTGAAGCGAGAACTTTCTAGACATTGCCAATAATGTTATCTAATAATATTATTAGGATAATATGAATTATTGTTTCGACGATGAAAAATCTTGTGTAATGACAATTATTAAAACAACGACAATATAAAATATCAATATGACAATTATTGAATCGATAAAATAAAACCTTTGAGCGGTAATTACTGTAACCATTATTGAGTAGTGCCTTCTTACGTAAAAGTCGATAATTGGTGCAATCTGGTGGTCTCTTCTGGATTCACAAGCAGCGTATTCTTGTGTTTTAACCACGGGTATTCAACGATGTATAGCGGTAACAACTTCTGTAGATTATTTTTAAACAACTTATATTTGTCATTTTCTTCCTCGATCGCTTTTTCGTTATGGGGCCCACACGCACATTTGCTTGTGGTAAATACGAATATTCCCAAAGCGATCTGAATATTCCACGACCAACGAATATTCCAAACAATGATGAATATTTTATAACCACTTGCTTATTTTGAAATATTTTGCGTATTTTACCGTAACTATCCACATTAATCACATCAACCCTTACTATTTCAAAAAATAATAATTAGAAATTAAATTTCATTTATTAATTATTTGGGATCTTCTGACCTCCCCTCCTTATGAAATTTCGTCCTCGAAATTGGCGTACGTACACAGTGTTTGAAAAGATGAGGATACCTCGCTTTCATTTCGTTTCAACTCGGTCATTTCCTCTATAGCATGGTTTCTCCACAAGACTTTAACTTGTGGTATGACCTTCGTCGTGGGACATGCTCCTTCTATCAAGATCTTGGTGGTACTTCCTCATCGTTAAGTCTTGACTATCTCGTCGGTTCTAACTTCGATAGCGTGATTCGGGTCTTTCACATATTCTGAAATGCGGATATATGAAACACATTATGAACACGAGACATACTTGGAGTAGCAGCGAGTCTATAGGCTACATTTCTACTCGGTCGAGAATTTGAAATGGACCCGATAAATCGTGGATTGAGCTTTCCTCTCTTCCCGAATCTTGTAACTCCCTTCCGTGGGGCAACCATGACAATACATGATCCCTATACTAAATTCCACATCCTTTCGATGAAGATCGCATAACTCTTTTGTCGATCTTGTCTTGGTTTGTATCGTTGTCGAATCATTTGGATTTTTTTCGGTGAGTCATACGTCTTAACTTTCGGGTCCCAACAATGTTGCTTCACCCACCTCATCCCAACATATTGGAAGCGACACTTTTCGTCCATATAATGCTTGAATGGGGCCACACTATACTTGCACGATAAGCTTTGTTGTTGTAGGAGAATTCCACCGATGGTAAATACTTATCCCAAGCGCCCTTGAAGTCTAGGACCACGAGTCTTAATAAATCTTCAAGAGTTTGAATAGTCCTCTCGATTGTCCGTCTGGTTTGAGGATGGTATGCGGCCCGAATCTTAAATCCGTACCCATAGCTTTTTGCAAGCTAACCCAAAATCTTGAAGTGAATCTTGGGTCGCGATCGAAACTATGGATCTTGGCATGCCATGCAATCTCACAATCTCATTTACGTACATTTGAGCAAGGCGTTCAGAGGAATAAGTCTCCGTATTGGCAAGAAATGAAAGCGGACTTGGTTAATCTATCAACAATAACCCAAATAGCATTTATGCCCTGAAAGCAAGTGGGAAGTCCAAAATGTGAAATCCATGGTAATGTGTTCCCACTTCCATTTCGGAATCTCAAGTGGTTCTGATGGTCCCTTAGGCACTTGATGCTCTGCCTTTACCGTTGACAAGTTAAACATGTTGAGATAAACTTTGCAATCTCTCTCTTCGTATTGTTCCACCAAAATGTATGTGAAGATCACGATACATTTTAGTACTTCCGGATGGATTGCAAATGGTGTATTGTGTGCCTCCATCATAATCTTGTACTTCAAATCGAGAATCGTTAGGAACACAAAAGTGCAGGTGGACTCGAAGTATTCCTTCTTCATCGATTCTCGCTTAGGAATAGCTCCTTCTTGTACTTTCTTCTTCATATGCATCATTTCAAGATTCGGTGGCTTGAGCAACCTTAACTTTTCTATTAAAGTTGGCTCTGTCGTATATTTGACATCATCGCTTTTCGTTCTGCATATGATCTTCTACTCAGCAGCGTCGGCTACCACGTTAACTTTTCGGGATGGTATTGAATAGTGTGGTCGTAGTCTTTCAATAGCTCGAGCCAGCGTCATTTGCTTAGCGTGTTAAGTTCTTTTGAGTGAAGAAATATTTAAGGCTTTTATAGTGCGAATATATCTCCACTTTCTCTCCATATAGATAGTGCCTCCGGATCTTTAAGCAGCATTGCTTGCATGACTCTAGATCATGGTAGGATAATTCCTCTCATATTCTTTAAGTTGTCATGAGGCATAGGCTATGACTTTCCCCGTTGCATGAGAACACATCCTAACCCTTTGCTAGAAGCATCATTTGTAGATAACAAATCCATCAGAACGGATGGTATTGTTAGAGCAGTCTTAGAAATAAGTCTCCTTTTAAGCTCTTGGAAACTCTTCTCGCATTCTTCGCTCCAAGCGAATTTTGTATCCTTAGAGTTAGATGAGTTAGCAGATGGCGATTCGAGAAAACCCTTCCACGAATCTCAGATAATAACCATTAAGCCCAAAAAAGCTCGTACTTGATCATGAGCTTGGTTGCTCCCAACTTTGTATTGCTTCAATCTTGGCGGGTCAGCGGATACTCCATGTTTTGACACCACATGCCCAGAAATGCTACTTCCTCAAGCGAACTCGCATTTCTTTAACTTGGCATAAAGCTTGTTTTTCACGAAGCCTTTGGAGTACCGACTTCAAATGGTGCTCATGATCTTCACGGCTTTTGGAATATATGAGGATGTCATCGATAAAACAACAACGAAATGATCAAATACTCTTTGAATACTCGGTTCATCATATCCATGAAAAGCCGCGGGAGCATTAGTCAATCAAGAAAGACATAACTAAAAATTCATAATGCCGTCTAGGGGTTCTAAAAAGCGGTCTTTGGAATATCCTCGGTTCTAATCTTGGTGATGATATCGAGCGAAGATCGATTTTGAAAAGAATTGTGCTCCTTGCATTTGGTCAAACAAGTCATCAATACGAGGTAGAGGATACCTATTCTTGATAGTGACATGGTTCGATTCAGATAGTCGATACAAAATCGCATACTCCGTCTTTCTTCTTTACAAATAAAGCAGGAGCACCCCGAGGAGATGTCTGGGGCGAATGAAACCGATGTCCAACAACTCTGTAGTTGGACCTTTAACTCTGAAGTTCAATAGGAGCCATTCGATATGGGGTTTTAGAAATGGGCTTTGTACCGGGTTCAAGGTCGATAAAGAATTCAACTTCACGTTACGGGGTAGGCGGGAAGTTCTTGAAATCGTCGGGAAAGTTAATAACAACGGGAATATTATTCAATTTTGGCGTGTCTTTATTCAAATCCATAACATGGGCTAAGAAAGCTTGACATCAGTTTTTTAATAAGCGAATAGCTTTATGATTAGATATAGCGGTGATTGATTTTAATGGTTTAGTTGCTTGAATTGAACAACGGGTTGTTTAGGAATATGAAAGCTAATGACCTTACGAAAACAATCAATTTTGGCATGATGAGTAGTTAACAATCAATCCTAAAATCACATCAAAAGCAAGTATCTTTAAAGAGATAAGGTCAGCGGGTAAGATAAGGGTGCCAACATGGATTAGACAAGATTTATAAGCGGTGGATGTGATGAAAGTTTCTCTAACGGAGTTTCCACGAGATAGGTCAAAGTCTAATTTCTCGGTCGAGTTTAAGCGTTGAGCACAAGCGGGAGAGATAAATGAATGGGTATGCCGGTATCTAGTAAAGTATAAACTTCACAAGAATTTATAAATAGCTTACACGTGATCACCTCGTTTGGGTTCCTCGCATTTTGACCGATCACAACAAAGCGCTCTTCGAGAGGCAGTTGACTTTGACTTTTACGGGGACGATCTTTTGAGTCAAATCCCCATTGAACTAGGTTTTTTCTTCAAGTGCGATCTCGGCGATATGTCCTTCCTTTCCACAATTATAGCATACACAGGCTGTTGTGGGCGGTTTGGTGATATATCCCTCTTTTCGCATTTATAGCATATATAATGGGTGGTCGTTCTCCTCTCCTTGGAACCGATTCTTCTTTGCTTTTTGTCGTCTTCACATAGTCGTTGTTGAATCTCCTCTTTTTAAAATCTCCTCGACTCGCTTCTTCTATTTTCATGGCCATGATTACCACGGAGTGGTTACCATTTTTGTCGCCTTTTTCTTTCTCCTTTGATTATTGTTGTTTTGTTGTTCTGCTATCTCGGTATGATCTGATTGTGGTACCTCGGTTGGCCGTACTCGTTATCTCGCTCTAACAATTGAGCCACATTAACAACATCTCGAATAGAGAAAATTTATGAGAGATGAGATCTTGGCGTATCTTGGGTTTCAAACCTCTCGAAACATCCGCGTCATCGTTCCTCATTCTCCACCAAATGAGGTCTGAACTGGATAACTCTGCAAATTTAGCCTCGTCTTTGACACCGTCATGTTGTTACTGCTCGGTCTAATAAACTCCACTTCCTTCGTATAGCGAACACTTTCGGGAAAGTATTTGTCATTAAATAGTTCTGAAAGCGTCTCCCGAAGACATCTTGGAGCTTAATTTGGATGGAGTGCTGCTCACTGAGACTCCCACCGATGATATGCTTTCGCCCACGGAACATAAAGGTGGCGAATGGAACCTTCTGTTCTCTGTGCATCCCAAGACATCGAATATCTTGGTAATTTGCTTGACCCGTGTTTTACGCCGTGATCGGATCGGCTTTCCTTAAGTCTGGTGGTCCTGACTCTTTTTGAGCTGCTTGTTTGTGACAACTTGGTGAATTGCTATCATTTCCTCTATGTTTTGAACACGAGTCTCCTAAATGCGATTTTGCATGAGCGCAAAAAGCTTCTAAATATCCCTCGTTCATCATCGCTTTCGGTGGTGTTGTTCACGGGAGGAACATTGCCCGACTGTTGTTGCGTTCTCCTCGTTGGTGAGTACAGGCGTCTCCACGGTCTCATTTCCATTGTTAATATTCTCGATTCGACATTCTCAAATCTTGTCATAAAACAAGGGTTAATTAAGAAATCAATATATCACATAATATCCTATATCTTGACCAACTATCAAATAAGCTTAGGTAGGACACCTTTAGCGAAGGATTTACTCGTCTCTCCCCTCTAGTTCTATTCCCGATCTCATGGAGATCATATCCTAGCTACGATACCAAGTTGTGACACCCCCAAAATAGGTCTACATCCCCCATTACGAGGTTGTCGATACAGTGCGAAACAACTACAACTTTATTATTACAATAGTAAAGCTGTGAGTTTAAATCTGAGATATTGCCATCTAGACAATATCCACATACAAATAAATCCTCATCATAATTATTGATACATTATTTTACAACAATGGTGAGGACTACTAAACAACTCTCCCTAGAACTTTCATTCCATTACCCCCAGGCTACGTCGTACTTGCTATATTCTCGCCTCACGAGAAGAAAAATGGAACAAAAAAGGAAAAGGGTGAGCTCGACTAGCCCGATAAAGAATATTATGACTAAGATAATATACAACAAAATTATCGTTAGTCTTTGACGGGGAAAAATATAATAGAATACAATAGACAACAAGTTTTAAATCAATATTACATGGTGAAATAATAATTCATTAGAAGAGTTAAGTAGAGAATGCAAACTACTATCTTACATGTATGAATTTTAAAGTTCATAAATCTATTTTTATCCTGTAACATCAATCAATATATATACGGGATCAAATATTCATCATCCTTTTTCTGAGGCGAGGACATTCACCCGATTGGTCATATTCATCTAAAACACTGTTCACACTGTTCATCATTTGCACTACTGGGCCAAAGATATTCGAAATCATTCATCTTTTACTACTGGGCCAAAGATATTCATCGAAATCATTCATCTTTTTACTCTGGGCCAAAGATATTCATCATAAATCATTCATCTTTGCACTTCTGGGCCAAAGATATTCAATAATATCATCATTTAAGGCGAGGATGATGAAAAATATTTTTTAAAAAAAGCGAATCCGGTGAAACAAAATGGTGAGGATTAAGGATTAAGGATTAGTACTTTGTTTTATCCGTCAAAAATACCTCAAAAATAATCATAGTGGTGTAAAATTCAAGAATGATCAAAACATGGATACAATCAAAGCTAGTATCCGAATAGAGATATTTTAGACGAAAAGAAAAATTTTATTTTTCGATGAATAGTCTTAGTATTAAGTGAATAGTCAGTGTATCGTGAATAGTAGTGTAGTATCGTGAATAGTAACTCAGACACCAAAAGTTCCAAATTTGATAAAAACTTCGGATCAATATTTGACATAATGATATTGAAGAAATAATATCATTCTGAAAAAAAATAATATCCTTACCTCGAAGATCGGTACTTAGCTGGAATCTTTGGATATAGACTATATCTTGAACTTTCATAGTATAGCAATACTCAAAGTATACTCAAAATACTCACAAGAATAAACTCGATAATATAGAGAGAAAACTTGATTTACGGTGTGATTTTCAATTCTAACCTAAAGCTTTTATTTATAGGAAATTGCTTAGAACACAAGCGAGAAAAATTAATATAATAATATATATATATATAAAAATATTATCGTATTCCTTGAAATCTGAATCTCAATTCAATTCACACATACCAACCTTCTAGAAAAAAAAAAAAAAACGTTTTTCTAATTTAAAATAATTTAAACTTCAAAAATCAATTATTTGAACTTGAACTTCAATAATTCATAATAAATAGCCCTTTTATCGGAAAATTTGAATCTCTTGAGTTTTTATAGGAAATTCAATTCTCTACAACTTTGCGGAAGAAAGTTTTTCCAAATTCCAAGCAGAAATTGGTAAAAGAAATCCACAAGCGGGTGATTTTAGAAATTTATAATCAAATTTCGGTCGATAAATGGGGGTCCGCAGAGCATGTTTAACATGTTTTAAACATTTATTGCAACAAAAAAATACTCTTCCTCCTCGTATACTCATATATCCCACATTCGTTGTAAAAATATCACCATTATTATATTATTAAAATATAATAATATATATTTAAATGAATTATTTTATCGAGAAAAAGATAAAATTTCAATTTTCAACAATTGTCACATTAAAATTTTCTCCATCTATATCCACATAAAATCAATATTTTCCTCATCATATGAATCAATAATTAATTATTCACAAATAATATTCTGAGAATCTGATATTGATGACGAGGCGGTTCCAGGAAGAGGGGCTTTCGATAAAATTTCTCTTCTTTGGCGCTTGATTAGGTGACCAAACCTCTCCTTAGGCAGAACTTTCTAGACATTGCCAATAATGTTATCTAATAATATTATTAGGATAATATGAATTATTGTTTTCGATAATGAAAAATCTTGTGTAATGATGATTATTAAAACAATGACAATATAAAATATCAATATGACAATTATTGAATCGATAAAATAAAACCTTTTTGAGCGATAATTCTTTGTAACCATTATTGAGTAGTGCCTTCTTACGTAAAAGTCGATAATAATTGGTGCAATCTGAGTGTCTTCTTCTGGATTCAACAATAGCGTATTCTTGTGTTTTAACCATAGGGTATTCAACGATTATAGCAGTGGTAACAACTTCTGTAGTTATTTTTAAACAACTTATATTTGTCATTTTCTTCCTCTCGATCGCTTTTTCGTTATGGGGGCCCACACATTTTTTTGTGCCGTAAATACGAATATTCCAAAGCGATCTGAATATTCCACGACCAACGAATATTCCAAACAATGATGAATATTTTATAACCACTTGCTTATTTTGAAATATTTGCGTATTTTACCGTAACTATCCACATTAATCACATCAACCCTTACTATTTCAAAATAATAATTAGAAATTAAATTTCATTTATTAATTATTTGGGATCTTACAACCTCCCTCCTTATGAAATTTTCGTCCTCGAAATTGGCGTACGATACACAGTGTTTGAAAAGATGAGGATACCTCGCTTTCATTTCCGTTTCAACTCGGTCATTTCCTCTATAGCATGGTTTCTCCTGAGACTTTAACTTGTGGTATGACCTTCGTCGTGGGACATGCTCCTTCTATCCAAGATCTTGGTGGTACTTCCTCATACGTTAAGTCTTGGCTATCTCGTGGGTTCTAACTTCGATAGCGTGATTCGGGTCTTTCACATATTCTGAAATGCGGATATATGAAACACATTATGAAACACGAGACATACTTGGAAGTGCTTAGCGAGTCTATAGGCTACATTTCCTACTCGGTCGAGAATTTGAAATGGACCGATAAATCGTGGATTGAGCTTTCCTCTCTTCCCGAATCTTGTAACTCCCTTCCGTGGGGGCAACATGACAATACATGATCCCCTATACTAAATTCCACATCCTTTCGATGAAGATCCGCATAACTCTTTTTGTCGATCTTGTCTTGGTTTGTATCGTTGTCGAATCATTTGGATCTTTTCGGTGAGTCATACGTCTTAACTTCGGGTCCCAACAATGTTGCTTCACCCACCTCATCCCAACATATTGGAAGCGACACTTTCGTCCATATAATGCTTGAATGGGGCCACACCTATACTTGCACGATAAGCTTTGTTGTTGTAGGAGAATTCCACCGATGGTAAATACTTATCCCAAGCGCCCTTGAAGTCTAGGACCACGAGTCTTAATAAATCTTCAAGAGTTTGAATAGTCCTCTACGATTGTCGTCAGGTTTGAGGATGGTATGCGGCCGAATCTTAAATCCGTACCCATAGCTTTTTGCAAGCTAACCCAAAATCTTGAAGTGAATCTTGGGTCACGATCCGAAACTATGGATCTTGGCATGCCATGCAATCTCACAATCTCATTTACGTACATTTGAGCAAGGCGTTCGAGGAATAAGTCTCCGTATTGGCAAGAAAAAGCGGACTTGGTTAATCTATCAACAATAACCCAAATAGCATTTATGCCTTGAAAGCAAGTGGGAAGTCATGCTTGAAATCCATGGTAATGTGTTCCCACTTCCATTTCGGAATCTCAAGTGGTTCTGATGGTCCCTTAGGCACTTGATGCTCGCCTTTACCGTTGACAAGTTAAACATGTTGAGATAAACTTTGCAATCTCTCTCTTCGTATTGTTCCACCAAAATGTATGTAGAAGATCACGATACATTTTAGTACTTCCGGATGGATTGCAAATGGTGTATTGTGTGCCTCCATCATAATCTTGTACTTCAAATCGAGAATCGTTAGGAACACAAAGTGCAGGTGGACTCGAAGTATTCCTTCTTCATCGATTCTCGCTTAGGAATAGCTCCTTCTTGTACTTTCTTCTTCATATGCATCGACTCAAGATTCGGTGGCTTGAGCGACCTTAACTTTTCTATTAAAGTTGGCTCTGTCGTATATTTGACATCATCGCTTTTCGTTTCTGCATATGATCTTCTACTCAATAGCGTCATTTACCACGTTCGCTTTTCGGGATGGTATTGAATAGTGTGGTCGTAGTCTTTCAATAGCTTCGAGCCAGCGTCATTGCTTAGCGTGTTAAGTTCTTTTGAGTGAAGAAATATTTAAGGCTTTTATGGTGCGAATATATCTCCACTTTCTCTCCATATAGATAGTGCCTCCGGATCTTTAAGCTTGAAAGCATTGCTTTATGACTCTAGATCATGAGTAGGATAATTCCTCTCATATTCTTTAAGTTGTCGCATGAGGCATAGGCTATGACTTTCCCGTTGCATGAGAACACATCCTAACCCTTTTGCGAAGCATCATTTGTAGATAACAAATCCATCCAGAACGGATGGTATTGTTAGAGCAGTCTTAGAAATAAGTCTCCTTTTAAGCTCTTGGAAACTCTTCTCGCACTCTTCGCTCCAAGCGAATTTTGTATCCTTAGAGTTAGATGAGTTAGCGGAGTAGCGATTCGAGAAAACCCTTCCACGAATCTCAGATAATAATAACCGGCTAAGCCCAAAAAGCTCGTACTTGATCAAGCTTGGTTGCTCCCAACTTTGTATTGCTTGATCTTGGCGGGTGACGAGATACTCCATGTTTTGACACCACATGCCCAAGAAATGCTACTTCCTCAAGCGAACTCGCATTTCTTTAACTTGGCATAAAGCTTGTTTTCACGAAGCCTTTGGAGTACCGACTTCAAATGGTGCTCATGATCTTCACGACTTTTGGAATATATGAGGATGTCATCGATAAAGATGACAACAGGAATGATCAAATACTCTTTGAATACTCGGTTCATCATATCCATGAAAGCCGCGAGGAGCATTAGTCAATCAAGAAAGACATAACTAAGAATTCATAATGCCGTCTCAGGAGTTCTAAAAGCGGTCTTTGGAATATCCTCGATTCTAATCTTGATTTGATGATATCCGGAGCGAAGATCGATTTTTGAAAAGAATTGTGCTCCTTGCATTTGGTCAAACAAGTCATCAATACGAGGTGAGGATACCTATTCTTGATAGTGACATGGTTCGATTCAGATAGTCGATACAAAGTCGCATACTCCGTCTTTCTTCTTTCTACAAATAAAGCAGGAGCACCCCGAGGAGATGTACTGGGGCCGAATGAAACCAATGTCCAACAACTCTGTAGTTGGACCTTTAACTCTGAAGTTCAATAGGAGCCATTCGATATGGGGTTTTAGAAATGGGCTTTGTGCGGGTTCAAGGTCGATAAAGAATTCAACTTCACGTTACGGGGTAGGCAGGGAAGTTCTTGAAATCGTCGGAAAGTTAATAACAACGGGAATATTATTCAATTTTGGCGTGTCTTTATTCAAATCCATAACATGGGCTAAGAAAGCTTGACATCCGTTTTTAATAAGCGAATAGCTTTATGATTAGATATAGCGGTGATTGATTTTAATGGTTTAGTTGCTTGAATTGAACAACGAGGTTGTTTAGGAATATGAAAGCTAACAACCTTACGAAAACAATCAATTTTGGCATGATGAGTAGTTAACCAATCAATCCTAAAATCACATCAAAAGCAAGTATCTTTAAAGAGATAAGGTCAGCAGGTAAGATAAGGGTGCCAACATGGATTAGACAAGATTTATAAGCGGTGGATGTGATGAAAGTTTCTCTAACGGAGTTTCCACGAGATAGGTCAAAGTCTAATTTCTCGAAGTCAAGTTTAAGCGTTGAGCACAAGCGCGGAGAGATAAATGAATGGGTATGCCGGTATCTAGTAAAGTATAAACTTCACAAGAATTTATAAATAGCTTACCGTGATCACCTCGTTTGGGTTCCTCGCATTTTGACGGTCTGACAAAGCGCTCTTCCGAGGCAGTTGACTTTGACTTTTACGGGGACGATCTTTTGAGTCAAATCCCATTGAACTAGGTTTCGCTACCGTGCAATCTCGGCGATATGTCCTTCCTTTCCACAATTATAGCATACACAGGCTATTTGTGGGCGGGTTTGGTGATATATCCCTCTTTTCGCATTTATAGCATATAATGGGTGGTCGTTCTCCTCCTTGGAACCGATTCTTTCTTTGCCTTTGTCGTCTTCACATAGTCGTTGTTGAATCTCCTCTTTTTAAAATCTCCTCTGACTCGCTTCTTTATTTTCATGGCCATGATTACCACAGTGGTTACCATTTTGTCGCCTTTTTCTTTCTCCTTTGATTATTGTTGTTTTGTTGTTCTTATCTCGGTATGATCTGATTGTGGTACCTCGGTTGGCCGTACTCGTTATCTCGCTCTAACAATTGAGCCACATTAACAACATCGAATAGAGAGAAAATTTATGAGAGATGAGATCTTGGCGTATCTTGGGTTTCAAACCTCTCGAAACATCCGCGTCATCGTTCCTCATTCTCCACCAAATGAGGTCTGAACACTGGATAACTCTGCAAATTTAGCCTCGTCTTTGAGACACCGTCATGTTGTTACTGCTCGGTCTAATAAACTCCACTTCCTTTATATAGTGAACACTTTCGGAAAGTATTTGTCATTAAATAGTTCTGAAAGCGTCTCCCAAGACATCTTTGGCCTTGCAATTTGGATGGAGTGCGCTTCTGAGACTCCCACCGATGATCGCCTCGCCATACGGAACATAAAGGTGGCGAATGGAACCTTCCATTCTCTGTGCATCCCAAGACATCGAATATCTTGGTAATTTGCTTGACCCATGTTTACGCCATGATCGGATCGGCTTTCCCTTAAGTGCAGTGGTCCTGACTCTTTGAAGCTGCTTGTTTGTGACAACGTGGAATTGCTATCATTTCCTCTATGTTTTGAACACGAGTCTCCTAAATGCGATTTTGCATGAAGCGCAAAAAGCTTCTAAATATCCCTCGTTCATCATCTGCTTTCGGTGGTGTTGTTCACGGGAGGAACATTGCCCGACTGTTGCACGTTCTCCTCGTTGGTGAGTAGTCTGAGCGTCTCCACGGTCTCATTTCCATTGTTAATATTCTCGATTCGACATTCTCAAATCTTGTCATAAAACAAGGGTTAATTAAAGAAATCAATATATCACATAATATCCCTATATCTTGACCAACTATCAAATAAGCTTAGGTAGGACACCACTAGCGAAGGATTTACTCGTCTCTCCCCTCTAGTTATTCCCGATCTCGCTTGGAGATCATATCCTAAGCTACGATACCCATTTGTGACACCCCAAAATAGGTCTACATCCCCCATTACGAGGTTGTCAATGCAGATGTGCGAAACAACTACAACTTTATTATTACAATAGTAAAGCTGTGAGTTTAAATCTGAGATATTGCCATCTAGACAATATCCACATACAAATAAATCCTCATCATAATTATTGATACATTATTTTACAACAATGGTGAGGACTACTAAACAACTCTCCTAGAACTTTCATTCCATACCCAGGCTTCGTACTTTTTTATATTACCGCCTCACGAGAAGAAAAATGGAACAAAAAGGAAAAGGGTGAGCTCACTAGCCCGATAAAGAATATTATGACTAAGATAATATACAACAAAATTATCGTTAGTCTTGACGAGGAAAAATATAATAGAATACAATAGACAACAAGTTTTAAATCAATATTATTGCATGTGAAATAATAATTCATTAGAAGAGTTAAGTAGAGAATGCAAACTACTATCTTACATGTATGAATTTTAAAGTTCATAAATCTATTTTTATCCTGTAACATCAATCAATATATATACGGGATCAAATATTCATCCTTACACTTCTGAGGCCGAGGACATTCACGATTAGTCATGTTCATCTAAACACTGTTCATCTTTTGCACTACTGGGCCAAAGATATTCATCGAGAAATCATTCATCTTTTACTACGGGCCAAAGATATTCATCGAAATCATTCATCTTTGCACCTTCTTGGCCAAAGATATTCATCATAAATTATTCATCTTTTGCACTCTGGGCCAAAGATATTCAATAATATCATCATTTAAGGGTGAGGATGATGAAAATATTTTTTAAAAAAAGCGAATCCGGTGAATCAAAATGAGCGAGGATTAAGGATTAAGGATTCGTACTTTTGTTTTATCCACGTCCAAAAATACCTCAAAAATAATCATAGTGGTGTAAAATTCAAGAATGATCAAAACATGGATACAATCAAAGCTAGTATCCACAATAGATATTTTAGACGAAAAGAAAAATTTTTATTTTTCGATGAATAAGTGTCGTATTCGTGAATAGTATCAGTATCGTGAATAGTCCGTATCGTGAATAGTAACCAGACACCAAAAGTTCCAAATTTGATAAAAACTTGGATCGATATTTGACATAATGATATTGAAGAAATAATATCATTCTGAAAAAAATAATATCCTTACCTCGAAAGATCGGTACTTTAGCTGGAATCTTTGGATATAGACTATATCTTGAACTTTCATAGTATAGCAATACTCAAAGTATACTCAAAATACTCACAAGAATACGCTCGATAATATAGAGAGAAAACTTGATTTACGGTGTGATTTTCAATTCTAACTAAGCACTATTTATAGGAAATTGCTTAGAACACCAAAGCAGAGAAAATTTAATATAATATTAATATATATAAAAATATTATCGTATTCTTTGAAATCTTAATCTCAAAGCCAATTCACACATATGCCAACCTTCTAGAAAAAAAAAAAAAAAACGTTTTTCTAATTTAAAATAATTTAAACTTCAAAAATCAATTATTTTGACTTGAACTTCAATAATTCATAATAAATAGCCCTTTTATCGGAAAATTGAATCTCTTGAGTTTTTATAGGAAATTCAATTCTCTACAACTTTCCGAGAAGAAAGTTTTTCCAAATTTCCAAGAAATTGGCCAAGAAATCCACAAGCGGGTGATTTTAGAATTTATAATCAAATTTCGGTCGATAAATGGGGTCATGAGACATGTTTAACATGTTTTAAACATTTATTGCAACAAAAATACTCTTCCTCCTCGTATACTCATATATCCCACATTCGTTGTAAAAATATCACCATTATTATATTATTAAAATATAATAATATATATTTAAATGAATTATTTTATCGAAAAAGATAAAATTTCAATTTTCAACAAATCACATTATCCATTATATCCACATAAAATCAATATTTTCTCATCATATGAATCAATAATTAATTATTCACAAATAATATTTCAATCAATTGTCACATTCGATAAAATTTCTCTTACATCTAGCGTAATTAGGTGACAAACCTCTCCTTGACAGAACTTCTAGACAAAATCAATAATAATATTATTAGGATAATATGAATTATTGTTTCAATGAAAAAATAATGACAATTATTCAACAATATAAAATATCAACTTGACAATTATTGAATCAATAAAATAAAATCTGAGCAAGAATTATGTAACCATTATTGAGTAGTGCCTTTTACGTAAGAGTCAATAATTAGTGCAATACCGGTCTTCTACTAATTCAACAACGCCAGACATCGTGTTTTAACCACCGGGTATTCCAACAGTAAAGCTCAGAATAACAACTTCTGTAGTTATTTTTAAACAACTTATATTTGTCATTTTCTTCCTCAATCGCTTTTCGTTATGGGGCCCACACATGGTCATGTTTTCGTCGTCATACGAATATTCCCCGAAAAGATGCGAATATTCCACGACCAAACGAATATTCCCGGCAACAATGAATATTTTATAACCACTTGCTTATTTTGAAATATTTGCGTATTTTACCCGTAATTTATCCACATTAATCACATCACATCAACCCTTACTATTTCAAAATAATAATAGAGGAAATTAAATTTCATTTATTAATTATTTGGGATCTTACGTGCAAATTTTAGAATCTTTTACCTACGTTTACAACAAGGTCTGTTCGATTGCTTCAGACTCGCTTTGACAGAGAGGGAATTTGTGGAGATTGCTCGAGAATCGGGGAGAAAAGCGGAATTTGGGGAGAGAAGGGGCAAAAGTGAAAAGGGGCAGAAGCGTTGATGGATCCGGCCTTCCGGCGATCCAGCCTCAAACTACTCAGAATCGGGGATAGAGAAACGGCAGGATTTGGGGAGAGCACATCGAGGAGAGAGAGAGAAGGGGATTCGGTGTTTATCATCTCAGAATTCAGTTTCCCCCTTCTTCTTTTTTTTTTTGACCTACCTCATGTTTTAAGACCCGCGTATTTTTTTTTGCCTTGGTCCATCTGGTAGTCCGCTTCTCTTGGTCAGTTTAAGATCTTGCATATATATATATATATATATATATATATATATATATATGTCGGATCAGGTCCGGACTCCCGGACCGGACCAAAATCTGGACTTTTATTTTATTTTTATTTTTTTAAAACAACTAAAAAAAAACAAAACATTATGAAACTTGAATTTTTTTTTCATAATACAGTATTTTGGGTGTGATTTGGATACGTATAACAAAACATGTATGTATAGTCTGTGCAGACTGTACATATATTTTTTGGTATAGGTATCCAAATCACGCCCAAAATATTGTTTTATGAAAAAATTTCAATTCCATAAAATATTAAAAAAATATAGTTATTTTAAAAAAAAAGCAAAAAATAATAATAATAAATAAAGGTTAGGATTTTCTCCCTGGTCAAGTCCGGACTGATCAAATTTCTATATATATATATATATATATATATATATATATATATATATATATATATATATATATATATAGAGAGAGAGAGAGAGAGAGAGAGAGCTTGTCTTGTCAGGAGTCCTGATGATTGTTAAAAATGAAATTTTTTTTGTTTTTTTTAGAACAACTTAAAAACAATAAATAAAATTTATGGAACTTGAATTTTTACATAATACAGGTTGTACAGACATGTTTTGTTATATGTATTCAAATCACACTCAAAACAACGTATTATGTAAAATTCAAGTTCCATAAAGAAATTATTATTATTTTTAGTTGTTTTAAAAAAGCAAAAAAAATATCAAATTTTGATCAGTCCGGAGTGGGACGATCCGCCTCTCTATATATATATAACTCGGCTCTTTCCAGCGAATTGGAGGGATTGAACTGATTATAATGACGGTTTTTTCCGTCGCTATAACATAAGAAATCGGCTTTCTATGCTATAGCGACAAAAAAAAGCGTCGTTATAACTTGATTCATTCTTAGAATCGCTAGAATAATGGATTGTATATATATATATATATATATATATATATATATATATATATATAGTTGAATCTTAAGCTCACCCTTATCCAACTCCTCGAAGCTCATTTTTTTGGCGACGGACGTGATGGTTGATCATATAATCGTCGTCTACATACTTTTAGCGACGGATAACATATAACGTCAGCTAAAAGTATAGACGACGGTTGTATGACCAAACCGTCGTCGGGTCCGTCGCTAAAGGGGGTTCAAAATTTGTGGACATATACTCAACTTATATATGTATAACATATCCAAAAATCCCAACGATCCAACGGTCAGATTAAAAAGTATAACTCACACAATAAAGCTGTAAGAACACTGATTTGATCTTTTAATACTTCCAATCCGACAAAATACTGATAAAATACCTCAACACTAACTCTTTCATTTATAACCACATAAACAAACCCATCATTTATATCCACATCAAATAAATATTTTCTTATCATATAAATTAATAATTAATTATTCATAAATAATATTACAGAATCATAATTATGACAACCAGGCCGTTCCAAGGAAAGAGGGGGCTTTCCGATAAGGATTTTTCCTTACTTGTGCGCAATTAGGTGACCAAACCTCTCCTAGACAGAACTTTCTAGACATTGCCAATAATGCTATCTAATAATATTATTCCAAATAATATGAATTATTGATCTAATAATGGAAAATACTGTGCAGTGACAATTATTAAAACAACAATAATATAAAATATCAACGCAGCAATTATTGAATCAATAAAATAAAATATTGAATAGTAATTACTGTAACAATTATTGAGTAGTTCCTTCTTACGTAAGGATCAATAATTCAACAATCATCGTGCAATACTGGTGTGCTTTATCATGCAACCACGAGTATTCATGTATTTTAACCACCGGGTATTCCAACGAAAGAGTTAATTCAGTAATAACTACGCTAGAATTATTCAATTTTGTCATTTTTTCTTCTTTAAGCAGTTATCCGTTATGGGGCCCATAAATAGTCTGCTTGGCTGGTAGTAAATATTCCCCGATAGAAAGAATATTGAGCGACCAAACGAATATTCCTAACAAAAATGAATATTTTATAACCACTTGCGTATTTTGAAAATTTTGCACATTTCACCCATAACCAAAGCATTATATCAAATTAACACCTTATTATTCACAATAATAAATAGAGGAAATTCGATTTTATTCATTAAAAAGTTAGGATCTTACAACCTCCCCTCCTTATGAAATTTCGTCCCCGAAATTTACGTACCTGGTATTTCAAAGAGTTGAGAATACCTTGCTTCCATCTTTCATGTCCTCATGATTTCTCCATTGCTCATCTCCTATAGTTTAGATATCATTCTAGAATACAGCTTCAAAACAAGGGTTAATTGAACAAATTAACATATCACATAATATCCCCATATTATGACTGACCAACAAATAAGCTTAGGTAAGACACACTAGCGAAGGATTTACTCATCTCTCCCCTCCTAGTTATATTCTCCGATCTCCGCCAGAGACCATATCCCTAAGCTCTGATACCAAATGTGACAACCCCAAAATAGGTCCATTCCACAATCATATGAATAACTCATAATCATAATTGTGATTCTAAATTCCTCTTCACACCCAGGACGAAGATAATTTTCATCACCTGTCTTTACCTGAAACATCAAAGATCATGGTTATACCAAACCACAGTTCCTGTTTATAATCATACTAACAATTTTATCTTTGTACTACGGGCCAAAGATATTCATCAACAGACCATCTTTGCACTACAAACCAAAGATATTCAACAACAGGTCATCTTTGCACTACGGGCCAAAGATATTCATCAACAATTCATCTTTTCACTACAGGCCAAAGATATTCCTCAACAGTTCATATTTGTACTACATGCCAAATATATTCATCAACATTCATATATTTGCACTCTGGTGCCAAATAAATTAATATCTCAAAGAAATATATAATCATTTTGTAATTATACAAACAATAATTATAACCATGTTGATCAATTCACCTTTGCACTTTAAGCTAAAGATATTGATTATATAAATTCAATGGTCGTGATCATACCAAATCAACAATTCAACTTTGACCATCGGCAAAAAGAGAACCCATAGTCATGATCATACCAAAATCTACCCATCTTTACACTCAAGTGAAAGAGAATTTCAACACTGTGGCTATAAAATGTTATATATGATAATAAAAATAAAATATATAGTTTTAATCTCCAGAGTAATATTCATAAATTAACTATAATTTGGTTAGAAAAAGAAATCAATTTTGTCGTGAATAGTAACTCGTGAATAGTGTAACTCATAAATAGTAACCCCGACACAAAAAGGTAGAAATTCTACAATAAAATCCATACCAATATTTTGGTATAATGATATAGAAAGAATAACATTTCTTAAACTTATAAACAATTTATTTTAATTGTTTACACTTTACTAAAATAATGCATTTAATCATTCTAAAATGCCAAACTCATAAGATTTTATCACCAATAACCAAAACCCTCATAAAAAATCTACATATACCACATATATGATTCTCAAGCCATAAAATCATATTTTCCAATTTTCTTCCTTCATATAACATATTTAATTCCTTTATTCATAACTAGACCATTTTCATGAAAAATACCAAATCAGTTCCAAAAATATTTCTTTTCTGGGATTTAGCATAATATAGTCCCATATTGAACATATATTTTTTCCGGAATTTTTAAAATACATTTACTATTTTTCACATGGCCAAAACTACCGAATATTTAGACATTTACCATAAATTGTACTTTTATCCAAAAATTCCAAAATTTACAGAGTATACTTCTATCATATACATGTACTCCCAATAAAAATTTCATCAATTTTGGAGTTAGCCACAAGGAGTTATAAGGGTTTTCTTTTAAAATAGTCTTTTCCCATAAAATTCATAACTCATAATCTATACATCCAAAAATCGCCATTTTTGGACACAATCTAGAAAATTTATCAAATTATCATTTCAAATTTTTCCAAAATTTTTGAAGGTCAGAAAAATTACGAAACTTAAAATCATAACAACCCTTAAAATCCCTTACTATCCCTTACCTCAAAAGAGCAGCCCTTCTGACTGGATATCGGATATGACGCTGAAGGAAACTTGCACTGAAGAATAGCAACTCACCAAGTATCTAAATACTCACAAAATACACTCGATAATCTAGAGAGAGAAAGAGAGAAAACTTGTTTCTGGTGTGATTTTTAATTCTAACTTAGCCCTCTATTTATAGAAAAATGTTAGTAAAGTAGAAAGCAGACTTAACTCGCAAAACTGATGGCTTTTACTCACTGCTATTCCCACCCACCACATTTGAAAATTCAATTGAGCACATTTCTCACCAACCAAAAGTGGGGCCCACCAATTCTAGAATTTTCCACCAAAATCATTTATAACCTAATTTCCGAATCAGTCACCTCTTAAAATTCATAACAAATTATATGCTCATTTTTAACGGTTCAAAATTTGTGGACATATACTCAACTTATATATGTATAACATATCCAAAAATCCCAACGATCCAACGGTCAGATTAAAAATTATAACTCACACAATAAAGCTGTAACAACACTGATTTGATCTTTTAATACCTCCAATCCGACAAAATACTGATAAAATACCTCAACATTAACTCTTTCATTTATAATCACATAAATAAACCCATCATTTATATCCACATCAAATAAATATTTCCTTATCATATAAATCAATAATTAATTATTCACAAATAATATTACAGAATCACAATTATGACAACCAGGTCGTTCCCAAGAAAGAGGGGGCTTTCCGATAAGGATTTGCGCGCAATTAGGTGACCAAACCTCTCCTTGACAGAACTTTCTAGACATTGCCAATAATGCTATCTAATAATATTATTCTAAATAATATGAATTATTGATCCGATAATGGAAAATCTTGTGCGATGTGACAATTATGAAACAACAATAATATAAAATATCAACGCAGCAATTATTGAATCAATAAAATATTGAACAGTAATTACTGTAACAATTATTGAGTAGTGCCTTCTTACGTAAGGATCGATAATTCAACAATACTGTGCAATACCGTGTGCTACTGTGCAACCACGAGTATTCCAACAGTGTTAACTTGATAATAACTACGCTGTAGTTATTCAATTTTGTGCTTTTTTCTTCCGAAAGCGAGTTATCCGTTATGGGGCCCACAAATAGCTGCGCCGTCGTAAATATTCCCCGATAGAAAGAATATTGAACGACCAAACGAATATTCCCTAACAAAAATGAATATTTTATAACCACTTGCGTATTTTGAAAAATTTGCACATTTCACCCATAACCAAAGCATTATATCAAATTAACACCTTATTATTCACAATAATAAATAGAGGAAATTCGATTTTTTTCATTAAAAAGTTGGAGTCTTACAGACAACTTTTACAATCGCACTGTAATGTGTCAACTGCCCAAAAATCTTTGAGTCAACAACTTAGCATACTGAATATACCACAATATCAACAATATAAATTTCTTGCAGTGCAGGCGGGAGGGTTTGAAAATATTGGTTGCACGCAACAAGATTTGTACAAGTTTGAAAGAGACACGATTAATAAGTTGAAGGGACATCAAGGTGAAATGTTGAATGAGTACTTGAAGTTAGAACAACAAAATAATCTGTCATTCTCTTTTACAATTGACACAAACGATGAAAAAAGGATTACTCGTTGTTTTTGGGTCGATGCAACTTCTAGACGGGATTTTAGATTTTACGGCGATGTTGTCATTTTTGATACTACATACAATACTAAATGTTACGGAATGATATTTACACCACTAATGGGGGTTAATAATCATTGTTAAACTATTGTATTTGTTTGTGCTTTATTAAGTGATTAGACCATATATAAATATTTTTGTTTGACTTTTCAAGTGTTTTTTGGAAGCAATGCCAGGTGATGCACCTAAGATGATTATCACCGATCAAGATCCGGCTATGAAAAATGTCATTTCACATATCCTTCCTAAGACATTTCATAGGTATTGTAGTTGGCACATTTTGACCAAATTTTCAAAGAAGATTGACTCAATAAAATTCAGTGCTTATTATAAAGAGTTTTCAGATTACATTTTGAATTCAGAGACTGTGGAAAAGTTTTACTCCACTTGGGTAGAGCTGGTGGAGAAAAATAATTGAAAGCTAATAAATGGTTACAATCAATGTATGACATCCGTTGTAGATGGGTATTCGCACATGTGAATCATATTTTCTCAGTCGGCATGCCAAGTAGCCAACGAGCGGAGAGTTCTCATGCATTTTTTTAAAAAGAAATTCTAAAAGAAATTCTTTAGTGGATTTTATGATTCAATTTGGTCGGGGCCTTCAACATCAACGACATGTAGAGTTGGGCTCGGATAATAAAGATTTGATTGAGAGGCCGAAAATGAAAATTGGTCATGACTTCTTAATTCAAATTATTGACAATTATACACACTGTATTATAAATTTGAAGATAAATTGTGTGAGAGCTTGAATTATAGGTTTGAACTTATGAAGGAGGATGTCAACTTCCATGTATATAAGATTTATCGAAGGAATGTCAATAAGTTTAATGTCAGAGAAATTCATTATGACAAATATTTGGATTATGCAACATGCACTTACAAAAAGTTTGAGAGTTTGCGAATCCTATGTCGACATGTGATAACTTACTTGAATAAGTATCATGATTTTGACAAATTTCCTACAAAATACATATTAAAGAGGTGGACAAAGACAACAAAATCAAGTGATGTTATTGATGATAATGGTGTGGCGATAAAAGATGACAAACCATATTTACTCTTGCAAAGTAAATTGATTCAAAATTCTTTAGATTTGATTCATAGAGCTCTCACAAATGAAGAAGCTACAAATATTTTAAAAGAATGTTTAGGTAATGTGGATGAAAAGATCAATCAAATTATTGGGAAAAATGATTCTGAAAGAAACAAAAATTGAGTGTGGTGGAATGAGTGTATCCAAGTCGGTTAACATGACCTCTACTTATGAACATAGTTACATTGAGTCGAACCAAGTGCGAGCTAAAGGGTGTGACAAAAGGCTAAAGGTTGGCAAAGAAAAGGTTTTGGGAAAAACAAAAAATCCCAAGGGTAGACGTTGTCTTGCATGTGGCAAAGTTGGTGTGACACACGATAAAAGAAATTGTTCGGTGCTTAATAATCGGTAAACAAGTTTACTTATTTTGACTTTACTATTACTTTGTTTAAATTTGATTTTGCTATTTGTTTAAATTGACTTTGCCATTTGTTTAAATTTGACTTTGCTATTTGTTTAAAGGTAGAACTGGAGCATCAAATGATTATATTACTTAGGATCCAAGTGTAGATAATGATGATAGTGATTCACCCCAGGTGCAATTGAGATTGCTATAACAACAGAGAATTCCGAATTCTGAGGTTTCTTACAAATACATTTTCATTTTTTATGTTTTATTAATACTATGTAAATAATGTGTCTAATTTTACTTAGAAAATTATTTTTGAATTGTCATAAAATTTAAACAATGAAGACTCCAGTAAAAGTTGAGATGAATGTCTCGTGTTTAATCGGGTCAACAAAACAGTGGTATATCTCATTTTTGTTAGAATGTTTCATTTTTTTTTCTTGTTGAGATTTTAAAGTGTGTGGATCACAACTCTTTTGTTCTTATGCCATTTGCACTTGTGTTTTGTGAAAGATCTTGAAATTTATTGAAACTTAGATCTGTGTATTTTTTGGGTAACAAAACAGTGGTATATTGAAACTGAGAAATTTTCTTAGCCTTCCCTCAGTAGTATTATGTAGGAAATCCAGCTCATAAATCATAAGGATATGGATGGAAACCCACATAATTTATACTAGCTTAGAAGGCGTTCCTTCACCAGTATGAAACAAGTGCTCTCTCAGTACTAAATATATGACCTTTTTCTTTGTTATGGCTTCTTTTCAGTTTTCAATGTCTAGTTGTATTGCATCTCATTCTTTTTAAGTAGTTTAATTTCAATGACTAGTTTTCATTTTTCCTTTTGATTACTGTATCCTCACTTTAAACTATAAAGTAGCCTTCTCTTTCTTCCTTGGAATTTCTGAGTCTATACAACATACTAGCTGAGTGTTCTTATTACTTGAACTATGTGCCTCAATGTGCCTTTGTATGTGGACATTTTTGGCCTGTATTCTGTCTATCTTATTTCTAAGTTATATAAATTATAATCTGTCATTTCTATAGTTTTCATGTTATCAGATGGCAGCTGAATGTGCTCGCAATGCACTGCTGGAGAAAGTCATGGATAATAAACATGATAGGTGCAGTACTTGGATGCTTTATGTGATATATCATTTGGCATAAATTGTTTGTTAATAACAGAAGTTCATTGATTGCATTTAGTTACTGAGCTTGGTCTAAAAATCAATCATTGGTACAGTATAATCCAGGCAATAGTTACTATCAATCAGAAGAGGCAGTAGATAAAATGCAATACTCTACTTATTTGGTTCTAGACTTCATGGAAATAATTGTCAGGAAATGTTTAAACTTATGAAATCCTCTGATACGTACACTCAGTACTAACAATTGGAATTAATGTAAAGAATATTCATATGCATTTTTCTTCATAAATTTTAATTTTCGTCTTGGTTCTTTGATTCACCATATTTGCTTATTTGTGATGCCTGCAAAATACCTGTAATATAAGTCTGACAAAATACCTGTATACATGTATGTATACAAGTCTGACAAAATACCTATATCCCATTTGCTCATTTGTGATGCCTGCAAAAATACATGTATACATGTATGTAGACAATCAATTTGTCCATCATAATCTTGTCATTCATTGTTGGTTTAGCTCTGTCTCTCATAATTATGATCATAATCTAGTATTGTTCTTTAACTTGTTCATGGTACAAGAGATTTTAAGGCTCGATAGCTTTGTCTAGTCACTAGTGTTATGTGATTTATGTTTCCTCATTGCAAGTCTGCAACAATATTTGATTGTATAGTTCTAATTGTGTTTTCCCCATTCATTGGAATGTTGTATTTTGGTTTTGTATAGGAGCAAGTGTAGATTATTTTGCAATCTCCATAGCCCACCACTGCAGTTATGCCAGATGACTGGAATCTTGTTAAATGATATAATTTTGTACATTGAAGATAAAAAGCCTAGTTTTACTATGTTGATATAACTTTATCATATGATATTACAGATTGGTTAAATTTGATATAATAATAGCTAAACTATTTTTTAATTATTTTTCCTAGTTGTGTAGAAATAATTAGTCTTGTCAATCAATACTTAATGTAGAACATTTAATTGAATTATAGTTCACTATTATTCCATTATATTTACAATTCTGATTTCAAGTTACAAACTTGTTCCAAATTGCAAGTGGTTAAATGAAAGCTTGAACCAAATTTGTTTTTTAATTGAATTTCAGGTGTTTTTTTTCCTGATCTAGACGATTTGTTTTGACACGTCTTCTGTGTTGGAAGAAGGTGATGTTTTAAGGATGTAAGTTTTCTTGAATCTGTAGTTTTTTATATTCATTTTTACACTGTTAGCACCTTTGTAGTGTGCTCTGGGGTATGCCTCAGCAAATAAGATGGGTTTGATGGATGTAGTGATATTGGATGTGCTGATATTAGTGCTTTAAATAGGTGCCATAAAGATAGAATCCTTAAATCGCATACACATAGGGATTATTCTTTTAGGTGTGCATGCAATCTAATCAATAGATTAATAGGCAATATAGCAAGCAAAGTATGTATTTTCATGATGGACATGCTCTGTAGGGATTATTTGTTTGAAAAACCCTTCCTATACACTAGACCTTGGCAAGTGGTGGCTCCTCCCAAACGGGTCAATGACGATGACGCAAGGCCAATTTTACCAGGTCTACTGTACACCTCGACTGGTGTGGAATTTCAATAGATACGGTTTGAAAATACTAGGTTTTTCTTTTTCGCCACTGTCCTATGTTATTAAATGAACTGAATTGCTTGCAATCTGATAAATAAAGCACATTGCATATATCCATTGCTATGCTTTATAACCCTTTTCTAATTAATAGACCTTACCTCTATTGAGTTTTATTCGTCACTAATAGAATTAAGGGATCATTGCACATACATGCCTCTGCAAGACGGGTAGAAGTGGTTTGGGTTGGGAGGTTTTCAATTCCAGATTTTCGTTGCATTCAAAAGATTAGGAATAAAAGTTGTTATTTTGCGCTAGTCAATCATCAATAGTAACGTAGAATATTTTCGAATTTTCAATTTCATCTTTGAGATGTAAATACATACATGGTAATGGGATTAGAAAAGGTGTGCATTATGAATCTTTCTTGTAAATGGGTGTTAGGTGGTATGCATTTTGGTAATGTTTATGCCTGCATCTGAATTGAAGAAATCACCAGAAATTCATGCAATAGTTATGCCTGCATTTTGGTATGGTTTATGGTTAAGATTATATTGCCTTAAAAAGGTAGAGAATAATCAGTTTTTTGGTGTTTATGTTTAGAATGCATGCATTCATTTCATATATTTGACTTGTATTTCATATACCGCTACTTGTAGGATGTTGATGTTGAGGATAAGCATGATGAAGATTTAGGTGATGGAGACTTGTGATTATATATGTATGTTGATATTTGTAGGTAGTATTTTTTAGAAGTTACTTTTGTTTACCATCAAGAATGAAGACGTGTGATCTAGTATTGTCAATAAATAACATTTTTGGAATTATCATTATTACTTTAAACATATACATTTTTGGAATTATCGACAGATGTCTTATCTAGTATTGTCGTCGACAGATGTACTCATCGACAGATGTCTTATCTAGTATTTTCAATAAATAACATTTTTGGAATTATCATTATTACTTTAAACATGTACATTTTTTAGATTTCAAAATTAAATTATGAAAATATTTGTAATTTGTTGTTAATAAATATAGAGACGGAATTGAGACGATTTTTTTGCGTCTCAAAGAATGTGCGATATTGACGCTAAAGTTAACACGAATTTTGAGACTGTTGCTGCCCGTCTCAAAATATGTGCGTTAAAAAAATATTGGTGCCAAAGTTGAAACGAAATTGAGACGGATGATGTTCGTCTCAAAATATGTTCAAGGATAATAGTTGCTGCCAATTTTGAAACAACTTTTTCTGTCTCAAATTACGTGTACTAAAAAAAACACCAATTTTGCCTCCCAAATTAAAAACCCGCAAAATCAATTTCAAAAGTCAGCACCCCATGGGTCAGTTTTGAAACGGATATTTTCCGTATCTAATATTCTGAAACGGATTTGAAACGGAAATTTTCTGTATCTAATATTTATAGTTGAGACGGATTTTGAGACTGACAGATTAGCGATGCGACCTACTGACACATATTTTGAGACGGATTCTGCTATATTTGAGATGAATTTTTCCGTCTCAGATGCCCAGATTTTTGGTAGTGATAGGTATGCTAAATAAGGGGGTATATTAAATAAGTGGTAATGCCCCTAATCTGCTTTCTTTATATATATAGCTCTTTCTCTCAAATAACGGAGGGAGCGAATTGAATATTATTGACGGTTTTTTTCCGTACGCTATAGTATAAAAATTGGCTTTTATACTATAGAGATGAAAAACCGTCATATATAAATAGGCTCTGTTCTTAGTTCGCTTCTATTTAGGATTCATTTGAGAGTTTAATGAATATATATATATATATACACTACAACAAACAAAATGGTTATTTTACTTGGAATCTTCCCGCTTGAATAATTTATTATTATCGAGGTTAACCTTATTTCTGACGGTAATAAGCATAACGGTTAATTTAATTTAATTTAGTTAAATTAAATTAATTTATTTAATTAGATTAATTTATTTTATTTTTTATAATATTATATTAAATAATAAAGTAAATTATATTATATTATATAATTTAATTTATTAAAGTTATTTAAATCTCCTAGTATTTTATTTTGTACTAATTTATTTAATTTTTCTAGTATTACTATTTAGTTTTAGTGGCAAATTAAGTCCTAATTGTCTTTTATATAGTTAATTAAATAATTATTTATTACCATCCATAACTTCCACAGAAATTCCGTCGAAAATTCCGTCGAATAATATTCAACACCCAAAAAAAAGAGGAATTCAATTGATTCACAAATTAAAATTCACAATGCTGGAAAAGGCAGAAATCACAACACTGCAAATTATAAGTCTCTTCAATTTGATGACAACTACATTTCACTTCATATGGCAGCAAAAGGCATAAAAAAATCAGCAGCATATATATTAACCCTATAACCAATTCCAGATTTCCATATATATTAACCAATTTCAGATTCCATATATATTAACCAATTCCAGATTGAAAATTAACACAAGCTACCATAATAATAAATTAACCCTATAACCCAAACTAAATTTCAGTCAAAATCAGCATATATATATTAACCCTAGCTAAAAAAATTAAGAATTTCAGTATGTGCCTTAAATTACAAGAGGAGAAATGAGGAGGGGAAGAGAGAATCGGAGGGGGAGCTAGGCCGATGTCTTTAGATGCCAAGCCTTCTGTCATGCATGTGTGGTGGTGGTGGTAAAGGTGGGATGAGAACGGAGGTGTGGTGGTGGCAGGAGGGTTCGACTGAGAGAGAGGACGAGAGGAGTTAATCGCGGCTGAGAGAGAGAGAGAACAGTGAAACAAAGAAAGGGAGACAGAGAGCAGCGTCTGAAATGAATCGACAGATCTGTTTTTATTTAATTATTTCCGACGGAATTACGTCGGAATTATATCCGTCGAGGATACTATAACTTTGACGAACATTCTGTCGAAAATATTAGTCTTCCGTCGAGAATATAATTCGCGCTGGCAGGCTTTTTTAGCGCCTTTACTGGCACTTATTTTTGACCGAATTCGATCGTGTTTACGTAATTTCTGAGGGAATTAATTCCGACCGACTATTCCGTCGGGAATATACTAACACCGATTGAATGTCTTCCGTCGATAATATATCCGTCGGAAATAAACTTTTTTTTTGTAGTGATAGAGCAAATAACAGATCTAATGGCTTGGGCATAAGCCTGGCCGATATATAGTCCTTCTAGCAGCCAGCGCAGTTCCTACTAGCGACCAAAGAAAATGACTAAATTGCGCTCAATTTTATTTGGATTTTCAAAGCAGCCGCAGTTTCTTTAAGCATGCCTGAATCTAATTGGTGTTCGCAGTGATGGATGATTTAGATAGAAATGAGGGATTATAGCCAATTAATGAAAGGATCTTCTGATCAATCTAGATATTAGAACCGAAGCTTCATAGAATCAAAATAGTAGTAGAAGACATGACACTACTACAAGAAAATGGTCCAATAATGACCAAACTGCGACCGCAATATTCGGTTGCTACTTCTATTAAAAGGGGTCGATATTAGTGGTCGTAGTTCAATCTAGTCGCTATTACTATTAGTGATCGCTCTACTGTAAGATCCCAACTTTTATGAATAAAGATTTAATTTCTCAAAATATATTTTTGAATATTATGGTGTGGATTTGATATAATGTTATAGTTGTGGGTAATATTTATAAATTTTGCAAAGTAAGCAAGTTGTCATAAAATATTCGATTGGTCGGGGAATATTCGTTTTAATAGAAAATATTAGATTTACTCAAGACAATCATTGGTGGACCCCACAACGGGTTATTCTTGTCGGAGTTAGAAAATGATGAAATATCTTTTATAAAAATAACGGCTAAAGTTTTACCGTTAATCGTTGAAATACCCTTGGTAAAAAAGTACGAAGAATACGGCGTGGTTACATAGTAAGACACGTTATTGATTATTGATGCTTACTTGAGAAGTCACTCAGTTTTATTCAATTATTACCACAGTAATTGTTGCATAGTATCTCACGTTATTGATTCAATTATTGCAAAATATTTTATATTATTAAATCAATAATTGAGAAGACAAATTTATTCATATTATTATTCGCATTATTAACGATGTCTAGAAAGTTATGTCGAGGAAAGGGGTTTGATCACCTAATTGCGCGCCAATAGGGAGAAATCATTATCGAAAAGCCTCCTCTTTCCTGAAAATGATTTGGTTGTTAAATATTACAAGTTATAATAATAATAATAAATAAATGTTGTTAAAAATGTGTTTTGTGAAGCCAAGTGAGTTGAGATAAATCGAGGATATTTTTATGAATTATTTGTTGTTAATTTTGCTTATTATTTGAACTCCCACTTCCCCATTTTTCAAAAACTGTCGCTAGAAGTTATCTCAGTTTTGTTATATATATAAGTACTATATATATATATATATATATATATATATATATATATATATATATTATAATGAGTTTTGTTTTTTATGAAAAATAGAATATATTATATTTTATTATGCATAGTATCTACATAGTGTCAGCATATTGCTGCATAGTAAATCATGTGAATTTCTGAAAATTTCCGTGAAATTCGTCCGAATTCTTCTGTGCGTCCGTTTTTAAAGAGTATCCTATCATTCTCCTATAAATAGGATGCTCAGTTTAGAAAAGAAAATTACACCAGAATTAGAGAATTCTTCTCCTATAATATTGAGCGTATTTCTTTTGAGTTTAAGGAAGCCACTACAAAAAATAGATATTTGGCAACAATTTTTCGGGCAACGACTTATAAAGTTGTTGCCAAAAATACATGTTTCGCAACGAAATTTGTCATTCGTTGCAGTTTATAAAAGACTTTCATTTTTCGCAACGAAATTCATAACTCATTGCAAAGATTCGTTGCCAAATTGTTGGCGGAAAAAAAAAACCACCACCTATTTACTTTTTTGTTGCCGTTGAGATTTCTCTTCATCATCGGCAATGAAAACTTTTTTGTTGCTATATTTCGTTGCCTAATATATAGGCCACATTCATTGGCAACAATATTTTTTCGTTGCGAATTTAATATTTTTTTTGTAACGACTAGTAAATTGTTGCCCAAAACAAAGAAAACCCCAATAAGCATGCCTCTTTTTTTCCCCCAAAACGAATCATTTTTTTTTTAAAATTTTTTATTTATTTGGACACAATTTTATACATTGAAATGTTTCACTCCGTCCGTCTCAAAATAAATGCCCAGTTTTATTTTTTTTTAAAGTTATACTTTTTGAAATTAAAATTGAGCGCATATAAATATATTTTCTAATTTACAAAAATTAAAGTTTGTAGTTAATTGGATGTAGTTTATAATGATCATATTCGCACACTTATAATTTTAAAAAATATATAATTAATTTTTAAAATAATTTATATGAATTTTTTCAGTAACTCGTTATTTTACATATATACTTTTTGACAAGGGATGGGCAAGGAATCAAATCGCTCTTAAATTGCACCAAAAATCAATTAAACTGACAAATTTGGAATTAAGTCGCTACCAATGGTTCCTAGATAGACCAATTAAGTAGCACCAATGGTGTGTAAGTTCTTTTTAACTCCCCTTTTTAAATTCTCCTTTTCTCGACTTGTAAATTTTTTATAATCAAATATTAATTTCTCTTTATATCTTGAATTAGAGGTGTTTGACAATGACTTATAAGTTGGTCAAACTAAGTTATAAGTCATTTGTTATTATTTAGTGTTTGACAATAACTTAAATTTTAACTCTTTTTTTACTTATAAGTCATTAATAAAATTTTTTCATGCTTCATGTGCTATATTTTTTATGTATTAGATAAATTTCACTACCATCTATAGATATATATAAATGTTTCTCTTTTCAAAAAAAAAGTATTTTTGTAGTCTACAATATTTTTAAATTTATTCTACTAATATGTATATAGTGAAAGTTTTCTTTAAGAATATATCCGCTATACCAGTCATAAATAATCTTCTTTTGAGGTAAGAGGTATTATTTATTTCATATTCATTTATGATATTATTTTTCGTATTCGTAAGAAATTTTATTTTGTTCAATATTCGCAAGAAATATTATCTTTATTTAATATTCGTAAGGAATATATCTTCGTTCAATATGCGTAAGGAATATTATTTTCGTTCAACAGTTGTAAGGGATGTTATTTTTGTTCAATATTCGTAAGAAATAATATTTTCTTTCATACTCTGTAGTATGTGAGTAATATTATTTCGTTTCGTATTCCTAATTCTACACTCATGTTGATACGTATTGTTTCTATACTCCTTGAAATTAGTAGAATATCCTTAAAATTTGCGCTTCATCTAGTATCATTTCACAAAGATATTTTTCTGAATATTCTTGTTCATTTTTAAGCTTTTCATGCCGGAGTATTATTCATAGGTACTATTCATACATACGGCACTATTAATACGTACGACACTATTCACGAAGTACTATTCACGGGGTACTATCACGAAGTATTATTCATGGAGTACTATTCACTTGGGTACTATTCACCCGGGGTACTATTAATGATAGACTGGCTTAAGGTTCAGATGCATTGGTTCCTGTTGAGATTGGGTCTACAAGTCTTCGGGTCAATCAGTTTCGGGAGGTGTATAACGACGAGGGGATTAAGGTCAATCTAGATTTGCTTGAAGAAGTCAGGGAAGCAGCCTTGGTAAAATTGGCAGCATATCAGTGTTGTGTGGCTAAGCATTATAATAAAGGGGTAAAGCTTCAAAGGTTTGAAGTGGGAGATCTTGTTCTTCGGGAAGTAGAAGCTTCTACACCTCAGAATGTGGGAAAGCTAATGCCAAATTGGGAAGGTCCTTATGAAATTATTGATGTACCGAAGCCAGGAACTTATCGGTTGTGAACGTTGGATGGGACTAATATAAAGAATACTTGGCATGCAGGAAGGTTTCGGAAATACTATTAGTAGATCCAGTGTCAGAGTACCAGAGTTTGTAATTATGCCAGCAATTATCAATAAAAGAAGTTTTCTTCTCCAATGTCTCCAATGATGCTTTATATACTGGTTGTTTGGGGTTCGGTGGCTTGTTCATCCTAAAGATGGTGAACAGGGTCCTGATTCGTCCTAAAGATGGCGAACTGGATTTTATGGACGTTCGGTGGTCTGTTCATCCTAAAGATGGTGAACAAAACTCATCCTAAAGATGGTGAGTAGGGTCCTGATTCTACCTAAAGATGACGAACTGGATTTTCTGGAGGTTCGGTGGTATGTTCATCCTAAAGATGGTGAATAGAACATGTTCATCCTATAGATGGTGAACATGACATGTTCGTCCTCAAGATGGCGAACAGGCTTGCTGGGAGGTTCGGTTAGATCTGTTCATCCTAAAGATGATAAACATAATTTGTTTATCCTAAAGATGGTAAACATAGTCTATTCGTCCAAAAGATGGCGAATTGGGTTGTTGAAGATCTATTTCACACTTTGGTAATGAATAAGTGTTACTTTACATTATTAATTGAATTTATTTGAAATGTTGAGTTCAGATTGTTTATTGTTTGAATAGAAATATAAGCTAAATTTAAAAGGAGTAAAGAGGAAGAGGCTAATCATATTTCATTAAAATATAAAATGTGATTATAATAATATTATTGAATTTTTACAAGTTTAAAGTTATGTTGGTGGAGGGTCGTCTTCGGCATTATCCTCGTCTTCGTCTTCAAAAGAATCGAGGAGTAATGGGTTCAGAGCTAGAGGTTGTGGCGAGCTTCGCTTTGCCCTTGCTTTGAGCTGTTTCGTAGCCTTCAGCATACATCTGAACTATTTCATTTGTTAGTTCGGGATACTTGCGGTACTCGGTTTGTATTTCTTTGCGGAGTTCTTCGGTAAGTTGGGGGCTAAGGGATTTGAGCTCACGAAGTTCCTTTTCGACTTTGCACCGAAGTTCAAGATGTCGTTCTTCAGAGATTTTGGTGTCGTTGATTTCTTTGGTCAGACCCCGGTTGTTTCGTGTGAGAACTTCATTCTTCAGTTGTAGTTCTCGGTTCTATTTGGCGGTAGTACGTTGGAGGGTTTCGGCTGAGGCTAATTGGTTTTTCAGATTATCGAGATCTTTTCTAAGGCATTCAGAGTTGAAGAGGGTATTCCCATGTAGACTTCTTGTGACGCCCCCAAAACAGGTATACATCACCCATCTTGAGTCGCCAGATATATAGTACAGAAACAAATACAACTTCAGTAATATAATTGCCGTGCAAAATACGACAACACATATACTGTGAGTTTGGATACAAATATTGTATACAAGAGAGTATACAAACTCAAAAGGAGTCCTCATTATAATTATTGATACACTATTTTACAAAAATAGTGAGGACTGCTAAACAACTATCTTGAATCATCACTCCATACCCCGACTAGTTCCTGCTAAATTCTCTCCTCCTGAGAAGAACAATGGAACAAAAAGGAAAAGGGTGAGCTCAACTAGCCCAGCAAAGAATATTATGACTAAGATAATATACAACAAATTATCATTAGTCTTCAACAGGAAAATCGATAAAATATAATAGACAACAAGTTTTAGATCAACAATCGCAATGAAACAAAGAATCCATTAGAAGAGTCAAGTAGAGAAAGAATTTTACTATCTTCTAAGATTTAAAAGTTCATCATCAATATTTTATCCCTGTAACATCAATCAAAATACATCTTGAATCAAATATTCATCTTTGCACTACAAGCCAAAGATATTCATTTGTATCACCAAATTGGTCATGTTCATCTCAACACTGCTCATCTTTACACTACTACGCCAAAGATATTCATTAGGTAATCATTCATCTTTGCACTACAAAGGCCAAAGATATTCAATTATATCATCATTTAGGACTGAGGATGATGAAAAATATTTTAAAGAAAACGAATCTAGTGATATAATAGAACAAATATTAGGGATTCGTATTACAGATTTATCCATGTTCAATAATACTCAAATAACCAATTTTAAAGCAGAATTCAAAAATAATGATCAAAACATGGATACAATCAAAGATAATAACCATAATAGACAACTTGGATAAAAAGAAGAAAATTTTATTTTTTGAATGAATAGTCGTCAGATTCAGTGAATAAAGGTCGATACGTGAATAGACCAAGATACGTGAATAAGAACTCCCGACACAAAAAGTTCCAAATTTGATAAAAAAATTTATACCAATATTTTAAGATAATGATATCAAGAAAATAACATCCCTTACCTCAAAATAATCAGATTTCCGATTGAATTTTGGATATAGTCGATGTAAACTTCAGACCTGAATAAAGAACTCTCAAAGTATCTAAATACTCACAAAAACATGCTCGATAATCTAGAGAGAAAAAAAACTTGTTTTTGGTGTAATTTTCAATTCTAACCTAAGCGCCTATTTATAGGAAAATGCTAGAACGCCATAGGAGACTAAATAATAAATTAATAATATTTATTTTCTTCATTTCTACGCCTCTCCCACCAACCAAGACCAAATTTTACCTCTTTTGAACCAAATTTGGCAAATTTACATGCTTGAAATAATAGTGGGTCCGCTCAATTTTAATAAAATTATTTTATTTTCTGAAACTTCAGTAATTCATAGACAATAGCCTGTTTATCAGAAAAATTTGAAACTCGCGCGTTTTCCATAGGAAATTTAATTATCTACAACTTTGAAAGTTTAAGTTTTTCCAAATTCCAAATGAAAAATGCCTGAAATCCACATACAAACGATTTTTAATACCTCCACACCGACAAAATACTGATAAAACACCTCAGCATTAATTTCTTCATTTTTATCCACATAAAAATAAATATATCCATCATTTATATCCACATAAAATAAATATTTTCATATCATATAAATAAATAATTAATTATTCACAAATAATATTACAGAATCACAATTATGACAACCAGGCCGTTCCCAGGAAAGAGGGGGCTTTCCAATAAGAATTTCTACTTACTGGCGCGCAATTAGGTGACCAAACCTCTCCTTGACAGAACTTTCTAGACATTGCCAATAATGTTATCTAATAATATTATTCAAATAATATGAATTATTGATCTGATAATGGAGATGATGTGCAGTGACAATTATTGAGCAACAATAATATAAAATATCAACGCAAAGAATTATTGAATCAATAAAATAAAATATTGAACAAAGAATTATCGTAATAATTATTGAGTAGTGCCTCTTCACGTAAGAATCAATAATTCAACAATAATGCGCAATACCGCAGTGCCATCGCATAAACCACGCCAGACATCGTATTTTAACCACCGGTATTCCAACAAGTTGTTAATCAGTAATAACTACGTCGTTATTCAATTTTGTCATTTTTTCATCCCGATTGCTATCTAGTTATGGGGCTCATAAATGGTCATACCGTCGACAAATATTCCCCGACGTAGAAAGAATATTCTACGACCAAACGAATATTCCCGACAATTGAATATTTTATAACCACTTGCTTATTTTGAAAATTTTGCACATTTCACCCATAACCAAAGTATTATATCAAATTAATACCTTATTATTCACAATAATAATTAGAGGAAAATTGATTTTATTCATTAATAAGTTGGGGTCTTACAACCTCCCCTCCTTATAAAATTTCGTCCTCGAAATTGATGTACGTACCTGGTGTTTCGAAAAGGTGAGGATACCTCGCTTTCATTTCTGATTCTAACTCCCAGGTCATTTCTTCAATAGCATGGTTTCTCCACAAAACCTTAACTTGTGGTATAACCTTCGTGCGTAGGACATGCTCTTTCCTATCCAAGATCTTAACAAGTACCTCCTCGTACGTTAAATCTTCGGCTATCTCGTCTGGTTCTAACTCAATAATGTGGTTCAGGTCTTTAGCATATTTACGAAGCATAGATATGTGAAAAACATTATGAACACGAGACATACTTGGAGGTAATGCGAGTCTATAAGCCATATTTCCTATTCGGTCAAGAATTTCAAATGGACCAACAAATCGTGGATTGAGCTTTCCTCTCTTCCCAAATCTTGTAACTCCCTTCCATAGTGCAACACGTAACAATACATGATCCCCAATATTAAATTCCATGTCCATCCGATGAAGATCCGCATAACTCTTTTGTCGATCATGTGCCGTTTGTATATGTTGTCGAATCGTTTGGATCTTCTCTGTAGTCATTCGTACCAACTCTGGTCCCAACAATGTTGCTTCACCTACCTCGTCCCAGCATACTGGAGAACGACATTTTCTTCCATACAACGCCTCGAATGGAGCCACACCTATACTTGTCTGATAACTGTTGTTGTAGGAGAATTCCACTAATGGTAGGTACTTATCGCAACTCCCTTTGAAATCTAGGACACAGAGTCTTAATAGATCTTCAAGAATAGTCCTCTCTGATTGTCCGTCCGTTTGAGGATGGTATGCCGAATCAATCAGAAATCTTGCCCATAGCTTTTCTCGCAAGCTAACCCAAAATCGTGAAGTGAATCTTGGGTCACGATCCAAACTATGGATATCGGCATGCCATGCAATCTTACAATCTCATTTACGCATATACTAGTAAGACGTTCAAGGGAATAAGTCTCACGTATAGGCAAGAAATGGGCAAACTTGGTTAATCTATCAACAATAACCCAAATCGCATCTATGCCTTGAGAAACCTTGGGAAGACCCGTAACGAAATCCATAATAATGTGTTCCCACTTCTATTTCAGAATCTCAAGTGGTTGTAATGGACCCTTTGGCATTTGATGCTCCGCCTTTACACGTTGACAAGTTAAACACCTCGAGATAAACTCCACGATCTCTCTTTTCATATTGCTCCACCAAAATGTATGTCGAAGATCATGATACATTTTGGTACTCCCAGGATGGATTGCAAACGGTGTGTTGTGTGCCTCCATCATGATTCTATGCTTCAAGCCAGAGTCGTTAGAAACACAAAGTCTGAAGTTGAATCTAAGTATTCCTTCTTCATCAATTCTCGCTTCTGGAATATCTCCTTCTTGCACTTTCTTCTTCATACGTATCAACTCCATGTCCGTAGCTTGAGCAGATTTAACTTTGTCGATTAAAGTTGGTTCTACTCGTATGTTTGATATCATCACGTGGGTATTTGGAGCCTTCATCTCTATCTCCATCCTTTGCAAGTCATACAAAATGGGCCTTTGTGTTAACAACATTGCACTCGTACCTGCATATGATCTTCTACTCAATGCGTCAGCTACCACGTTTGTTTTTCCAGGATGATATTGGATGGTATGATCGTAGTCTTTCAACAGCTCGAGCCAACGTCGTTGCCGCATATTGAGTTCCTTCTGGGTGAAGAAATATTTGAGGCTTTTATGATCTATATAGATCTCCACTTTCTCCACATACAGGTAGTGTCTCCAGATCTTCAACGCTGAACGATCACGCTAACTCGAGATCATGAGTAGGATAATTCCTCTCATATTCTTTGAGTTGTCGTGAGGCATAGGCTATGACTTTCCCATGTTGCATGAGAACACATCCTAACCCTTTGCCTCAAGCATCGTCATCAGAGATAACAAATCCATCCGAACTAGATGGTATTGTCGTAATAGGTGCGAAATGAGTCTCATCTTGAGTTCTTGAAAACTCTTCTCACAATCCTCGTTCTAACCAAATTTTATATCTTTACGAGTCAGTTGAGTTAACAGAGTAGTGATTCGAGAAAATCCTTCCACGAATCTTCGATAAGAACAATTAAGCCCGTAAAGCTACGACCTTAGGTCATCGACTTTGGTTGCTCCCAACTTTGTATGGCTTCAATCTTTGCCGGGTCGACAGATACTCTATGTTTTGACACCACGTGCCCAAGGAATGCTACTTCCTCGCCGTAACTCGATTTCTTCAAATTTTGGCATATAGCTTGTTATCACGAAGCCTTTGCAGTACCAAGTTCAAATGGTGCTCATGATCTTCACGACTTTTGGAATAGATGAAGATGTCATCAATAAAGACAACAACGAACTGATCCAAATATTCCTTGATTACACGGTTCATCATATCCATGAAAGCGGCAGGAGCATTAGTCAATCCAAAAGACATGACTAAGAATTCATAATGCTCGCATCGAGTTCGAAGGCGATCTTTGAATATCCTCGCTTTTAATCTTCACCGATGATATCCGTAATCTAAGATCGATCTTTGAAAAGAATTGTGCTCTCTCAGCAATCGGGTCCTAACAGGTCATCAATGCGAGGTAGCGGATACCTATTCTTGATGGTGACATGGTTCAATTCTTGGTAGTCAATACAAAGTCGATACTCTCGTCTTTCTTTTTATGAATAAAACAGAGCACCCAAGGAGATGTACTAGATTTAATGAAACCGATGTCTAATAACTCCTCAGTAGTTGGACTTTTAACTCCTCAAGTTCAATAGAGCCATTCGATGTGGGGTTTTAGAAATGGGTTTTGTACCTGGTTCAAGGTCAATAAAGAATTCAACATAACGTTCTGGGGGTAGACTGGGAAGCTCTTCAGGAAATACATCAGGAAATTCTCTAACCATAGAAATATTATTCAAATCTGACTTGTCTTTATTCAAATCCAAAACATGGGCTAAGAAAGCTTGACATCCATTTTTCAATAAACGAATAGCTTTGTGGCTTGATATGACAGTGACTGATTTTAGTGGTTTAGTAGTTTGAATTGCATTATGTGTTGGTTAGGAATATGAAAACTAACAACCTTAAGAAAATAATCAATATTAGCATGATGAGTGGTTAACCAATCAATTCCTAAAATCACATCAAAAGCAAGTATTTTTAAAGAGATAAGATCAACAGGTAATATGATAGTGCCAACTTGGATCATGCAAGATTTATAAACTGTAGATGTAACGAAGGTTTCACCCAACGGAGTTTCAATAGATAAGTCAAAGTCCAATTTCTCCGGAGTTAAGTTTAAACGTTGAGCACAAGCAGGAGAGATAAAAGAATGGGTAGAACCGGTATCTAGTAAGGTATAAAATTTGCAAGAATTCAAGATTAGCTTACCCGTGATCACCTCGTTTGGGTTCCTCGCGTTTTGTGCAGTCACAACAAATGCCCTTCCAGGAACCACCGACTTTGACTTGTCTGGGACAGTCTTTGGAGTCACCATCCCTGTTGAACTTGGTTTCGCAACTAGACAATCTCTAGCTATATGACCTTCTTTTCCACAGTTATAACATACCTTGGATTGTTATTGGCAGTTTGGGCTGATGTGTCCCTCCTTCCCGCATTTGTAACAAACGAACGATGCTCGTTCACCTCCCCTAAAAATAGTTGATGTTTGTGCTGACGTCTTCACGTTATCATTGTTGTACCTTCTCTTCTTGAAATCTCCACCCAACTCGCTCCTTCTATTATCACGGCCACCATTACCACCAGAGTGGTTACCGCTTTTGTCCGAATGTTTTCCTCCCTGCTGATTTTCGTTGCTTCGATGACTGCCGCCACCGGTATGACCCTGGTTGTGGTCCCTTGGTTGAACATACTCATTATCTCGCTCTAATAATTGAGCCCTGTTTACAACATCTGAATATAAAGAAAATTTATGAGAGATAAGATATTACCGAATCTCGGGCTTTAGACCTCTCAGAAACATCCTTGTCATTCGTTCCTCATTTTCGACCAAATGAGGTGCAAACCTAGATAACTCTCGCAAACTTCGCCTCATCACCGGGACACCGCCATGTTGTTTTGTTTCGGTCGATAAACTCCACCTCCTTCATATGATTTAATACTTTCGTGAAAGTACTTGTCATTGAATAGTTTCAAATATTTTCCAAGACATGCGAAAAGTGCGTACCGGGTGGTTGGTACGCCACGCACTCCCACCGGTAGTCTCGCTTTCAACGCTGAACATAAAGGTGGCGAATGGAACCTTTTGTTCCTCCGCATCCCAAAACATCGAATATCTTGGTAATTTTTTGACCCACGCCGCCATGATCGGATCCGCTTCCTTAAATTTCGTGGTCCCAACTTCGAATCGCTTGGTTGTGACAAGTCGCGCATTGCTAGCATTTCCACCGTATTTTGTACACGAGTCTCCTCGTCTCGGTTTTGCATGAATCGCAAAAAACTTCTAAACATCCCATTATTCATCATTTGTTCAGAAGTGTTGTTTACGGGAAGAATATTGCCTTCTGCAGACGCCTCCACGGGTGGTGATCAAAGGTGTCTCCACGGCCCCGATTTACTCCATTATTAACGTTCTCACCGCCATTCTTAAATATCGCCATAAAACAAGGGTTAATAGTAGTATCATATATTATCCCTATACTCCGACCGACCAAATAAACACCAAATAAACTTAGTCAGTCATACTAACAAGGAATTCCCTGCCTCCCTCCTACCAGTTTTGTCTCACATCTCACCAGGATCATATCCTAAGCTCGATATTAACCGTGACGCCCCAAAATAGGTATACATCACCCATCTTGAGTCGCCAGATACATGGTACAGAAACTAATACAACTTCAGTAATATAATTTTCATGCAAAATACGAAAACACATATACTGTGAGTTTGAATACAAATATTGTATACTAGAGAGTATACAAACTTAAAAGGAGTCCTCATTACAATTATTGATACACTATTTTACAAAAATAGTGAGGACTGCTAAACAACTATCTTGAATCATCACTCCATACCCCGGCTAGTTCCTGCTAAATTCCCTCCTCCTAAGAAGAACAATGGAACAAAAAGGAAAAGGGTGAGCTCAACTAGCCCAGTAAAGAATATTATGACTAAGATAATATACAACAAATTATCATTAGTCTTCAATAGGAAAAATCGATAAAATATATTAGACAACAAGTTTTAGATCAACAACCGCAATGAAAACAAAGAATCCATTAAAAGAGTCAAGTAGAGAAAGAATTCTACTATCTTCTAAGATTTAAAAGTCCATCATCAATATTTTATCCTCGTAACATCAATCAATATACATCTTGAATCAAATATTCATCTTTGCACCACAAAAGCCAAAGATATTCATTTGTATCACAATTGGTCATGTTCATCTCAACACTGCTCATCTTTTGCACTACGGGCCAAAGATATTCATTAGGTAATCATTCATCTTTGCACTACAGGCCAAAGATATTCAATTATATCATCATTTAGGACTGAGGATGATGAAAAATATTTTAAAGAAAACAAATCCAGTGAGATAATAGAACAAATATTAGGGATTCGTATTACAGTTTTATCCAAGTTCAATAATACTCTGAAATAACCAATTTTGAAGCAGAATTTAAAAATAATGATCAAAACATGGATACAATCAAAGATAGTAACCATAATAGACAACTTGGACAAAAAGAAGAAAATTTTATTTTTTAGAAAATAGTGTCAGATTCGTGAATAAGGTCGATACGTGAATAAGAGACCATAATATCGTGAATAGTAATCCCGACACAAAAATTTCCAAATTTGATAAAAAGTTTATACCAATATTTCGGCATAATGATATTGAAGAAAATATAATTTTTAAGAAGAAAATAACATCCCTTACCTCAAAATAACGGTACTTCTGACTGAATTTCGGATATAGTGCTGACAAAAACTTGCACTGAATAGCAACTCTCAAAGTATCTAAATACTCACAAAAACACGCTCAATAATCTAGAAAGAAAGAAAACTTGTTTCTGGTGTAATTTTCAATTCTAACCTAAGCGTCTATTTATAGAGAAATGCTAAAACGCCATAGGAGACTAAATAATAAATTAATAATATTTATTTTTCTTCATTTCTACGCTCTCCCACCAACCAAGACCATTTACCTCTTTTGAACCAAATTTGGCATGTTCTACATGCTTGAAATAATAGTGGATCCCGCTCAATTTTAATAAAAATTATTTTATTTTCCGAAACTTCAGTAATTCATAGAAAATAGCCTGTTTATCAGAAAAATTTGAAACTTGCGTGTTTTCCATAGGAAATTTAATTATCTACAACTTTTAAAGTTTAAGTTTTTCCAAATTCCAAACGAAAAATGTCCGAAATCCACATATGGACGATTTTTAATACCTCCACACTGACAAAATACTGATAAAATACCTCAGCATTAATTCCTTCATTTTTATCCACATAAAAATAAATATATCCATCATTTATATCCACATAAAATAAATATTTCCATATCATATAAATCAATAATTAATTATTCACAAATAATATTATGTAATCACAATTATGACAACTGCACTGCTCTCTCTGGAAAGAGGGGCTTTCCATTAAGAATTTCTCTCTTCTTGGCGCGCAATTAGGTGACCAAACCTCTCCTTAATGTAACTTTCTAGACATTGCCAATAATGTTATCTAATAATATTATTCAAATAATATGAATTATTGATCCGATAATGGAGATGATGCATAAATGACAATTATCGAAAGAATAATAATATAAAATATCAACGCAAAGCAATTATTGAATCAATAAAATAAAATATTGATCAAGAATTATCGTAATAATTATTGAGTAAAGGCCTTCTTACGTAAGAATCAATAATTCAACAATATCGCGTAATACCGTACTATCACTGCAGACAACCACGCCAGACATTATATTTAAACCAATAGGTTATTCCAACAAGATGTTAATTCAGAATAACTACGCCGTTATTTAATTTTGTCGTTTTCTTCATCCGACCGTTATCCGTTATGGGGCCCCGTCGTACGAATATTCCCCGACAGAAAGAATATTCCATGACCAAACGAATATTTCCTGACAATTGAATATTTTATAACCACTTGCTTATTTTGAAAATTTTGCAAATTTTACACATAACCAAAGTATTATATCAAATTAATACCTTATTAGTCACAATAATAATTAGAGGAAATTTGATTTTATTCATTAATAAGTTGGGGTCTTACACTTCTTTCCCTCGCTAGAGCAGATTTCAGAATGGTATTTTCTTTTCGGGCAACATCTTCTTCGGCTTCAATCTCTTTGTACCTTTGGTGGTGTCGCCCGAAGATTCCATTTTCCTGCAGTTATTCAGAGTACTTAATAAAAAAATTCAAGTAGATATTTGTGAATAAAACTGCTTAAGTAATAATTTACTTACACTGGCTTGGTGAGTCATGCCAGCTTCAATTAGGTCAGAAATGGAGCTATTGCCGAAGCGATGGTCTTCAGTGCCGAGTACGAAAGCGTTGTAGAGGTGTAAAGGGAAGTTTTCATTTTTGTCTGGCCATAGAATGGGCGACCCTATGGTTTCGGGCATGGCAGAAGAAGATGATGGTCGTTGTGGAAAAACTCGTGGTTGTTCAGGTAGAGTTGGGGCATGAGTTGTTGAAGGTTCAGTTGATGGTGTTGGTTGATTATCGGAAGGATGTTTTCTTTTTCTAACGAGGGGAGAATTGGGCTCAACATGTTCTTCGGGTTTTTCTTCAGGTTTGTTGATTTCTATAGGAATCATTGGTGGTTGATTAGCTTTAGTGGAAGGTACTCTAAGCTCTTCGGTGGTAAGAGAGGTTATTTTTGCTCGTTTCTTTTTTGTTCGAAGGATTTCGGTACGTTCGGGGATGGACATGTCCAGAAGGCTTTCTTTAAAGGTGGGTACATGGACGTGTTTTGGTTTTCTGGTAGCTCTTTTCTTTCGTCGTGGTTGTGATGTCTCTTCGGTAGGGGTTGGTTCGGTGATTTGGGGTTCGATAGTTAATTTGGTGTTCAGAGGATTGAGGTTCAGTGGATTGGGGTTCAATATTTTGAGGTTCGGCAAGAGTTTGGGTTGGGTTGGCAGAAAGGAATTTTTCTAGTTCTTTTCGGTCGATGGTAGTAGGTTTGATGAGGGATACTGCAAAAAATTAAGAAGGATGTTTCAAAATAATTACTAAAGAAAATTTGAGAAATTGCATAAGTATTGAGTTCGGGACTTACATTCGTGGTCATACAACCATGATTGCTTGCTTAGAAGTCTGAAGCTCCATTCCTTCATAGGAACTTTCTCCAGAAGCTTCGTCATCTCTACTACGCGTTCCTCTGAGATGCCGTCGAAGTCTGCAGCGAGGCGCTTGATAGTAGTCCAGTCTGGGACCGAAGAGATTTCAGGTCCTTTAATAAAAAACCAATCCTTATGCCACCCTTTGTTGCTTGAAGGGGTGTCCATCAGGGGGCATTTTTCAAATTTGGCATTGGGTTTTGGGGATTGCTTGCTCAGTATCTTGAAACCCCGTTCGCGAGAATTGCCAGCTGTGAAGAGAGTGAAGACGAAATCGATAGAGGGTGTAATCCTTATCTCGTGATAGAAAGTGATGAATGCAAGGATATGGATGTAAGAATTGGGTATAAGTTGGGCAAATCCAATGCCTACGAACCCTAAAAGGGTAATGATAAAGGCATATAGAGAAAAGTGAACCCCTTTCTCTAGGAGGGTGAGGTACATAACAGTCCAGCCTTCGGGACGGTGGTACATTCGATCGTTGGGGGTGGGAACTTTCAGATGGTGAGTATCTGGTATCGTTCTCGGATGATACGGATATCATCCTCTGTAAGTCCAGAGAGGATATTGGCGTGAGGGTATTGTTCTTCATTCTGGTATTCGATAGAAGGGTTTTGAGTGGTGGTCGGTGGAGGATTCTTACTTGAGGAAGGGGTGGAGTGTTGGGCCATTAATTAAATAAGGTTATATTTGGGCTTGGACCATTGGCTGATGAAGTGGATCAGTATTAGACTTTGGATCCATATACTTAATTAATAAGGATTTGGTATAATCCTGAGTTAGTGGGGAACACTGATGTGATTTGGGAATAAAGATTGCATACAATTAGATGAGGTCATGGGGAGGCGTTGCATGCAAGGCGGTGAGACTTATATAAGAGTACAGAGCACTATATGGAAAAGGTAACATGCAAACTTGTAAGACCCCAACTTTTATGAATAAAAATGAATTTTCTTTAAATATCATTTTTGAATATTATGGAATGAATTTAAATTTACAAATTTTGCAAAGTATGCAAGTTGTCATATTATATTCGATTGGTCGGGAAATATTCTTTTTGTCAGAAATATCACACGACTGGTACAATCATTGGTGGACCCCACAATGTAATTATTATTCGGATTGAGAAAACGATAAAAATATTTTATTGAAAATAACTATGGAAGTTTTACCTGTTAATATTGTTGAACTACTCGGTAGTAAAGGTACAAGAATATGGCGTGGTTGCATAAAGTAAGACACGGTATTGATTATTAATGCTTACGTGAGAAGTCACCAATTTTGCTTATTAGTTGGACCTCATTTACCCATTTTTCAAAATAATCGGTAGGAAGTTATTCAAAGATATATATATATATAATATTGGTGGGAGGTATGAGTGGGGCTAGTGTGCCCACATGTTGGTAAAAATGGGATGTCTCTTGACGGTGAGAGAAAAAGAATTGAGGAGTTAGCATTATTAGTGTTATATGATATATTATACATATATGCAATCTTTGTTGACAATTAAAGCGAGTAAGGAGAAATGGATCGTGAATTTTTTTAGACATGTATATATATATATATATATATATATATATATATATATATATATATATATATATATATATTTAGTATATATATAATATATTTTATTTAAAAGATTTTGCTTTTAAACTGGACCGTCTGATTAAAAGTGAATCAACTGGACCGCTCATGAATTAGTTCTTATATGCAATCCATTCTTCTATAAATATAAGTTCATTCCTTCATTATTTTCTTATTTAATTCTTTGAAACTCTAGAAAGAGAAAATTATAGAGAGAAAGAAGAAGAGAAGTCTCGTTAACTTTCTTTTCCTATATCCAGATTTTTTTTAGTAAGGGTATTATTTCTTTTGTATTCATTAAGAGAACTTCATTATTTCATTATTTATTATTCATTGGAATAACCTATATACACTGCCACCCTATACTTGGTGAAATTCTTCTCGTTATTTCATTCTTTATTATTCGCTGGAATATCCTCGTCTCATGCGCTTTTACGCCGGACCTAATTCCGCCTCTTTATTATTCATTGGAATATCCCGCTCATGCGTTTTACCTTAACACGATTCAAATCTTTATTATTACATTGGAATATCCGCTCATGTGTGTTTTTTACCGACCGATTCCGCTCTTTTTATTATTCATTGGAATATCATGTCTGCATGCGCTTTTACGCCGGACTGGTTCCGTTAATTATTATTCTGGTGGAATAATCTGTCTGTGCGGTCTATCGCATGCCTGGTGATTTCTTTTGTTATTTTGTTCCTTATTATACTCAGTTGGTTAAAGTTTTAACTTCTATACTCCATGAAATTAGTGGAATATTCTTGACATTTGCGCTTCATCCAGTATCTTTTCATGGAAATATTCTTCTGAGCATTCTTGAATTTTACTCTACAAAGAAGTATCATGTTGACAATTTAGACGTTATTAGTTCCTGAATAAATTAATTCTTGAACTTGTTTTATTGAATTCTTATATCATTGTCATCATCCTCAAATTTATATTTTTTGAAAGTCATCTGTGGCCTGTAGTGCATAGATGGACTTGGTATGATTATGACCGGGGATTATTCGGTGTAATCATGATCGTAATGTTATAAATGATGTGGTAAAACTCCTCATTGGCATGATCATGACCATTAATGAACACACGAATGTCCTTGGCCCGTAGTGCATGGATAATTTGTGGTCGTGATACTAAAGAATATCCTTGGCCGTATTGCAGGGGTGATTCGATGATGTGGATTATTTATTAAGCTGAGTCTCAGAGATAAAAGTCATGAAAAACATTTTAAATCATAGAAGATAGTAGATTTTATTCTCTACTTGACTCTTCTAATGGATTGCTTATTCCGCTACAGTTAAACTTGATGTTTGTTATATTGTATCAGTTTAACACTGTTTAAGGCTAATGATAATTTATTCTGCATTATCTTAGTCATAATATTTCTTCTTTGGGCTAGTTGAGCTCACCCTTTCTTTCATCGCTTTCTTCGTGAAATGAGAACGAAATGGGACGAGTCGGGAAGCGGAGTGATGGTCCGGATGATAGTATTAGCTAGTAGTCCTCACTATTCTACTAAATAGTGTGACAATAAATGTAATGAGGACTCATTCGAGAGTGGATATTGTCTAGAAAGATGATTTGTATTTAAACCAACAAACTCTCTTGTTGTATAATTAAGATTGTATTTATGTTTCGTACCATGTATTTGGCACTCGTAATAGGTGATGTATACCTATTTTGGGGGCGCCACGATTGGTATCAAAGCTTAGGATATGATCCCCGGCTAAGATGTGAGACTAGAACAAGGAGGGAGAGACGGGGAATTCTTCGCTTAGTATGACCTACTTAAATTTATTTGGTATTTAATTGGTTGGTCGAGTTTAGAGATAATATGTTATGTGTCAACTAACCCTTGTTTTGTGGCAAGATCTCGAAAATGACATCCAAGAATATTGAGAATAAGAATGGAGCACATGTGAGACCGTTGAGTCTCCACATATCAATAATCGGAGAATGTGCATCAGGAAGGCGACAATCCTCATGCAAACAACAACACTGGCCAAATGATGAATGATGGAATGTTCAGAGGCTTTATGAAATTCATGCAACATCAAAGCAGAGAGCGGCCTCGTCCAAAATGTAGGTGGAAACACTGGAAACTCTCGGACGGTCACCGCTAAATAGTTCAAGGAGCTGGGACCACCGGAGTTTATTAGAGAGCCAAAACCACTCAAGACGAAAGCATGGATAAAGCAGATCACCAAGATATTTGATGTCTTGGGATGCTCCAAGGAGCAGAAGGTCCCTTTGCCACCTTTATGTTGCGAGGAGAGGTAGATTACTGGTGGGAATCGGTAAAACGTACTCAACCTGCCGTACTAAAGATGACTTGGGAGAAGTTCCAAGAATTATTCAACGACAAGTACTTTCCCGAAAGTATTCGTCACAAGAAAGAAGTAGAATTCATCAAGATAGAGCAAAACAACATGACCGTATCGCAGTACGAAGCCAAGTTTGCCGAGTTGTCCCGATTTGCGTCCCATTTGGTTGATAATGAGGAGAGAATGACGCGAATGTTTTTAAGAGGTTTGAAACCGGAGATACGTCAATATCTTATTTCTCATAAACTGTGTTTGTATTCAGATGTTGTAAATAGGTCTCAGTTATTGGAGCGCGATAACGAGTCAACGCAATTAAAAGAGAGCAGCCGACAAAATGATAATACTAGTGAGAGCAGTCATCGAAGCAGTGACAACAAGCGTGGAGGGAATCAACAGGCCAGAAATGGTAATAACTTAGGTGGTAATCAGGGCCAAAACAATAAGAATGAACATTTCAAGAAGAGGAGATTCAACAATGATGGAAAGACGTAAGCACCAGCACCCATTGTTAAGGAAGGAGAACGACCACCTATCATATGCTTCAAATACGGAGGAGAGGGACACATCAGTCCAAACTGCGTGATGCCGTCCAAAGCATGTTATAATTGTGGAAGAGAAGGTCACCTAGCCCGATTTTGTCGTTCACCAAGACAAGTTAAAACTAGGATGGAGGCACCAAAAGTCATCCAGAGAAAAGTCAAAGTCGGTAGTGCAAGGGAGAGCGTTTGTAGTGACCTCCCAGAAAGCAAGGAACCCGAATGAGGTCATCACGGGTAAGCTTATCATAAACTCTAGTGAAATCTATTCCTTATTTGATACCGATTCTACCCATTCTTTTATTTCTCCTACTTGCGCTCAACGTTTAAATTTGACTCCAGAGAAATTAGACTTTGACTTATCTGTTGAAACTCCGTTGGGAGAAACCTTCATTACATCCACGATTTATAAGTCTTGTTTGGTTCAAGTTAGTACCCACACATTACCTGTCGATCTTATTTCATTGAAAATACTTGCATTTAATGTAATTCTAGGGATTGATTGGTTAACTACTCATCATGCAAAAATTGATTGTTTTCATAATGTTGTTAGCTTTTATATTCCTAACCAACCTATTATGCGAATTCAAGCAACCAAACCATTAAAATCAATCACTGTCATCTCAAGCCATAAAGCTATTCGTTTATTGAAAAACGGATGTCAAGCTTTCTTCGCTCATGTCACGGATCTAAACAAAAATACGTCGGCTTTGAATGATATTTCTATTGTTAATGAATTTCCGACGTATTCTCAAGAACTTTTCGGCCTACCCCAGAGCATGAAATTGAATTTTGTATCGACCTTGAACCCAAAGATAAAAACTCATTTCCAAAGATCCATATCGAATGGCTCCTATTGAACTTCAGGAGTTAAAGACCCAAATGCAAGCAAGAATTGTTAGATATTGATTTCATTCGGCCCCTAAAGACGTCTCCTCGGGGTGCTCTGCTCTATTCGTGAAGAAGAAAGATGGGAGTATGCGATTTTGTATTGATTATCTGGAGTTGAATCATGTCACCATCAAAAATAGGTACCCATTGCCACGTATTGATGACCTGTTTGACGACCAACAGCAAGGAGCCAAATTATTTTCAAAGATTGATCTTCGTTACGGATATCACCAATTGAAGATTAGAACCGATGACATTCCAAAAGACTCGCCGTAACTCGCAGCGGGCATTATGAATTCCTAGTCATGTCCTTTGGATTGACTAATGCTCTCCGCCGCCTTCATGGATATGATGAACCGAGTATTCAAGGAATATTTAGATCACTTTGTGGTCGCCTTTATTGATGACATCCTTATTTATTCTAAAAGCCGTGAAGATCATGAAAGCAACACTTGAGGTCGATACTCCAAAAGCTTCATGAATATAAGCTTTATGCCAAGTTGAAGAAATGCGAGTTCGGCGAGGAAGTAGCATTCCTTGGAGCACGTGGTGTGACAACCCCGAATAGGGTCTTACACGTGGTATCAAGTCATGGAATATCCGTTGACCCAAAGAAAGATCAAGCTATTCAAAAGTGGGGAGCAACCTAAATCGATGATCAAGCACGTAGCTTTTTCGGTTTAATTGGTTATTATTCTGAGATTCATGGAAGGATTTTCTCGAATCGCTACTCCACTAACTCAAATTGACTCGAAAAGATACAAAGTTCTATTGAAGCGAGGAATGTGAGAAGAGTTTTCAAGAACTCAAGAGGAGACTCATTTAAGACTATTCGACAATACCATCCGGTTCGGAGGGATTTGTCATCTACAAGTGATGCTTGGGCAAAGGGTTAGGATGTGTTCTCATGCAACATGGGAAAGTTATATCCTATGCCTCACGACAACTCAAAGAATATGAGAGGAATTATCCTACTCATGATCTAGAGTTGGCAGTTGTTGTTTTCGCACTAAAGATTTGGAGGCATTACTTGTATGGGGAGAAAGTAGAGATCTTTACGGATCATAAAAGCCTCAAATATTTCTTCAATCAAAAGGAACTAAACATGCGATAACGATGTTGGCTTGAACTGTTGAAAGATTATGATCATACCATCCAGTACCATCCTGGAAAAGCGAACGTGGTAGATGACGCATTGAGTAGAAGATCATATGCGGGTACGAGTGCGATATTGTCAACGCAAAGACCCATTTTGTGTGACTTGCAAAGGATGGAGATAGAGTTAAAGACTCCAGGGACCCATGTGATGATGACGAATATACGTGTAGAACCGACTTTAATTGATAAAGTTAAAGCTGCTCAAGCTGCAAACCTGGAACTGATGCGTATGAGGAAGAAAGTACAAAAAGTTGTAAGACCCCAACTTATTATTAATAAAATCGAATTTCCTCTAATTATTATTGTGAATAATAAGGTATTAATTTGATATAATTCTCTGGTTATGGGTGAAATATGCAAATTTTGCAAAATATGCAAGTGGTTATAAAATAATCATTGTTGTCGGGGAAAATTCATTTGGTCGTGGAATATTCTTGTTGTTGGGGAATATTCGTACGACGGTGCAGTCATTAGTGGGCCCCATAACAGAATAATTGTCGGATGAAGAAAATGACAAGTTTGAGTTTTTATAAATAATAAACAGTAGTTGTTACTGTTAACACCATTGAATGAACCCGGTGGTTAAAATACGATGAATACGCGTGGATGCAAAAGATTGATGAATTATTGATCCTTACGTAAAGAAGGCACTACTCAATAATTGTTACAATAACATCGCTCAATATTTTATTTTATTGATTCAATAATTGTTGCGTTGATATTTTATATTATTGTTGTTTCAATAATTGTCACTGCACAGTATTTCCCATTATCATATCAATAATTCATATTATTTGAAAAATATTATTAGATAGCATTATTGGCAATGTCTAGAAATTTCTGTCAATGAAAGGTTTGGTCACCTAATTGCGCGCTAGTAAGGAGAAATTCTTATTGGAAAGCCCACTCTTTCCTGGGAACGGCCTGGTTATCATAAATGTGATTCTGTAATATTATTTGTGAATAATTAATTATTGATTCATATGATAAGGAAATATTTATTTTATGTGGATATAAATGTTGGATATATTTATTGTGGTTAAAAATGAAGGAGTTAATGTTGAGATGTTTTATCAGTATTTTTGTCGGAATGGAGGTATTAAAAATTAAACCAGTGTTTTTGAGATATATTGCGTGAGTTATAATTTTTAATTCGACCGTTGGATCGTTGTAATTTTTGGATATGTTATACATATATAAGTTGAATATATGTCCACAAATTTTGAACCGTTAAAAATGAACGTATGATTTGTTATGAATTTAAGAGGTGACTGGCTCAGAAATTGTTGAAGTATCCGAATTTATCATTTGGTGGAAAATTCTACAATTGAGTGGGCCCCACTTGTGGTTGGTGAAGAAATGTGCTGAATTTTATTTCAAATGTGGTGGGTGGGAATAGTAGCAGGTAAAGCCATCAGGTTGCAGGTCAAGTCAGCTAACATTTTCCTATAAATAGAGGGCTAAGTTAGAATTAAAAATCACACTAGAAACATAAGCTTTTTCTCTTTCTCTCTCTAGATTATTGAGTGTATTTTGTGAGTATTTAGATACTTTATGAGTTTATATTCATCAGTGCAAGTTTCCTTCAGCCTTATACCGATATTCCGATCAGAAGTACTGATATTTTGAGGTAAGGGATGCTATTTTCTTCATATATGATATTATTTCTTCAATATCATTATGCCGAAGTATTGATCTGAATTTTTATCAAATTTAGAACTTTTGTGTCGGGGTTCTTATTCACGATATCGACCTTTATTCACGAATCTCAACTATTCAATTAGAAAAATAAAATTTTCTTCTTTTTGTCCAAGATGTCTATTATGGTTACTATCTTTGATTGTATCCATGTTTTGATCTTTATTCTTGAATTTTGCTTCAAAATTGGTTATTAAGGAGTATTATTGATCTTGGATAAACCTGTTATACTTAATCCCTACTATTTGTCCTTATGTCTCTCTTTGGATTCGCTTTTTTTTAAAATATTTTCATCGTCCTCGGTCCTAAATGATGATATTACTAAATATCTTTTGGCACGTAGTAAAAGATAAATGTTTAATCGATGAATATCTTTGGCCCGTAGCAAAGTGAGCAGTGTTGAGATGAACATGACCAACTTTCAGGATACAAATGAATATCTTTGCTTTGAAAGTGCAAAGATGAATATTTGATTAAAGATGTATATTGATTGTTGTTACAGGATAAAATATTGATGATGGACTTTTAAATCTTAGAAGATAGTAGAACTCATTCTCTACTTGACTCTTCTAATGGATTGTTGTTTCATTGCAGCTTGTTGATCTAAAACTTGTTGTCTATTATATTTTATCGATTTTCCTGTTGAAGACTAACGATAATTTGTTGTATATTATCTTAGTCATAATATTCTCTTTATGGACTAGTTGAGCTCACCCTTTTCCTTTTTGTTCCATTTTTCTCGGGAGGTGAGAACATAAAGAGGAACTAGTCGGGTAAGTGCGGAGTGATGGTTCTAGAAAGATGTTTTAGCAGATCCTCACTATTTCGTAAAATAGTGTTTGAATAATTGTAATGAGGACTTATTTGAGTATGTATATTGTACAGAAGATAATATTTGTATTTAAACTCACAGATGTGTTGTCGTATTTTGCATTTACGACAATTGTATTATTGAAGTTGTAGTTTGCTTTCTGTACCATGTATTTGGCGACTCAGAATGGGTGTTGTATACCTATTCTGGGGGCGTCACAAAAGGTGCTATGCCGGAAGTAAGAATCGATGAAGAAGGAATACTTTGAGTTAACTCCAGACTTTGTCTTCCTAACGACCACGATTTAAAGTATAAAATCATGATGATGGAGCATAACAACACACCGCTTCTGTAATCCATCCCGGGAGTACCAAAATGTATCGTGATCTTCGTCATAAATTTTGGTGGAGCAATATGAAGAGAGAGATAGCGCTGTTTATCTCAAGGTGTCTAACTTACCAACGAGTCAAGGCGGAGCATCAAGTACCAAAAGGTCCATTACAACCGCTTGAAATTCCAGAATGGAAGTGGGAGCACATTACCATGGATTTCAATTCATCGGTCTTCCCAAGGTTTCTCAAGGAATAGATGCAATTTGGGTCATTGTTGATAGATTGACCAAGTTCCGCTCATTTCTTACCAATACAAGAAACTTATACACTTGAACGCGTCTTGCTCAGTATGTACATAAACGAGATTGTAAGATCGCATGGTATGCCAAGATCCATAGTTTCGATCGAGACCCAAGATTCACTTCACGATTTTGGGTTAGTTTGCAAAAAGCTATGGGCACCTGGATTTACGATTTAGTTGGCATATCATCCTCAGACGGACGGACAATCAGAGAGGACTATTCAAACTTTGGAAGATTTATTAAGACTCTGTGTCCTTGACTTCAAGGGAAGTTGGGATAAGTTCTTACCATTGGTGGAGTTTTCCTACAACAACAGTTATCAAGCAAGTATTGGCATGGCTCCATTCGAGGTGTTGTATGGAAGAAAGTGTCGTTCTCCAGTATGTTGGGATGAGGTGGGTGAAGCAATGTTGTTGGGACCGGAGTTGGTACGTATGACTACGGAAAATATTCAAACGATCCGACAACGTATAAAAACCTCACAAGACCGACAAAAGAGTTATGTTGATCTTCATCGAAAGGACGTGGAATTCGATATTGGAGATCATGTGTTGTTACGTGTTGCTCCATAGAAAGGAGTTACGAGATTTGAAAAGAGAGGAAAGCTCAATCCTCGATTCATTGTCCCATTTTTAATCCTCGATCGAGTAGAAACTGTGGCCTATAGACTCGCTTTACCGCCAAGTATGTCCCGTGTTCATAACGTTTTTCACATATCCATGTTATGTAAATATGTGGAAGACCCGAACCACATTATTGAGTTAAAACCAGACGAAATAGCGAAAGATTTAACGTATGAAGAGGTTCCTGTTCAAATCTTGGATAAGAAGAAACATATTCTACGCTCCAAGATTATACCTCAAGTCAAAGTTTTGTGGAGAAACCACGATGTTGAGGAAATGACCTGGGAGTTAGAATCAAATGAAATCAAGGTATCCTTACCTCTTCGATATACGTGTACGTATTCTAATTTCGAGGGCGAAATTTCATAAGAATGGGAGATTGTAAGACCCCAACTTTTATGAATAAAAATGAATTTTCTTTAAATATCATTTTTGAATATTATGGAATGAATTTAATATAATGTTATAGTTGTGGGTAATATTTATAAATTTTGCAAAGTATGCAAGTTGTCATATTATATTCGATTGGTCGGGAAATATTCTTTTTATCAAGGAATATCCGTACGACGGTACAATCATTGGTGGACCCCACAACAGAATTATTGTCGGATTGAGAAAATGACAAAAATATTTTATTAAAAATAACGGCAGAAGTTTTATCGTTAATCATTGTTGAACTACTCTCTAAGTAGTAAAAAAACAAGAATCTGGCGTGGTTGCATAGTAGCACACGGTATTGATTATTAATGCTTACGTGAGAAGTCACTCAATTTTGCTTATTAGTTGGACCCCCATTTACCCATTTTTCAAAATAATCGGTAGGAAGTTATTCAAGTATATATATATATATATATAATATTGGTGGGAGGCATGAGTGGGGCTAGTGTGCCCACATGTTGGTAGAAAATGGGATGTCTCGGATGGTGGGAGAAAAGGGTCAGGAGGGAGTTAACATTATTAGTGTTATTAGCATTATTAGTGTTATATGATATATTATACATATGTGCAAACTTTGTTGACAATTAAAAGATAAGGAGAAATGGAGTGAATTTTTTAGCACATGCTATATATATATATATATATATATATATATATATATATATATATATATATATATATATATATATATATATATTTAGTATATATATAATATATTTTATTTAAAAGATTTTGCTTTTAAATCTGGACCGTCTAGATTAAAAAAATAAATCAATATGGACCGTTCATGAATTAGTTCTTATGTACGGTCCATTCTTCTATAAATAAGCTCATTCCTTCATTATTTTCTTATTTAATTCACCGAAAATCTAGAGAGAAAATTATAGAGAGAAAGAAGAAAAGAAGTCTGTTAACTTTCTTTTCCTATATCCGATTTCTTTTACTGTAAGGGTATTATTTCTTTTGTATTCATGAAGAGAACTTCGTTATTCCATTATTTATTATTACGTTGGAATAACTCAGATATCGCAAGCTACCCTATACTTGGTGAAATTCTTTCGTTATTCCATTCTTTATTATTCTCATTGAATATCCATGCATGCGCGTTTTGCTTTTACCGGGCCTAATTAAAAGTCTTTATTATTCATTGGAATATCACATGCTGCATGCTTTTACGCCGGACCGATTAAAATCTTTATTATTCTCGTTGGAATATCCTCATGCATGCGTTTTACGGACCGATTAAAATCTTTATTATTATTTGGAATATCATGTCTCATGAGTTTTCGCCGGAGCTAATTCCGCCTCTTTATTATTCTCGTTGGAATATCATATCATGCGTTTTTACTTTGGGACCGGGTTCCGTTAATTATTATTCGTTGGAATAACTTTCGCTTTATCGATATCTATCGCATGCTCGGTGATTTCTTTTGTTATTTTATTCCTTACTATACTCGGTTGGTTAAAGTTTTAACTTCTATACTCCATGAAATTAGTGGAATATTCTTGACATTTGCGCTTCATCCAAAGATCTTTTCATGGAAATATTCTTACGAGCATTCTTGAATTTTACTCTACAAAGAAGTATCATGTTGACAATTTGGACGTTATTAGTTCTGAATAAATTAATTCTTGAACTTGTTTTATTGAATTCTTATATCATTGTCATCATCCTCATGTTTATATTTTTGAAAGTCATCTCGTATTCAGTAGTGCATAGATGGACTTGGTATGATTATGACCGAGGATTATTCTAAGATAATCATGGACCGTAATGTTATAAATGATGTGGTAAAAGTCCTCATTGACCCGTAGTGCATTGATGGACCGTTGTTGGCATGATCATGACCATTGATGAACACACGAATGTCCTTGGCCTGTAGTGCATGGATAATTTATGGTCGTGATACTAAAGAATATCCTTGGCCGTAGTGCAAGGGTGATTCGATGATGTGGATTATTTATTATGCTGAGTTTCAGCGATAAAAGTCATGAAAAACCTTTTAAATCATAGAAGATAATAGATTTTATTCTCTACTTGACTCTTCTAATGGATTGCTTATTCCGCTACAGTTAAACTTGATATTTGTTATATTGTATCAGTTTAACACTGTTTAAGGCTAATGATAATTTATTCTGCATTATCTTAGTCATAATATTTCTTCTTTGGGCTAGTTGAGCTCACCCTTTTCTTTCATTTGTTCTCTGTGAAATGAGAACGTTAAATGGGATTTAGTGGGGAAGCGGAGTGATGGTCCAGGATGATAGTATTAGTTAGTAGTCCTCACTATTCTACTAAATAGTGTGACAATAAATGTAATGAGGACTCATTCTGAGAGTGGATATTGTCTAGAAGACAGTATTTGTATTTAAACTCACAGCTCTCTTGTTGTATAATTAAGATTGTATTTATGTTCTGTACAATGTATTTAGCGACTCAAAATAGGTGATCTATACCTATTTTGGGGGCGTCACAAAACTTATTTACCAGACACTAGAGCACACAACCTCCATTGTTAACCTTGTTTAGGCAGATCGATTCTCACACCGTAGCTATCCCCGACGCCCAAGCCGTCAAGCTCTCCTGTCTTGACTCATTTTTGTCTTGAGGATTGGACGCGTTTTTAAATCGATTGTGACGACGTGAAAAAATTTTAAGCGTTAATATATATATATATATATATATATATATATATATATAGGATTCCATCACAAAGAATCGGTTCTTTGTGGAAGAACCCCTTTTTGGCCCGTGAAATTTCGGTTGGAGCAAAAAAAATTCACAGCCAAAAAAAGGAGTTCTTTCCATAACAATCGATTGTTGTGGATGAAACCTTATATATATATATATATATATATATATATATATATATATATGATACACTGTGATATGATACATTGTGAAATACTATACTACTATGATACACTGATATAAAAATGAGTGTTTTTAGGCGGACCGCAATATTAGAACCAAAAGTTGGACAGTGAGTCCCATAACATTAAAAAAAGAAAATTATTAAATTCATAATATAAAATATTTCATAATAAAAAATATCGTTGTAGATGTATAACGACGGTAAAAATGTTATAGATTTAACAATTTCCAAAACAAGTAATCTTTTACCATTCTATAGTTGACTTAATATTTCACCCAACTCTTAAAAGTGAATAGCATTTATTTAATTTGATATTTTACTCTATTGTTTTCCGAAAACACATGGGAGGATACTATAATTATTTAATATTTTTTATATTCCAAAATATAATATTAAAATTAATATAAATATTTTCAAATATTACAAAATAAGAAATAAACTTTATATAAAAAAAATAAGTCAATCATATAAAATATATAATATATAATAATAATGATAATAATAATAATAATTGCAGATGGGAAGAGATTGCTTTTTTTAATGCCATGGACCCACTGTCTAATTTTTGAGTCCAATATTACGGTGGTCCGCCTAGAGTTAATGTAATGCTCTTTCCGTTTTTTAATATAATTTTTTTTAGAATAATGTATAAGTATTAAAAAAATAATTATATAATATTAATTGTTTATATTGTTTTTATATTCAAAAAAAAATATTATTTATTAAAAAAATAAAAATTATATTTATTATTTAAAATAATATTAAAAACTAAACAATTAAACTATTAATATTTTTCTTCTTAATATAAAGAGAAAAATCATGTCTGGCCCTTTTGCTCACAATTACCTCGATTAACTAAATCACGTGAGTCGCGTCAGTCACTTTTTTCTCCAAAATAAATTTCATCATCAACACCCATAAGGCCATAAAGCTGCAACTACTCGATCCTTTTGTGGGCTGTAGGTAGCCATTCTTGAAGCAATTTTGTAAACAAGAAGATGGAATACCAACTTGTTAAGAAACCCAAAATCCTCTGTCTTCATGGTTACGGATACAGTGCTGCATCTTTTGAAAAGCAGGTTGAAATATGGCCTCCATGTGTGCCGGAAAAGATGGATCTAGTCTTCATAGATGCACCTTTTCCTGTTGAAAAGATCAGAGGATGATACTCCCTCATCATTCAAATGGTTTGACAGCAACAAGGTCTGAAGTTTAATTTATTTCATTTGGGCATCCAGTTTAAACCTCAAATTTACTGTCTCAAAAATATTAATTATAGGCTTATCTTGACCTATACCCATCACACAGGTCCACCCAAAAGTTATAAAGGTGTTACTTTTAGTTATACTAGTATGGTAACCTCAAGTTTTATATTCAGCAAAGTATATCTCATATGTTTAGGATATGAGATTGGGTTATTAGAATATATATATATATATGTATGAGAAAATTACTTTCATGTCGAAGTACGTTTAATGCATGCGATTTGTAGGATTTCACCGAATATCCCAATTTTGACGAGGGTATTGCATACATTGAGGATTGCATGGTGAAGCTTGGACCATTTGATGGTGTGCTAGGTTTTTCTCAGGTATAATATAATTAAACACAAAACAAGCACTTAGTAAATATGTATCACTACTTGAACATGAATATCTGATTATTATTTTTCTGTATATGTATTAATTCTAGTATATATTAACTCTCTCTTTATTCTTGGCAAATGTATAGGGAGCTCTGGTAACAGCTGCTTTACCTGGAATGCAAGCAAGGGTAGAGTTTTTCAAAATGTGCTCAGCTTTTGTACTAACTAAACTCGCATATTTTGACAACCTCAGTGGATAATTTTGTATTTTAGTCAAATAGAATTATTAATTAGCCCTCCTCAAAAAATTTATTTTATTTTATTTAAAGAAAGTTTTAAATGATTAAGAAACATTTAATTGGACATGGCTGCAGGGTGTGGCTCTTACTAAAGTTGAAGATATAAAATTTGTGATGGTGATAGCAGGAGGTAAACTTGGAGGGTTCAAATATTCAGCTCCAAAGCTGGCTGAAAATGCATTCTCCTCCCCTATTGAAATCCCCTCACTCCACTGCTTCGGTACTCGATCTCTATAGTCTATCAAATCAAATGACTTACTGCTTCTAACTCAAATTTGTAGTTACACACACACACACTGACACACACACACACATATATATATATATATATATATAATAAAATACAAATGATTTTAAATTTTCTCGCTCACTCAATAAATTATCTGGACTGTTCAAAATTTGAGATAAATCTCACCGTCCATACAATACCGGAGTCACGGGACCAGCTAGTATATATATATATATATAACACAATTCTCTCGGAGCGCAGGTGAGAAAGACAACTTTGCAAAATTACCAGCAATTGAACTCCTGGGATCATTTGTAGACCCTTTTGTGATACGTCACCCTGGAGGTCATATAGTACCCAAATTAGGTAATTCGCAAATTCATGTTCCCCAATTCCAAAATATTGCAGAATCTTTTAGTCTTTTAGTACTGCTACTCCTATCCAAAACAGATGTAGTATATGTTAATAATTTCGGGTTTAATTTGCATGAATGTGAAACGACAAATTAAAATTGTGAGTTGATGATCTCTTTGGTTTCAGATGAGGAAGGGTTGAAGGTCATGCTAAGCTTCCTTGATAAGATTCAAGCGCTTCCATATAAATTTAGATCATCTCTATAGAACGCAGGAGGAAATTCTCTCTATGAATTAAGAAGAAGAATCAAGACACTCCTGCATGGATTATGAGAAAACTTCTACTACTACAAAACAGTAAAAAGATGACATTTAAACAACAACGTTTTTATAAAAAACGTTGTGGTAATTTTTGGCACAACGGTTTTTTGTTAAAATGTTGTTAAATACGTAAAAACGTTGTGGATTTACAAGTGTAATTTTTAGTTTTAAAGTTATAACGCTTTTTAAAGAAAACGTTGTCTTTTAAAAAAACACGGAGGTTTAATTTGTATACCTGCTTGAAAAACATGGAGGTTTCATCTTTCTTTTTTTTCTCTCTGCTCTTCATGTTATCTCCTCTGGAACTCCCGAAACGCCGCTCCTTCCCCGATTCCGACCTCTGCTTCGCTCGTGACGACGACATTGTAACCAAAGTAACCAACAGGTATATTTGGTTATTAATTATGGCAGGTAACCAATGATGAACAGAATAAAATAATATTAAGATATTTTAAATATATATTTGGTTATTAATTATGGTAGGTATTATCATATAATTACAAAATTATCATATATATATATATATATATATATATTTATTCTATTGGAATTGATTTTATTCTACCTTCTCCACATGGAAAAAGAAAAGAATGAAATGAATTTTTATTCCATTGAAATAGTTTATCTTTCAAAATAATCATCAAATATATTGTTTTTATTTTATTTCTTCTTCTATTTCATTCGCTCAATTCAAACATAACACTAGTGTTTTGGGGAAAGCATATCCTCCTTATCATGAAAAGTTCCAATCTGATCAGGTCACTAAATCTTCCCAACTATTTGATACCCAAAGAAAAGTGAATAGATTATAGGTAAGATTGTAAAATGAGTAAACAGTTCGGGTTCGATTTATATTCGTTAAACTAAAAGTTCGACTCAAAATATAAATGATTCAAATATGAGTAAATTTAAAGTTCGATAAATTACTCAAACATCCTCAAATTGTAATTTTCTATTGATATTCAGATCATATTCGTTCGAAAAGTTCAAATTGTTCGGGCTCGATTCGAGATCGTGCTCGACTCGATAGCTAAACGAGCATCAATCAAACCTTATTTTATAGTCGATAAATTTTATGAGTCAAATATAAACAACTCAATATTCGGCTCGACTCAATTTATTTACACCTTAATTATGTGGTTGTCTAATAATTGGGAATGTTATACCAACATCACCAATTCGCCAGGCATTTTAATGCTAATTATGAGGTATCATATACTTCCTCCATTTCAAAAAAATAATGTTATAAAAATTATAAATTATATATATATAAAGAACTCTAATTATAAATTTTATAATTTTTAAAAATTAAATAAATTACGTCAATTATGAATTGAAATATATCTCCAGATTTTATAAAGTGTAAATCGATCTTATATTTTGAAAGAATGGAGTATCATGTTAGTGTGTGAACTCTGTCGCTTGTTATAGGATTAATCAATTGAAACATAAAACACTATAATCATTACAAGTTCTATTCTAGTACCCGAATTAGTGTCATATTCAAAATTTAAAATTTTCATTACGCATATCAAGATTTGTCTAAGATGCTTGTTCGGGAGCGTTTTACCGACCCTCTATTGGGCCGAAGATTTAATACCAGAAGGATTGGAGAGACCGATGGACCGAAGCCCATGAAGATGTTGGAGGTGTTCGAGTCGGCATTCGAGCCCCCTGGGACCATAGTCGAACTGGGTCTTATGATGTTCGGGGTCGGGTCTTCGAGTTCTTTGGGCCGAAGCCCAGGTTAGATTATAGGACCGTTTGGGGGCAGACAGTGAAAGCTCTCTCTGCATGCAAGAGTCAGGGTACCTATTCATATGTATATAAGGTAACTCCAAATGAGATTAGACTCTACTTGCACCTTTTAAGGAGATGGCGTTGGACCCAAGTTATGGTAATTACCATATACTAGGAGTCCTAATCCGACTGGGAGAAGGATTCTAAGGTGGTGAGTACTATAAATATGAGGCCTAGGTTATCATTATGAGGTAATACCTATTTTGAGCACTAAATACTTATCCTCCATTGTTAAACCTTGTAACGGCCTGTACTCATTCTCACACCGGAGTTATCCCCCGGCGGCATAAGCCGTCAAGCTTCCAAGTGTGATCCGTTATTGTGCTTGAGTTATAATAGCGTGGATTACGTGATTGGGCCACGCGTGAAACTTCAAGCGTTAACATTGGCGCTAAGGAGGCGATGTTTAAATAACAATCACAATCGAACACTTTTCGAGGGAAGGAACTATGGCAAGTGTGGAGTATGCGATTTCAACCGTGAAAAGGCTAAACACACCGCACCACTCGGTGAGAGGATCGATGAAAGGCAGATGGGCTCCGAACCAGGGACGATCGATGGAGCCGGTTGGCTCCCCGACTTGAACTCTTCCATGAGAGCCAAGACACCCGCAACCAAAGCGGTCGGGTGGGCGGTTAAGCGTGATTAAGTACTGGAGTAGCGGGAAAAGAGTCGTAACTGTGGTAGTCGAGATTAGAGAGAATTCATCCTGCGAGTAAAAAGATGCAAAGAAAACAAAGATGCCATAATGACCCTACGTCTTCAAGCAGGAAGAGCTCGAATCGCAGATGGCCAACGCTGGCCGGTGAGTGAGAAGGCGTCCTCTAAAAGGCGCCAAAGACCATAGCCGGTCTCTTGGCCACCCGAAGGAAGGAAAGAAAAGGAGAAAAGTAGGTATCGAAGTCGTTCGAGGATGGCCGAAGCGAGGAGAAGAAGCCGGTCGGCAGGACGACGTTCGAAGCACGGGTCGATGCCTCAAGGGAGAGGAGAAGAGGAGATTCGAACGTGAGAAGGACAGACCCATTCGTCCCCTCACGAAGGAGAATCCACCCCTCGCTCGAAAGGTTCTTTGAATTGGGAGAAGTTTGTTGTTGGTCAAGAGTTCGACGGAGCCCCCCTAACCTATATAGGGTCACCCTTCTCTCCGAAAAATTAATCAGAGATAAGCGGACCCTAAAAGGAAGATGCCCCGATGGAGACTTATAGCGGGTGGGGACCCTTACGACCATTCGATGGGTATGATGAGTTGATGACGTATTATGGCCACTCCGATGCGACCAAGTGCCACATGTTTGCTCTTACCCTCAAGAAAAGCGCCGGGAATGGATGGGAACCTTGGCGTCGGGATCGATAAATTCATGGAAAGACCTTCAGGAAAAAATTTCATGCACGGTTTGGGAGTAATAAGAGACGGGGAAGATCACAAAGATCCCTCATGCAGTCGGCAGAGATCGATGAGAGCACAGGCGAGTATGTTAAGAGATTTCGGGAGGTCAGGGTTGGTGGTGAGTCAATTCCCACAAGCTTTGGGATTCTTCACAACAGGCTTGACATCGGAAAATCAAAGAAGTTCGATGAAGGACACCGTGATCAACCCCATTTGGAATCGACAGAGGCCTTCCATAGGGTAGAAGATCACATAGCAATCGAGAAGCGATGGGGAACTTCAAACCTCAATCCCACGAGAAATCGAGATCGGGACAAACAGAGCTATCAGAAGTCTGACAATCAGGGGAGGTCGGATAGCTACAAGAAAAACTACAACAGGGGGACGGTGGAAGGCTACCCTTCCCAAATAAAGGGGTCAACAAGGTGTACACCGTGACTCAATCTGATCGGGCCAAGATACTGGAAGAGATGCGAAGCAAGCCCTTTTTCGAACCATGTCAAACGATCCCGAAGCCAGGGAAGAGGGGTCGGAACAAGTATTGTGCGTACCACCAGAGTCGGGGTCACACGACAGAAGATTGCACCAACTTGAAAGACTTAATAGAAAAGAATGTCCAGAACGGGAAGTTGGTACAGTACGTAGTTGGCCGAGAAGGGTCGGAAGCCCCAGGAGAGGACAACACCGAGCCCACCCGACAAGCACAGCCGCAACCGAACCCACAAGCTCGAGGAGTTATTGATGTGATATCGTGGAGTCGTAGGGTGTATTTGGCGGGGAAAAGGAATGGACATCTCGGCCGTCTTATCATTGGTGGGTCTCGCCCGAAAGGACAAAGCCATATTTCAGCACGACCATCTCCTTCTCAGACGACGACTACCCTACAGAACAGATCGAACCGCATGACGGGGCATTGGTAATAACGGCTCAGGTCGGGCCAGTGGACATGAAGAGGATGATGATCGACAACGGGTCTTCGGTTGATATACTCTACACACATGCATACCAACGGATGAATCTGGGAGGAAAGAAGATAGAATTAGGAGGAGAGGGCCCGTTATATCGGACTCGGTGGTGACCGGTTCATGTGTGACGGCACAATCACGTTACCGTTCGAAGTTGATTCACAAAGCAGGATGTAAATCATGGTAAAAATTTTTGTCGTACAAGTGGATTCGGCTTACAACGCCATTTTGGGAAGGCCCACCTTATCTAAGACCGCAAAGCGGTAACATCTATACCCCACTTCAAAATCAAGTTTCCGACAATCGAAACGAGATAGGGGAAGTAAGCGGAGATCTCGACATCGCCTCAAGATGTTATCGGAATACCTTGATTTCTCAGAGTCAAGGTGAAGTTAAAATGATGCAGACGATGACCATCGAGATCGAGCCGTTCACGGAAGGCAGTACTGAACCCATGGCTCTACCAGCAGAAGAAACAGAGGATGTTGAGTTGGTACCAGGAAATCCAGACTAATTGGTCAAGATCGGGGCGGGATTATCCGAATAGCTGCGAACGGGTCTGGTGGAATTACTTCGGGTGTATGCCGACATCTTCGCCTGGGAACCTAGTGACATGCCCGGCGTTAGTGAATCAATCGCATTACATAAACTTCATACCGACCTGAAAAGGAAGCCAGTGATACAGAAAAGAAGGATCTTTGCCCCGGAAAGACAGAAGATTATAGACGAAGAGGTTACCAAATTGTTAGAGGCGGGGTTCATCTTTGAAATTGACTATCCCGAATGGTTGGCGAATGTGGTATTGGTACAGAAGCAAAATGGGAAGTGGAGGATGTGCATTGACTACACAGACCTGAACAAGGCCTGCCCAAAAGACTTCTACCCTTTACCCAACATAGACCAGCTAATTGACGCCACTTCGGGGTATGGAATGCTGAGTTTCATGGACGCTTTCTCAGGATATCACCAAATCTCGATGCACAAGGAGGATACCCCGAAGACTAGCTTCATCACTCATCGGGCTATATATGCATATCGGAAGATGACCTTCGGACTACTAAACGCAGGAGCAACCTACCAACGAATGATGAACTTTGTGTTCCGAAAGCAGCTGGGGCGAAGTATGGAAGTGTATATGGACGACATGATCGTCAAAAGCATGTCAGTCCGGGATCATCTGGAGGACTTAGAAGACTGCTTCGAAACGGTGAGGCAACACAAACTGAGACTAAACCCGACCAAATGCACCGGATTGGGTTCGGGAAAATTCCTAGGATATCCGGTCGAGATGGCGGGGAATCGAGGCCAATCCAGGAAAAAATCTCGGCGATCTTAAACATGAAATCTCCAAAGACATATAAAGATGTCCAGCGGATGTGGTAGAATTGCCGCCCGGAGATTCATGTCAAGGTCACGGTGAGATGTCTACCACACGACACTCTGAAGGGCGAAAAATGACAAGAGTTTCAGTGGACTTGAGAATGCGAAGACGCGTTCCAGGAGATCAAAAGATATTTGGGTTCGGCACCATTATTAATGAAACCGATCCCCACAGAACCTTTATACTTATACTTGGCTGCGAGCCCAATGGCAGTAGGGGCGGCACTGGTAAAGGATGAGGGAGATAAGTAATTCGATTGTACTATATCGCCCATGTTCTCCGAGACGCAGAACGAGATACCCGAACACGGAAAAATTTGCTTACGCCTCATAATTGCTAGCGAAAACGGGGCACTATTTCCGTGGTTCGGTTGATAGTGGTCTACGAGCACCAACCTTTGAAGAAGATTTTGCACAAGCTTTGAAGTGTATCGGTCGATTAGCCGCTTGGGCAATGGAACCGACACAATTTGTTATAGAGTATCGTCCCCGAACAGCAATCAAAGGCGTACATTGGTCGACTTCGTGGTTGAGTGTTCTTTTCACCGAACCGGAGGCGAATATAGTAGCGAAACACAACCAATCCGGACCTCATGGACTCTATCGTGGGACGGATCGTCAACTATGGATGTCGATGGAGCAGGGTCATCTAACAAGTCCGAAGGGTTCAAGTCTGACATAAGCTATTCGGTTTGGTTTCAAGGCCATAAATAACGAAGCGTAGTATGAGGCCATCTTAGCGAGGATACGATTGGCCCGAGTTTCAGAGGTGCTGCCGGTTCATCTACAATGATTCACATTTGGTGGTCAAGCGATTATCGAAGCGAAGACGAAGCCCGGAAGCAAGGATGACCAAATATTTGGTTGAGCTAAAGGATAAGCTTATGTACTTCACTTCATACGGTTGTCAGGGGGTGGACCGCTCAGAGAATACGATAGCAGATGCCTTGGAAAGGCTGGCAACAACTCAAGCAAGCTCTTTCAATGGATCGGTGTACTTGGAGGTTCTCGAAAACCCAAAGTGTCCCAAAGATGTAAATCTTGGCTTTGGGTGGCTCAATCTTTGGCTCACACCTTATATCTCATACTTGGCCGATGGGACCCTCCTTCGGGACCGAATCTAAGCTTGACGCAAGTCAAACATCAAGTTCAACCTTCACCCTCATAGATGGAGATCGAAGGGCCTTTAGCTCTCCTTTGCTCAAATGCTTGACTCCTTGAGGCGTACTCACACGCCGGAGATGCATGAGGAATCTGTGGGGATCACATGGGAGCAAAGTCATTGGCGCATAAGATTTTAAGGCGGGGGTATTACTGGCCAACTATCTACACTGAAGCAAAGGAATTCGTTAGGAGGTGTCCCAAGTGCCAGCTGAACAGCAATATCCCGCACCAACCCCCCGAGGAACTATATTCCGTCTTGTCCCCGATCCCCTTTGCTGTGTGTGGGAATCGACATTCTAGAGCCTCTCCGCCAAAAAGCTAAGGGACAAGTTAGCTTTGTGATCGTGGCTATTGATTATATAATGAAGTGGGTGAAGCCAAACCAACGCAAAAAGATCACGGGCAGGAGTGTTTGAAGTTTTTAAAGAAGGGTAGTCTCGGGTTCGGTATCCCAATGGCGATGGTCTCGGACAATGGCGGGGGCGGTTTGTGGGATCTAAGTTTGAAGGCTTTTTGAAAGAATTGGGGATCCAAAGATCATGAAGACTTGATTGCCCATCCTCATCAAACGGCCAAGTGGAAGTAACCAATCGAACCCTACTCAATGGGATTAAACGCAGATTAGATGCATTAAAAGGTCGGTGGTTCAAGAATCATTATCTATTTTGTGGGCGATCGAACTACCCCAAGGACTACAACCGGAGACTCCCCATTCGAAGTTGGCATACGGACCGATGCACTCATTCTGTTGAGATCGGATCTCCAACTCTTGAGTCACCCAATACAAAGAGCTATATAATGAGCGAGGTTTGAGAACAAATTTAGATTTGTTAAATGAAGTTCGGGATTCCGCCATGATGAGGTTGGCGATCTATCAGCAGCGAACAGCCCGACACTATAATCAGAAGGTGAAGACAAGGAGGTTTGCAATAGGAGATTTGGTCCTCTGGGAGTCGGAGGCATCAACCCCCCAAAACACTGGCAAGCTAATGCCCAACTGGGAGGGGCCTTATGAGGTGGTAGGAGTGACGAAGCCAGGAACCTACCGGCTTCGAGCAATGGATGGTTCGGAGGTAAAGAATACATGGCATGCTGGAAGACTTAGAAAATTTTACCAGTAATAGTTATGTCGTTCTTGTTTTATCCATGTAATCGTTTCAATTCAAATGATATAAATGAAAGTTCCCATTCCTGTCAATGTTTAACCTCATCTATATTCATATATTTCACATTACTTGAGCAGAGACATGCTTGAGGCACTATCCGATCAAGAGCTTGGAAAAACTCCATGATCGAGATAAGTCCCGAGCATAATGACATCAAGAGTTTAATAAATGCTTAAAGTACGGATCTCGAAAAGCACTATCCGATCAAGAGGTTGAGGCGGACACCAGCGATCGAGATAAGTCTCTGTATAACTATTGACCCTCTAAAATCGAGATAAACCCTAAGGACGATCCAGGCGGAAGGTTGGTGGACATAACTGATCGAGATCAGTCATAAGTGAAACTGACAATAAGCATTCATGGGCAAAGAGTATATCATATTTATACATAGAAAATTTCTACTTTACAAACCCGGTCACTTACGATTCGGGCTAAGTACAAAAAAAAAGAGAAGAAGGAAAATTTTCTTTATTACAAATCCTACATATCTACTAGACAGGAGGGTCATCTTCAGCGTGAAACTCGTCATCCGAAGAGTCAAGGAGGGAGACATCAAGCCCAGCAGCCATCAACTTTGCTTTAGCCTTTTCCCGATGAGTCTCATACCCTTCACTAAATTGGGCTATGACCTTATCGTTTAAGGCTTCAGATTCCTCATACTCGGCGATGGCTTGCTGTCTGGCTTCGATTATCTTCTCGGGGAAGGCGTTGACAGTAGCAGTCAAGGTGTTGTTCTCCTTGATCAAAAATATCATCTTGTCATGCATCTCGGAGAACTTGTGTGTAATACTGTCAATAGCGCTCTCCCGATCCTTGACATCTTGGAGCAGACGACCCTCTCCGCTGTAAGAAAACCTTCATCTTTCATGCTCCAGCTCTTGACCCGCCCTCCGCCGGCCAGCCACTGGCGTGGGGTCAAGAGCGTGAATCCGTTCCTTCTTCAGTCCGATTGCAGACCGAACTTGACCTCCAAGAACTCCACCTCCTCCGTCCCAAGTGAACTTCTTTCTTTGTGGATCTAGGCGAGGGAGGATGGCTCGAGCAAAATATAGCGTTGGCTGCGATGAAACACATACATCGAGTATAAGAAGGAAAGGTCAAAGTTAATAGCAAAGACAATCAGTTGACAAAGGAATTACACAGGTGCGAGCTCGAATATAGGCCACCAAGAAGCGATCGGGGAGTACCCTTTAAACCGGTCGTCGTCACCGTGTAGTTTGAAGTGATCGAAGAGGGTAAAAGGAAGACCTCCGACGGCTCTTGGGCCAACAGTGGTCGGTGATCCCCAGAAGAAGAGCTGGGACGGAAGAAGGAGTGGCGAAGCAGTCGGCATCGGGGACCACCATCTCTCTCCTCGCTTGATCGGAACCTTCCGACAACCGAGGTCTTTTTGATCGGGGTTCTGGAGGAACCTATTTGGTGTCCTTCGAATCCTCAACTGCCTCGGTTAACGGAGGGGGCGGCGGGAGAGTCGGCTTCGGCAGAGAAGGCGGAGCGACTTTTGTTGGCGCTTTGACGGTCGGCTTGGAGGGCTTCTTGGACTTTTTTGTTGCTTGAAGGGGTCTTGATCGGGACGGTGCGGTTGGGGCGTTTGTTGAGTTGCCGAAGACCAGAATCTTTCGAACCACTAACGGTGAACAGGGTAAAGAATAGATCGAGCCCGGGATTGAGACCCACCTCTTGGCAGACGGCTATGAAAGAGACTAAGTGGATGTACGCGTTCAAGACGCAGCCATGAACCCGACTCCCACAAAGCTCAAGAAGGAAGAAATGAAATCGTGAAGTGGGAACCGAACCCGTGCATTTTTAGAACGCATGAGGACTGCCACCCACTCTCGCCTTGGGACGCCAAAACATCTTTTCATGGCATAGGCACTCGAAGTTGGTATTCTTGGGGATCTTAAAAGGGGATGGGATGTCGAGAAATCTGTGAGGGGTGATGGTGGAAGGAGTATGAAGGTGAGAAAACTCCTCAGGAATAGTATGCATTTGAATCCTAGCCTCGGCTCACTAGGACTAGCGAGGATCGAGGAGTGGTGTCGGCGGGGCATCTGCGATCGACCTCTAGAAGGTCGCCGGTGGTGACGGTGGAGGTAGCGGTGATAGGCTTAGTGGCCGGAATAGTGTTGGATTTGGCCATTTAAAAAGAATATGATGCAAATAAGAAGTTTTGGAAGGGAGATAAGCAAAAATAGCACTCAAATGACAGTACAGTTGAGGAAAATGGTGCAGATTGGGTAAGAGATAAGCTTGCCGGAAATCGCCTCGCCGGAGAATTTGAAAGCAAAGAGTCAATAAAAGTGATAATGAGGGGGGAAGGGGAGTTTTTATAAGGAGCACGGCACGGAACCCCAAGGCGGCTATTAAATACTTGAGGTGGGCCCAGGCGTGAAAAGGCGTGCAACATTTCAAATATCAAGAAGTGACTGTACGGCTTCCACAGACAGTTCATCATTATCTGTCATGACCGTTCAAGTCCTGACCTTTCAAGTCTCCAATCATAAATATGTTATGATTAGAGACCGGGGGCAATGTTCGGGAGCTGCTTTTCTGAGACCCTCCATTGGGCCAAGATTCAATACCGGAAGAATTTGGAGAGACCAGATGGTAGAAGCCCATGAAGGTGTGTTAGAGGTGTTGAATTGACATTCGAGCCCCCGGGACCATAATTGAACTGGGTCTTATGATGTTAGGGTCGGGGTCTTGAGTTCTTTTTGGGTAAAGCCCATGTTAGATTATAGGACCGTTTGGGCTGCCGCGACAAGGCTCTCTGCGTGCAGAGTCGGGTACCTATTCATATGTATATAAGGTAATTCCAAAGGTGGTGATGAGATTGGACTCTACTTGCACCTTTTAAGGAGATGGCGTTGGACCCAAGTTATGGTAATTACCATATACTAGGAGTCCTAATCCTACTGGGAGAAGGATTCTAAGGTGGTGAGTACTATAAATATGAGGCCTAGGTTATCATTATGAGGTAATACCTATTTTGAGCACTAAATACTTATCCTCCATTGTTAAACCTTGTAACGACCTGTACTCATTCTCACACCAGAGTTATCCCCCGGCGGCATAAGCCGTCAAGCTTCCGTGTGATCCGTTATTGTGCAGGTTATAGCGCGTGGATTCTGTGATTGGACGCACCGGCGAAACTTGGCGTTAACAATGCTAATAACGACTTAGTCTTTGGGGTCTTGGTTCCCTCAGATTTTAAGGGTGTAAGTCGAGCCAAGTAGTTCGGTAGTTCGGTACTCGACTCGAGATCGGTTTGAAAATATGATACAAAGCTCGAATTTGAAGTTGATTCGAGTCGAAATTGTTCCATACTCGTTTTTTGTTTAACGAGTCGAATTCGAGTATATCACTGTTCACTCAGATTAGGGTTCAAATATTTTATTTTTTCTCGAACCATACTCGATACCTGCTCAATGGATCATTTTCGAATGCTTGTTTAATCCATACTAACAAGCTAAATATGTGATATTTGTATCAATCTTTATAATTTATAAAGTATAATATTAAATTGTGTAAGCTTGTACTTGAATAAATCAATGAATTGATTGTCAATTTGTATTACATTCTTTGTAAATTTTTTACATAAATAAAGGTAAAAAACTTTTATATATAAACATTAATTCAATAATCAATTTAGTATGTAGTGGTTCAGTATTAAGTAAAACGGTTCATATTCAAAACTCGATTTGAAGGCTCATGAGTAACTCGTTTTGTAAACGAACCGAGTATTTATGAGCTGAGTAGGTCCGAGTAATGATCTGAGTCGAATCTGGTGCAAAATTAAAAACTCTTTGTCAAATTCGAGCTCAATTTTTTTGAATCGAACCGAATCTGAGCATTAGTGTATTCACTTTAATTTGACTTGTTTACACCCCTATTAAACTTGTATGAACGTCCGCACTTTAATCGATCAGCAATAGGTGTCTTCATAGGACAACTCCGATGTAGTGATCATTAAATAGGGTTAATAGATATTTTATCAATTAATATGGGTTTCTAGTGTAAGAAATAGTATATAATATTTTTTTACCCATCGAGACCTTCTTTTATACTCCCTCCGTTCCTAAATGATTGTCGTTTTAGAAGAAAAAATATGTTCCAAAAAGTTTGTCGTTTACAACTTTCGAAGAGAATAAATTATTTATTTTTCTATATTACCCCTACTTTCTCTCATTGTCTTAAAAAATTCTCTCCCTTGTATTAATAGTTTTCAACTTCCCATAAAGGGGTAGTGATGGAATTTCAAATAAATTTTACTTGGTAAATGATACTTTCTTAATCCGTATGCCAAAACCTTAAACGACAATCTTTTAGGAACAGAGGGAGTAGTTTACACGCTCCCGTCCCTTCCACCTGTCAAATCAAACACATGGGCCCGAACCTATATCACTACAAGAAAATGGTCCAACACTTGACTAAGATTTTCAGCAACCGCAGTTTTCAGTCACTAATTGTAGTAATAGCGACCGATCGTTAAGTTAGTCGCTAGTTAAAATTAGCAATCGTTGATTGGTCGCTGATTTAATTTTGTCACCATAAATTTGGCGCAAATGTTGGCGGGGAGGTTATCTGCAACCAACAATTTTTGCGATCACTGATCGGCTGATCCTTTTTAAATTAACCAGAATCAGGCAGTCGATCAGATCAGGAACGGAGGAAAGAAAAAAGAAGAGGGAGAAGCGGGAGATTGCCGGTTGAGGAGAGGGAGAAGAGGGAAGCCACCGCCGCGCAAGTGTCGTGCCTTCTCATCAGTTATTAATTCCTTGGTTGCTTGTATTTTTTTTGTCTGTTATGAAATGGTAAGTTGATATTTAGGGCATTCTTTTCTCTGATTTTGGAAGAATGTCATTATATGTTGTTGTGAAATACGGATGCACATGTATGGTTACTGGAATTATTGTGAATTCCTAATCTTGGATAATAAATTTATTAATTGCAATATAAGATGCATCATAATATAAGTCGTTTAATTTGATTATATTACGGTTCATGTCAATTCTCTCACTATATAATACCACTTTGTAAGAGAAAAAAAATGAAAATTGAAAAGTATCTATAACATCTCCTGTTGAAATGTTGTTAACACTTGTAAGGCATTCATTTTGTTTGTCTACTGGTGCATAACATCTCTATATATCATCTACGTCCACATCTTCGACCTACGTAACCTAGAAAGGTATAAAAGCATCATATCATTCAGCATGCAAACGAAGAATTGTGTATAAATACATCTTGAATATTCTATTTCTTGTTATGAACTGGGGGGTTGGGGTTGGGGTTGGGGTTGGGGTTGGGGTTGGGGTTGTTGCGGGATTATTAATGTCTTAGTTAATGTGTAGCCAAAATTTCTTCTATTACTCTCAGATTTACTTAATCCTCCAGGTATTTTTTGTCCAAAATTCAATATAGACCCTTCCCATTATCCAATTAGATAATTAAAAAGAGAATTTATGATAAATTTAGGTAATCAATAGTTTAAGAAGTTTAAAGAAATTATCATGTGTTCTTAATATCTCAGTAGGTAAAGTAAAATATATTTTTAACCATATACTAGCGAAAATAATAAAGTGAGCCATATATATTTAAGAAATCAAGAGCTCCCCCCCCCCCCCTAACCCCCAACCCCCCCAAAAAAAAACTATTAGTGCATTGTAATTGAACTAAGGAAGTAACAATCCAATACATAGAGAAGAAGAGAGGGTCATGACGGGGACTTGGAAGGGAGTCGAACATCAAGGGGCCACCATTCTTCTTGCCATTCGAGATTAGAATTTGACAACCTATCCCTTATATTGAGCTGTTCATTCCTTTCTCAACTTGGTTTGAACATGTATTTTTAAAATATTAATCATATGCTTATAGATATGTTCAAGTCATATGCTTACAAGTATGCTCAGGGAGCCTAATAATGTTATACATTAATAAACTCATGTTGTCTGTAGTAGGTTGTGACGCTCCCAAAACAGGTATACATCACCCATCTTGAGTCGCCAAATACATGGTACATAAATCAAATACAAACTTAATTATACAACTGTCGTACAAAATACGACAAAACATAGTTGAGAGTTTAAACAAGAATATTGCCTTCTAGACAATATCTACTCTCAAATAGAGTCCTCATTACATTTATTGTCACACTATTTTATAGAATAGTGAGGACTACTAAAACAATTTATCCTGGACCATCACTCCATTCCCCGACTCGTCCCAGCTATATTCTCATTTTCTGAAGAGAACAGTGAAAGAAAGGGTGAGCTCAACTAGCCCAGTAAGAAATATTATGACTAAGATAATGCAGAATAATTTATCGTTAGCCTTCAACAAAGTTAAACTAATAAAATATAACAAACATCAAGTTTAACTGCAGCGGAACAATCAATCCATTAGAAGAGTCAAGTAGAGAATAAAATCTACTATCTTCTATGATTTAAAAGATTTTTCATCACTTTTATCACGAGACTCAAACTTAATAAATAAACCACATCATCCCCAGACTACGACCAAGGATATTCATTAGTATCACGACCACAAATTATCCATGCACTACGGGCCAAGGATATTCGTGTATTCATCAATGGTCATGATCATGCCAACAATTGTTCATCAATGCACTACTACGGCCAATGAGGACTTTACCACATCATTTGTAATGAAAGACGGCCATGATTATACCGAATAATTCGGTCATAATCATACCAAGTCCATCTATGCACCATGAGCCACAGATGACTTTCAACATATTATAAACATGAGGATGATGACAATAATATAAGAATTCAATAAAATAAGTTCAAGGATAAATTTTAAAGATTTATAATTTAATTTATCCGAAATCAATTACGTCAAATTGTCAACATGATCATCGCTCGTGGAGTAAAATTCAAGAATGCTCGGAAGAATATTTTCATGAAAAGATATTGGATGAAACACAAATATCCGAGGATATTCTACTAATTTCATGGAGTATGAAGCCAAAACTTTAACTAATCGAGTATAATAGAATATATGAGGCGAAAATGGATTTTTGCCCGCCATGCAAGAATCCACGTAGAAAGATCATTTCCACAATTTAATAAGGAATGAATCTGAAGGATCATTCACCATGCATGTGGTAATCCACATAGACAAGTTATTCCAACAAAATAATAAAGAATGGAATAATGTAAGAATTCACCAGTGCATCGCGTAATCCGCATGCACATGTTATTCCAATGAATGATAAAGAATGGAACCGTGTCATGCGTAATCACGCATGCATGCAGGATATTCCAATGTAATAATAAAGAATGGAACTGTGTCATGCGTAATCCCGCACAGATAGGATATTTCAAATGTAATAATAAAGAATGGAATAACAACAGAATTCACCAAGCATGCGATAGAGCCATTATGACAAGTTATTCCAATGTAATAATAAAGAATGGAATAATGTAAGAATTTCATCATGTATGCGATTTCAGATTAGAGAGCGGGATATTCCAACATTATAATAAATAATGGAATAACAACTCTTACGAGTATTGAAAGAAAATAACCCTCTTCATGAATATGAAAGAATAATACCCCTTACCTTAGAAGAAGACTGGAATAGTGAGGTAGCAGACTTCTCTTCTTCTTTCTCTCTATAATTTCTCTCTATAATAATTGCTCTATAGCTTTAGTGAATTGGTGAGAAATAAAGGAAAAATGAGCTTCTATTTATAAAAAAATATAGTTTCGATAATTGCACGTTTTGGGGATCAAAATATTACAATATAATACCTTCTTTTTTTTCTTCATTTTTAATTTAGTCTTACAAGTATTATCAAACTTGCACCACCTTCCCTAATAGTAAATAATGTGAATTAATAGTTCATTCATGAGACTTAATAGTATAATCATGTGAAAAAACTAATTACAGTATAATACCTTCATCTATACCTCTATTTTTTAATTTAGTCATGCAAGTATTATCAATCTTGCACCAATTCCCTAATAGTAAATCATGTGAATCAATAGTACACACATGTGAACATATAGTTATAAGCATGTGAATTAATAGCAATTAATTGCTCATTTATCCGGTTAATTACCCGATTGGTCAATATAACCTCAAGACATTAATTATTATCGAAATAAATGTCGATTTCCACCAACACTAATAATTCCAACACAAAATGGAAATATCAATTTCATCTTTAATCAACACGAACTTATTCATCATTAATATTATAACTCACAATATTTAACAACCAAGTCGTTCCCATGAAAGAGGGGGATTTTCGATAAGGATTTCTCCTTATTGGCGCGCAATTAGGTGACCAAACCTCTCCTTGACAGAACTTCTAGACATTGTCAATATTGTAAATAATAATATGAATACTTTGTCGTCTCAATTATTGATTTAATAATATAAAATATTATGTAGATGATACTGTGACAATAATTGAATCAATAATATGAGAGATATGATGCGAGAATTCTTATGTAGCAATAATTGAGTATAACTAAGTGACTTCTTACGTAAGCATCAATAATCAATATTGTGTGCTACTTATGCAACCATGCCAGACATCGTATTTTTTTACTAAGGGTAGTTCAACAATTTTAACGGTAATACTTTCGCCGTTATTTTTATAAAAAGATAATTCTGTCGTTTTCTAACTACGACAATACTTTCGTTGTGGGGTCCACTAATGATTATGTCGTCGTACGAATATTTTCTGCTAAAACGAATATTCACTGACTAATCGAATATTCTCCGACACAACGAATATTTTATAACAACTTGCATACTTTGCAAAAATTTTACATATCACCCTTAACTTTAACATTTTATCAATTTAACTATTTACGAAATAAAATAATAATTATAAGAAAATTGAATACTTTCATTTCATAAAATTCGGGGTCTTACATAGGTAACAGAAGTGAAACCACGAGCTAAGTCTACTGAGTATACATTCTCGATTGCCCAAAAAAAGTCAAGAGGCCCAAATTTTTTAAAAAATGATGTATATATGTATATAAAAAATTAAAAAATTAAAAATAAAATATAATATAAAACAAATCAATAAATATGGAGAATCAAAATAGACTCTTAGCCCCAAAAAGAAGGAAAAACCCTTCGACTCTCTCAGTTCATAAGATAACACAAAAAAATTCTGATGATTCATAAGGGTAATTTTTTTTTAAAGATACATATAGAATCTAAATAAGTAAATTTTGTAAATTGTAATATATATTTTTGTTAACTTTTTCTTATTTATTATTTAATTCAACAGAAAACTTGGCTGAGATTCTTGTTCTTCATTTTTAATGCAATGTATACAATTCGGGGTACTCTTTTTTCCTTCGTTTGGGATTTTGTCCCATTAAATTTTTCCCAAATAAATTTTTTAACGAGGCCCCAAGGTGTTCTTATTTATCCTTTGTAAATACTTATAATTTTAATAAAATTTAATTAGTTGATAATTTATTTTTATTTTTTGTTTAATTTGTATAAAGGGGCACACTTAAATTTTTTTGCCCTGGGCCTTGCAAAAATCAGGACCGACTCTGTAGGTACCGTAGAATCATGGACCTCTATTCAAACCGCAGTTGGATTAGATGACGAAAGTCAAGTGCCCAGATAAATGCTACAACTGAATTTAGAAGTGATTGTCAAATATTTATGAATTATGCGTACAGTCACTCGGAATGTGTGAGTAGTTAGAGCAATATAAATTGCTCTTATTTGAAGTGTAAGAATATAAATTATATAAATTAATATTTTTTTGTCAAATTCAATTAACAAAAATTATTTTATTATCAACGGAAGATGATAGAGGAATAACATGATGAGTTTCATTTAGTTTGCTTCCCGCGTTAATACCTGTGATCATCGTCGTGAGGCTGTAAACCCATTCCCTCCTCTCAAGTTCCCAAAATATCCCCAACGTGAAGAAAACCCGCCCACATTTAAAATCTCCTGCGAAATTTTCACGCGCCACCTCAGCCTATACATACAATTTCATATATATATCCCCTTGGTATTATTGGAGCACCTCCTAAACGATGGAACAGCCGAACGGCGTTGAGGAGAACGTAGTGAAGAAACCGGAAGCGGATCATCAGAACTCTGTGAAGCCGGGACAGGATCCAAGTCGGCAACCGGATCCGAAATTGGAAGGCGGTGGTGCAAGTGGGGAGCAACAGGAGGATATAAATGATGGTAAATCAAACGCCACATGGAATAAATCGAGGAAATCTGTGCGTTGGAGTGAAGAATTGGTAACAGAATCTTCATCATATACCTCCAGAACAATGAACCCTTCTTCAATTGATGTTGGTGGATCCAATCCTTATGTTGCGTATGCTCCTGCCCAATCGAATCCTTCGTCCTTCAACTTCAAGAGTTAGTCTCTTTTTGTCTCTATATTTTGAATATCTATTTGTACGTCTATTTGCATCGAATTATGAATGTATAAGCTATTAGGCATAGTATTATGAATTTCACATCTCTAGAAATAATCGCATAGGAACAAAAAAAAAATTGTAACTGTACATGCACAGATTTGTGATTGTTATAAGCTATTACAGTTATTATGGATTTTCTCTCAAACATGTTCGTGTTTGCTTGAATTTGAGATTAAAAATAGTCAAACTGGAGACCATGATTATCTCATTCTCCCTGTATCCCTGTATCTGGTTATATATTCAAGTGCGAATTCACCTGTTTGGAGTATCTGATTGGACGGAGTCCCAGAGAGAAATAGAAATTTAGCTGTGTTTGTGAGTTTTGTTTCAGAGTGAAGGAAAGGGATTAGAAGGGAAAGTTCTTTCTTTCCAAATTTTGCAAAGAAGAACTTTCCAAAATTAAAACTCATCCCTTCCCTTCTCCCAAATTAAAACTCACAAATTGACCATTAAATTTCCCCATCTCCTTTGAATTTTAGGTTTTAAAGCCTTGCACCTTAAACTCATACAAAGTTACGATTCAAATAGACCTTTTGTTTTAATGTAGAAGATACTGAATTGTCACATGCATTAATCTGATGAACTTAATGGAGGTGTTTCTTAATGATAATACTTGGATTTCATATATTTTTTCAATCAGATTCGATGGATAATGTTCGAGATGTGCTAGGAAGATGGGGAAAGAAGGTGGGAGAAGCCACGAAGAAAGCTGAGGATCTAGCTGGGAATACTTGGCAGCACCGTAAGTTCCACCTTATTAACAATGTGTTTCTATATGCCTGCTGCATCGTTATTAGTCATTTTCCTCTTGGTGCTTCTAGATATCAAACATTTTAATATGCAATTAAAGTTCAGTTCCTAATAGTATGTTAGCCTCTGACTTGCGTAGAATTGGGTTCATGATAGGCTGACATATTATTTGTATCTTGTTTATAGCTCTAGCTGTCGATCCCTTGCCCAGATAGAAGTTTATCTCTATGTTACTGCAATTCTCAATGGAATTATGGTGATTGAACTACTGGGATGTGTATAAGGTGCAATTCTGATAAATATTAAGAAAACAAGTTATATTAGTTGATTTAGATTGGTTCCGAGGTATGCTTCCAAATATCCTTTCTTCAGCTGTTGGCAGTCCTCGAGATGAGCAGTTGTTAAAAGTGCTGTTTGTGTGGAAGAAACCAAATTAGATATTATTAGCCTTTTTTATGGAAGTACAAGATGAAGGTTTGCATGTTGAAAGCTATTGGACACATCTTTTGCAGTTTTGACTAGCTGGATGGTTATCCGACATATACTAGTGGCTTAAAAGATAGAGATTACAAGACAAAAATGAATATTGATCTAAGTCCCATTGGTGCTCCATTACTTGTATATGTTTATTAACATAATAAATAGACTTACAACTCAACTTGTTATGTGGAAAAGGAGAAAGTGGTATAAGGGGTTACTTAAAGAGAAAATAATGGCAAGGAGAGATAGTCATTAGTATTGAATAGAGAGGAAGAAATAATATATTCGATTTTTTTTTTTAACTTTTTCCCGGTTTTCCCTCTTCCATGTTGGTGTTGGTTTCATTTTTGTTTTGTGAAAGTTGCTGTAACAGTATCTTGTTTCTATTAATATTGTTGTTTTATTCTCATTTAATATTTGCTTGTAAATCATTCACTTTAAAAGTTAGTATTACTGAGTTGTTTTTATATTTATTTAAATTAGTGAAAACTGCCCCTAGTCTTGCTGATGCTGCATTGGGAAGGATTGCACAGGGAACAAAGGTTCTAGCAGAAGGTGGTTATGAGAAAATTTTCCAACAAACATTTGACACCGTCCCTGAGGAGCAACTTCAAAATTCTTTTGCTTGTTATCTATCCGCATCAGCTGGTCCAGTTATGGGAGTTTCATATGCTTCTACTGCAAAGCTTGCATTTTGTAGTGATAATCCTCTTTCTTATAAAGTTGATGACAATACTGAATGGAGCTATTATAAGGTATGCATGGATCTCAACCTGTATTTATCTTTACATAAACATAATTTTTTCTGATCCATATTGAGAAATATTTGGTCAATGTTGCTTTAAATTTTTAATTCTTTTATGTAATGGCGATAATCTATCTATAAATATATATAGGTGTATTGGGATAAAATATAATGGGAATTAAACTTTTCCGTATTATTCAAGCCGTATGATTCTCTGAATTCTGAAGTCTCTCTTGATCTCTCACTCACTGGTGACTTCAAATATGTCTTTTTACATCCCTACTCAATATATTTGATCAAAGAAATATTATCCCTTGGCACCTAATAATTCACAGAACTACTAGAATTGTGAGACATTGCACATGTTATATTTTCTTTGAAGAAAACATAGTCATAGAGTAATATTGATAGTTAGTATTTTACTAAAATTTAAGGGGAAAGGTAGGCTCACAAATTACATTTTTGAAACACTTAACAGAACGGAATTAGGATTTATGCAATGGCTTAGTCAGAATACTGCCAAGTAACTGTATTTTTGTACCTTTGTAAATTTTTTGATTGGTGATCTTTCTCCCCAATTAACTGTATTTCTGTACTTCTGATAAAAGGGAAACAAAAAAATGAAAAGGAATATCTATAGTGGCCTTTGAATTCAGTTTTCTCACTTCTGAAAGTAATATTTGTAAGCATTATTTACTTTAAAAAAAAAATAAGCATTATTAATTATCATATATATATATATATTTGAAATTGATCGCCCCAACATTTTTTTGTTAATTCTACCAGTCCTCTCACATGAATAGGAGATAAGTCCGACACTCATGTAAAAAAGGAGACTTGGTGGAACCAGCAACCTAATTTGAGAAAGTAACTCAGGAACGTGCCAGCACTATGTAACATCTTGTGAGAGCGGGCTCTCAAAAGTTCAGTGCATGAAGTTAATTGTTCCTCTTTGGAGTCATTAGTTGGGGGTTTCTTTCCTAATAGACGGTGGCATGCTTCTTTTTGAGAGTGGAGGATGGTACTCATTATTCTTGCAGTTCCAATGCGGCAATGCCATTTTTATTTATATGTTTTTGATAAATGTGTAAATTGGTATTCACATAACGATATGTAGAATAACATATTACAAACTCTTTTGTTGTGTCCTTCACTGATACTTATTTTCAAAGTGCTAATGATATATCATTTGTTTGTAATTATGTTGGCCATGCTCAACCGTGTTCATATTGTGTGGCTTTATGTGTATGTTTGTGTGTGTAATCTGATTTTGGTGAGGTGATCATTAACTTGTAAGCTGTTTCGTACATGCATCACTTATGACTTGCAACTATCTGGTCCTCATGACGAACACAATAAAAAAGGGGGGGGTGGGGGTGGAGAATGTTATTTGTTACTTATGTTCCTGCTTTTTTGATGTGAAACAATAATCCTATGCATAATTGCATAAACAAGTTGCTAGTATTTGATGAGGCTTTGTTTTGATGGGAAACAATGTGATGACTGTCTTTCTACTATGGTCTATTTGTTAATTTCTATTAGCTGCAAGTAAGATATAGTATAACAGAGATTCTTTTTTGCTATGAATACAGAGCTCAAGGGGCTTCCATAGTTTTACTCTTGGTTCATGTATACTGTTGTAGATGCATAATCTTAGGATTAGTATTACTACAATATTTACTAACATAGTTGTCTGCTTCTCTGTAATAGGTCGTTATTCCGTTACATCAGCTTAAAGCGGTTAATTCTTCATCTAGCAGAACCAATTCTGCTGAAAAGTACATCCAGATTATATTTGTTGATAACCATGAATTTTGGTATATGGGTTTTTGGAACTATGATGGTGCAGTTAGGTGCCTAGAGGAATCCCTACAGGCCCGCAACTTACATTCTGTCTGAAATAAATATCTTGGGTCTCTAGCTTTATTTACGTCGTATGAGTGGGTTCATGATATCACATCATATGGTGTTGCTCTCGTAGATTCTGAACAAGGATATAAAGAGGGAGAAGTGCGAGAAGGATTTGGATGCCTTTCATCATGACGAGCAATCTTGTGAAGATACTAGATATTGTTCTCGCTTCCTTTAAAGATACTAGTTATTGTTCTCACTTTCTTTTCAAATTTTAGTCTCAAAAATCCTTAAATATAACTTCTTGATTGTTTTTTTTTCTTTTAGCAAGTACTTATTGAGAGCTTATCTATCTGGTATGTTTGTGTTTTAAGTGGCCAATTTTGCAGATGCACAGAAATAGTAACCTTGAACAAATGAATTATTTCAGTATTTTAGTTTCGAGTAATGACAATGAAAATCATCTTAAATTATTGCAATTGCCAAGTATGGTGGTTGGAATATGCTTCTGTCAAATTGTCAAGCCCCCTTTTGAATCTAGCTGTGAAGCTTTCCATGGAGGCACATCAATTGCTCGGTTTACTGACTGATTATGTGCTAAATTCTTCCGTCAAGAAGAATTGAAAACCCGGCCGTGAAAATGATGGGAACAGTTGTATATTTTATACTACATCCATTCTATAATAACTGTTTTTTTAGTTTCATGTACATGAATTAAGAAACTCATTGTAGGAAATTCTTTCGCTATCCCTTTATGGGAAATTGAAAATTATTAGTACAAGAGAAAAAAAAAATTACCATTGATTATCGCTAATTTTTTTTAATACTTTATACTTTCGGGTCAGACAAATGCATCAAAATATCCAATTTAATAATACTAACAAAAGGGAAAAATCACAATTGATTTCTGAAAACAAAAATGAGGTTGGAGAAATTGAAAAGAGTAATTTCACATTCGCAAAGCAAGGACAAGGTCGCAAGAGAGTCACGATAGAATAAAGTCGCACTCAGCCTCCCACACTTTCATGGCTAGCAAATATCATCGACTCCACTCCGATCACTTCATGAAAGGCTTTGATGGTTCATGATTTGCCTTTTGAGTGGGGTCAATTGACCCCACATTTTTAGCCTAGCTTCGCCACTGATAATAACTATCTTTTTAGCTTCATGCACACATGAATTAAGAAACTCATTTAATACTATCATTTAAGAATTAAAATTTGTAGGAAATTCCATCACTACCCCTTTATGAAAAATTGAAAACTATTAATACAAGATGAAAAATTTCTTGGAACAATGAAAAAAGTTAGGGGTGATATAGTAAAATAAATAATTTATTTTTTTAGAAAATTATAAACGACAAATAAATTGAAACCCATTTTTTCTTTTAAAAAGACTGTTATTATATAATGGAAGTAGTACCATGGTAAAAGTTTTTTTTTTAATGCAAAAATGGAAGGTGAGTAAGGTTGTCTAAATTCCTGGCAATATGGCATATTGCGCCCGTTGGTTGGCAATGCTCATTCGCGTAGTAATACAAAAGAGAGAATTTCTTGGGACAATGAGAGAATGTAGGAGTAATATAGAAAAATAAATAATTTATTCTCTTCGAAAATTGTAAATGACAAACTTTTTAGAACAACTTTTTTCTTCTAAAACGACAATCTTTTAAAAACAGATATAGTATAATAGTAAGATAACTTAGTAGCAAGGTCACATCGCGGATAATTTATGACATAATTTAAGCTCACACACTACTTGCTTTGTCATTGCAAAGTCTTGAATTCCCACTCTCTTAATACAACAAAATAGGTGAGGGGCAAGCCCTAGTTTTCGCTACCTTTTACTTCTTCAATTGTTTGGTAAAAAATTTCTCACAACTATATATGGAAAATAATGTATAATATGTATTTGATATGGATACTTATAGAATATGTATCATCTATATCATTGAAAATAAGAATGAACGATCCAGATTATAAATTAAAAATCGATGTTCGCTACATGAATGTTTACCAATTAATGCTTATGATTTATTAACTAGGATTTAGGATTTATAAACCAAAGTTTAAAATCATATTTATTGGTCAAGTCAAACCGATCCACTACTATTAGTAACAGACGTTACTTCTTGTTTTTAATAGTATAGATGGTGTATATCTTATAAGAATCTATAATAAATACATGCTATGAATCATTACTTTATATATATTGTCTTAGAACAAAATTTGGTTATCTTTTAATCGTAGGATTAGAATATTGTGATGAAGGATGAAGTGTGTTTTTCATTACAATTTTTACAACTTGAGTGAAAATTATTCATATCTAGGTCTAAATAACCTACCAAGACAAGACAAACTCACAAAAAGGAAGGAAAATACTTTTCCTTTTGGGGAGGATGATGTAAAACATAATTTCAACATTGAAGAGGCAGATAACCCAATTAGGTTGGCCATCACGACTTAATTTGTCTTCCTCCCTTCAAAAGTAAAGAAATTTCTCTTTCCACCCAAAAAGAATAAAATAAATTTCTTTCCCCTTTTCCTATATTATCATTTTTTATTATTATATATATATATATAACATTTTTTTAATACTTTATATAATAGACATGGAAAAGGTCAACTTGGTAAATAAAGAAAGAAATGCCGCTTTAGAACAACGTTGAAATTGAGAAAACACAAGGCCATATAAACAGAAACAAACAAACAAACCAAACTACCATTCTTTTTCCGTGCTTCTTCGTCACTTTTCCTCTCCTTCTCCGTCCTCATTCTGATCCCACCATATACTCTCTTCTTTTCTACCAGAAGCATTTTATTTAATGGCCTCAATCTTGCCGGCAATCGGCTCCAAACTCATTCTTCCGGCGGCAAAGACTTATTATGATGGCTTCTCCGGTGTACAATTCCGCCCGTTTTTTCAGAATTGGAAACCGTATAATTTGAACCGAATTAGCAAAACAATTTGTGCTAATGCTGAAACAAAAAACACTGTTGCGATCGACTACAATGATCCTGATTGGGTATCGAAGTTTCAGACGGACTTCGAGAATCGTTTTCGCATTCATCACGTCACTGACGTATTCGACGATGCCGTTTCCTATCCCTCAACTTTCTGTCTCAAGATGAGGTATTTAACTGAAAATTTCTTCTTAGTTCAGCTACTTTTCTACTTGCATTTCGTGTTTTTGAGTGCGCATTTTTGCATTATTAGAATATAATTTGATGATTGTTATGTGATTTTGGATGTTTCAATTTCTCGCGTTGCAGTATATTACTCCCTCCGTCCCATAGAGGATATATAGACTACTTACTATTTATAAAATTTAGTTGGTTCATTATTTTACTTTTATGCCCTTATAATAAATATTCAACCATTATTTTTTTTTGAATAAACAACATTCAATGTCATTATTTTTATCACCACATTTAATGTTGTTGTATTCTCTTTGGTTAAAATTATAGATTTTAATGGTCAGTATACGTCAATCAGTGAAGTTGAGAGTTCCTGTGTAATAAGTAAGGAGTAATTAACTTATTCATTAATTCTATATTAAGGGGTATATATGAAAAATTTATGTTAAAAATTGTCACTTAACTGATTTTCTTAAACTATGTGCCAAAAGAAATCAGTTTATAACTATGGGACGGAGGGAGTATCAATTTTGTGTCATGAGTTTGAATATAAAGTTTTTTTTTAGTTCTGTTTCAACTTCATTTTTTCATTTGAAAGAGAGATATTTGTTTAAATTTAAGATTTTCATGTTAGGACTCCGATAACTGAAGATTTTGCAGATGGATATCCATCTGATGAAAAGTGGAATGGATACATAAATAATAACGACAGAGTACTTCTTAAGGTATTATTTGCTTTTCCTTGTTAAATTTAATTATATAACTTGTTGAAAATTGTCTCATACTTGGTCAGGTAGTCGAATCGTCATTAAATGCTTGTGATCATATTTGTCAAAATGAGTACAATAGTCAGCAGACAAGGACGCAAAAATCTAATTTGTGTGTTGCAGATTTTGCTTTTTGACTTTGTCCCAAAATTCGAGGAATAATGCTCCCTCTAGTTCAAGTATAAATAGAGCGCTCAATTTACAAGATTGACACACGACGACAATGAGTTAGACAAGCTCACTGAGAGCAAATAGAGTGTCAGCGTGTAGAGAGAAAATAAATAGTTAGTTTATTTTTAAGTTGAGAGTTTATATTTTTCATATTATTTTTATAGTGGTTTTTAGATATCTCTTCTCGTGATTTTTTTTCAGTTAGATTTCTATGTAAAATTCTTGTGTAATTATTTTATCTCATACAGTAGTATGCATGTGTTTATTTAAGTGTATTTGTGTTAGCCTAATTTGTCAATAATTGGTATCAAAGCTTTTGGTTCACGCCGTTGGTGTCTAGTAAAGTGGTTCAAGGCCTTTAAGAAATGTGGTTATTTAATTAGTCACCATTGCAAAAGTACGGAGAGACAACCCCGCTGCTTGGCTCAGTGGTTTAATGGAGAATTGGGATCAGCCATAAACCCGGAGGTTTTAAGTTCGACTCCCACTGAAATCGAACATAGGGGTCACGGACCTCAGGCGTAAGCTTGTTATTAAAAGCCTTTTCGGAGAGGGGAGACATAGTCTGGTGGCAAGGCCGAGAAATTCCTCTTTATCAAAAAATAAATAAAATAACGGAGAGACTCCCACCTGACTTACACTTACCTGGCCAATTGGTACGATTCGTTTATTAAGAAATCTCGCAGATAACAAATACAAAGTTGACAAACACAAATATGAGGTACGATGTTTAACCATTTAATGGAAAGTCAAATTTTAGTATTTGACAGACTACGGTCAAAGATGTATTTGTTCAATAGTGATTGACGAAACTTGAAGCAAAGGTCGTCACAACAATCAGATTGAGTTTGGCGCCACAGATCAAATATCAGGTTTTGACAAAAACCTCTCCGAAGGACTTGTGGGAGAAACTTGAGAAAGTTTACAAGTCGAAGTCTTTGTCAAATCGATTATATTTGAAGAAGGAACTGTATCGGCTTCGGATGGAAGAAGGTTCAGATTTGAACCAATCATATTAATGAGTTTAATAGATTGGTCACCCAGCTGACTAGTATAGATGTGAAGCTGGACGAAGAAGATAAAACCTTATTGATTCTTGTCTCTCTACCAGATTTATACTCAACTATCTAGAGTACTCTCCTTGCAAGGGAAGGAAAAGCTTGCAGTTGACGATGTAATGTTAGCAGTCCTGCACCAGGATAAGTTCAGGGGCACTACTTCCGGAGATCAAGGAGACAGTCTTCTTGTATTTTCAGATGGGCGTGTCAGGAGTCCTAATCGAAAGAAAAATTCCGACAAGGAATGAGAAAGGTCTCAGTCGAGACCAGGAAAGAAGGATAAATCACAGGTTAAGTGTTATCATTGTCACGAGAAAGGCCACTACAAAAATTAGTATCCATTATTAAAGAATGAGAACAACAAGAAAGGTAAGCAGATTGAAAATTTTGTTAATGTTGCTGAGCAAGAGGATGTCTGCAGCGACGGAGAGTTGTACATAGTGACAGAAAATGAAACTTCACAGGGTGATCTCTTATCCGTTAGAGACAGTAGTAACCTTATAGATTGGCAGTTTGGCACATGGGTTCGGGTTGTTTTTTCATATGTCCCCTCACAGGGATTGGTTTGATACATTTACATCTTGTAATGGTGGTTCCATGATATTAGGTAACAATGCAGTTTACAAAGTTACTAGGATAGACACCATTAAAGTTAAAATGTTTGATGTGGTTGTCAGAACATTGAGTGATGTAAGGTATATTCTAGAATTGAAAAAGATCTTACTATCGATTGGACTACTTGACTCTATAGGATGTAATATCTCAGTCAAAGATGGTGTCATGAAAATTACTAAGGGTTCGATGGTAATTATAAAGGACCAGAAAAAGGGCACCTGTTGATAGGGGACACAGTGGCTAGTGGAACAACAATTTCTGTGCAGGATAATTCCAACAGTGATAATACAGAATTATGGCAAATGCGATTTGGTCATTTGAGTGAAGGTGGAATGAAAGAACTTTTCAAATGGCAGTTGCTGAAAGGTGTCAAAACGTGCAGTTTGGAATTTTACAAGTTTTGTGTGTACGACAAACAACGGAGGGTCAGCTTCGAGGCAGAAACACATATCAGTAAGAATGTACTTGATTATGTACATTCAGATGTTTGGGGCCCGATCAAACATATGTCAATGGGTGGAGCCCATTATTTTGTTAACTTCATATATGATTACTCTATAAAGGTGTGGGTATATTTTATGAAGCAGAAGTCCGAGGTTTCAGAATCTTTTAGCAATGGAAAGAGATCATATAATGACATGAAATACAAGGACATGTAATTCCTACAGTTCTTCTAGGATGAATGTATCACCACACTTCTCACTTAAAAGAACTCCAGAGCAAAATGGGGCTGCAAAGAGGATGAACAGAACTCTATTGGAACGAGCCAGATGTATAGGTTGAATGCAAGTTTGCCCAAGAGTTTCTGGACTGAGGCACTAAACACAACCTGTTATTTGATAAATCGGTCTCCTTCTGCTAGAATTGATTACAAAATCCCCGAGGAGGTATGGATTGGGAAACCATTTGATTTTTTTGTGATGAAAATATTTGATTGTTCAACTTATGTTCATCTGCCGGTCGTGGAACATTAATCCAAACTTGATCGAAGGTCAACTAAGTGTATTTTCCTTGGATATGAAGATGGTGTCAAGGGATACAGGTTATGAGATTTAGTATCCAAGAAGAAGGTTGTCAGCAAAGATGATGTGTTCAATGAGAAACACATGTTGAACAAGTTTAAGAATAAAGAATCTGCAACAAGAGAGTTGCAGAAATACCTAGTTGAGGTGGAGCTTCCTAAAGAGACAAAAGAAGCTGAAGAGAGTTTCAAAAATACCTAGTTCAGATCTCCAGGAGAGATCGGGAAAGGCGAGTCAGCAAACCAGTGTAGAGATATGGGTTTGAAGACATGGTTGCCTTTGCCTTGATTGCTGGTAGTGGAGATCCAACTAGTTATTAGGATGCTATTCAGTCTGAAGATAATGATAAATGGACGATATCGATGGTAGAAGAGATGGAGTCTTTACAGAAGAACTAGACTTGAGAGTTAGTTCAACTTCCAAAAGGATCTAAAGGCTATAGGATGCACGTGGGTGTTCAGGAAAAAGGAAGCTCAGTCTGATAAAGAAGGTGAAAGACTCGAGGCCGTATTAGTGACAAAGGATTCTCTTAGAGAGAGGGAATCGACTACAATGAGATCTTCTCACCAGTTGTGAAATACACGTCGATTCGGTAAATCTTATCTATTATAACATCACAGGATATGGAGTTAGAGCAGCTTAATATGAAAACAACTTTTCTCCATAGTGATTTAGAAGAAAAGATCTACATGAAGCAACCGAAAGAGTTTATTGAACCAAGGAAAGAGGCCTTAGTTTGGAGTTTGAAAAAAGTCTCTTTATGGTTTGAAGCAGTCCTCGAGACAGTGGTACATAATATGGTTTGACAGCTTCATGCTGGCTCATGGTTACTCTCGTTTTGAGTATGATCCATGTGTATATTTCAGATTGCTTGATGATGGTTCTCTGGTATTGTTGATGTTATATGTCGATGAGATGTTGATAGCAACAAAGAGAAAGTCATACATTTTTCAGTTGAAGAATTTGTTGAGAAGTGAATTTGACATGAATGATGTTGATAGTGTGCATGTGTTTATCTTAGTGTATTTGTGTGAGCCTGATTTATCAACATAACCTGCATAGACTTTGATTAAACTGAGGAGCGAATGTTGCAAATGCTGACCAACCTCTCAACCAGCCCCATATAGTTAGGGATCTTATTGTTCATTCGCAATTTGCTCTTTATTTTTATAATAAAATTGTGAAATATTGTGCACAATGATTGAGCAGTTGTTGGACACGTTAGAAATTGTTGGTCCGAGTTGATTGGAAACTTACAAAATCATTTACGTGTCTGCTTATTGGAGACAGAATGGCATGTCATTAAATGGCATTGGTGAAAAATTTTCTTTTTTAAGAAATCTAAAATTTATTGATCAGAATATAAATGTCCAACTATGTATAAGGTCAGAAAATGCTATATCCAAAATTTTGCTCAGTATTATAACATAAATAATACATATTGAAATGTTCTGTGGTGCAGCACACAATAGCTGGAATATGTCTGTCTGCCTTCAAACACCTTGGTTTGAAATATGAAAATTTTGAACTTTTCATGTGTATTTGCAACAGAGAAGAAACTCCAGAGACTTTTACAGCATATTTGAAATTGTTATTTTCATAACATTACATCTAATATTAAATTGAAAAATAAAATATTTTTAATTATGTCTCCACGAATGAGTACATCATGTATTTTGCTACTGGTATTGTGCTTGTATTGTCAAAAAATAAATTATGATTTTGATGTAATCTCCTAAGGCATATGTGTGTGTGTATAAATATATAAGATTAGTTTCCAAAAGGTATATAACCTACCAGCTGAAAGTTGCTTTACGGAAATCTTACTGTTTTCTCATTTGATCTTCTGCAATTTATCGTAAATTAAATGGAATGGTTTAAGCTTTTGTTAGAGTGAGGTTCTGCCTGTACCTTAGAGGTATGTATGTAGAAATATATCTAAACATGATTAATGAGTTGATTTTGTTTCCATAGTAAGCTAATATCTGCAGGTGGTTACTTGTAAAAATATGTAATAATAGATGGCACTCCCTTGGTTTTACTTTTTGAGTTGTCAAGAAGGGTAAAGCTAGCTAGAGGAATTCGACAACTGAAGTTTAAGAAGACAGTTGATATGAGACCTTTATTGGAGTATTGGAAACTTAGTAGTTTTCTTTACATGCCCTTTGTGTTTAATACCTATCCATATGAGCATATCAAATTTCTTTAAAAAGAGATTCATGTTAATTTTCCCACATTATTCACAGACTCATTCCTCCCATCAATCATCATAACCGCCCTGGTTATATTATTTTAGCCTTCACTAAGTTAAATAAGACTGTAATATTTCAGGTCATATATACTAATAAAAAAATATTTCAGGTCATTCGCTTCTCCTCCCCTACATCTGCTGGTGCTGAGTGCATTGATCCTAATTGTACATGGGTGGAGCAATGGTATGTAACACCTGAGCTTCCCTTTTCTAGATGTAACTTACTAACATTATTATGTTATTTCAAGAAGAACTCTCAAGATCAAAAAAGTATATAATATTATTTTCACTAAATTCTTGTATATATCCGATATGAGGACTGTACCTCAAATGATAGGGAGCTTGAGAGATAGTGAGATGCCAAGAGAAGTAAATGGTGAGAGGGATAAGTCCTTAAACTGAGATCTAATGCTTTAGAATTCGCTGAAATTAAGTTTATCTTACTGCTACAACTGTTTCAAAGAAACAATACTTTCACATCTGTGGGTCCATTGTGTGAATTAGCAACTGAAAATATCACGAATAAACTTTCTGACTTAGAATGTGTTGACCATTAGGAATCAAGTCTACTTGTAATAACTAGTAACTTCTTTGCAGTTTTTATCTCCAACTAATTTAAGTATTCAATCTAGGGATAGACCTCTTAAACTGCTAAAGTTGCATTTTTGACAACGTTAATTGGGTATTATGTGTGGTCAGCATTATGACAAGGACACAATACTTAATTTAGCAGTACTTCATAAATTTCATTAAGTCATCAGTCTTTGTTGAATGATAACGCCCATTCAACCCACAAATTCAGACCACAATTGAAGTTGGAGTAAAACATGTATATCAAATCATTAAAATGCCCATGGAGAAAACTCACCAGGCATAATTTTCTTCACAAGAGATGACATGGGAAAATGGAGTTCGTGAGACTTCAAAATTGGACGAATGTTGTGGCTGGAAACAGAATGTTATATCACACTCCAATGGCGTTTCTTCTTCTATGCAGTTGATTTACCACTTGTAAGAAGGATTGTGAGTGCAGTTTGTGCCTCAGGAGAATTCTATTACTTTCTATTTCATCACAAAACAAAATTAACAATAAGTGTGGAGAGATGACATGAGAAAATGGAGTTTGTTCCCATTTAAAGTGTCCTCATAAGTTGGACGAAGGGACTTCTGGATTTTATTTGATAAAATGGCATTTGCGATGTTATCTAACCTATATGAAACTGCACTGTTTCCAGGGTCCATCGTGCTGGTCCACGGGAGAAAATATACCACAAACCAGAAAACGTAAAAGCAGCAATTGTAACTTGCGGAGGACTTTTCCCTGGTCTTAATGATGTCATCCGTCAGGTGCGTATGATGTGTAAATGACATTGTAATTAAATAAGGTTATCAATCTACCAACATCAATAAGAAGTCACTCTTGATGGAGTGGACATATAGTGTTTGACTGTAAATCCTATTTTTCCTCTTTCTCTGGAACTGCTGCAGATTGTGATCACCCTTGAAATATATGGAGTAAAAAATATCGTGGGAATTCCTTTTGGGTATCGTGGTTTTGGCAAGGAATTAGATGAAATGCCAGTGAGTTTCTTCTTTCACTCCACATTGCTTGTCTGCTAGTAACAGAAACATAATAACATCGTTTGCTAATAGGAATGGCTTATGTATCTGATATGTAAAATTATGTTTTCCAATTAGATTCATAATTTATTCGTTAATGATCTAGTACTATGCTAACTAATTTGATGTTCATTTATTTGGTTGTGTTCTATACTACCATTCCTTAGTTTTTGGCTACTTAAATACAGGATTTGACTATCCTTCAACTAGCATGACTGATGTGTATATGTTTAAGACTACCTTCACACCATGTTTGTAAGTTTTTTTTTAGGGGAAAGGAAAGGAAAGGAAGGGAGGGGAAGGGAAGGGAAGGGAAGGGAAGGGGAGGGAAAATTATTAAAATCCCTCTAAATCCCATATTTGTGAGTTTTTTTAGGGAGGAAGGGAAGGGATTTGGAGGTAAAGTTGATTTCATTTTTGGTTCAAAACTTTCCTCCCAAAAGTGGGAGGATTTGGAGGGATAGAAAAGGATGGGAAAATTAGATATTCTATATTACCAAAAATAACTTTTTAAAATAAATAATATGACAATCTTATCACTACCTATTATAACTCCAAATTTTTGAAAATACAATTTTTCTCTTTCCTTTCTTCTATACTCTCCAACCCCCCACCCCTAATCTCCCCCTCCCCCCTCGCACCCCCCCTTTCAATGGACTCCCCCCTTTCCTTTCCCTTTTGTTGCTCACTTATTACGTACCAAAATGGTGATGTCCCCATCCTTAATTTGGGTTTGCTTTTCTATTTTATTCAGTTCTTTGAATGGTGATGTCAACTTTGTAAATAAGTTCCAACTTAATTGATTGTTTTTTTTTGTGCTTCTTTGATTGTCTTGTTCTGCTATATACCTTATTATTATCCCAGCTAGTCGGTGTGCATAAGCAAAATAAGAGTTTTTTTTAAATTTATATTTATTTATATTTTTTTCACAAAAAATTGTTAAATCGTTTCATTTATTATATTTATACGTAAGGGTAATATAGTGAAGTATAGTTTAAAAATAAAAAAAATTCCCTTCCCTTCCCTACTTCTAAATTCACAAACAAGAGAAAATATAATTAAAATCTCATCCCCTCCCTTCCTTTCTAAAACTTACAAACATGACAAAGTAAAATTATAATCTCTTCCCATCCCATCCCTTCCCCTCTCATACTTTCCCTTCCCATCCCTTCCCCTCTCATACTTTCCCTTCCCATCCCATCCCTCCAAACTCACAAACACAGTATTAGCGACCACTATCCCCTGCACTATTATATTTTATTAACTTGGTGAGGTTATGAATTATCATGTTGCATCAATTGATGGTTTCCTCTATAATGTTCTTTTGGCCCTTAATTTACTAGAAAGTTAATTGTCTTGCTATAAGATCATTTGTGTCCCTCGAACTTCATAACTGAAGTAGATTTTCCCACGTGTCAACTGGTTATCATAAAAGGTCATGGTAAACCCTTAGTCTGCCATCCCAACAGCTCTTGAGCACATATCACTCCTTCACAAAACTGATGATACTTGGTCGATAAAATAAATTAAAACCTTGATGATCAACTATTTATGTTGATTACAGATAGGTCGTACAAGGCTAGTTGGTTCTGATTCTGATATATGCTTTAGGTTTTGTGTATTTTTTTCTTTCCAGGAAAATATGTTTTAAAAGTTATTTATTTGTTTACGTTTCTTTTCTGTAACCAGTTATCTAGGAAAGTGGTTCAAAATGTTCATCTTTCGGGTGGAAGCTTGTTAGGAGTTTCTCGCGGAGGACCCATTGTTAGCGACATTGTGGACAGCATGGAGGTGCTCAATTGTCTTTGCTAGTTTTCTTTAGGCTTGTCATACAAAATGCATATTAGGAATGATATGCTCTTGTATGTGCCTTTGCGGACTGATTATAGGAAAGAGGAATCAACATGCTTTTCGTGCTGGGTGGAAATGGTACACATGCTGGTGCCAACGCGATACACACTGAGGTTGGTAAGCATGTGGCCTTATACTTAACTGGTGCACTATATTTATGATAAGATATACTTTAATGTAAGTCTCACTTAAATCCTATTGTTGAGGGCAAGGTAACTTCTTCGGATACTCAATGTATTGGTCTACAAAAAAACTTTCACTCATTTTCCACTGAAGAACTGTGTTATTGTTTTTGGTATCAAATGTAATTTGGCCAAAATACTCAAAGAACTGTATTATATGACCGTTATTGAGGTAGAAATGCTTACACCAGTCACTCCTCACAATTCATGTAGTATCTTACCCAATCCATTTCTTTCTGTTTTTGATGTTTAGTGCCTTAAAAGACGATTGAAGGTGGCTGTAGTTGGTGTGCCAAAAACTATAGATAATGACATCCTGCTAATGGATAAAACTTTTGGCTTTGATACTGCTGTTGAAGAAGCACAACTAGCTATTAATTCTGCATACATTGAGGTAAAGCTGGTTCTAGTTATGTTTATTTATAGTTCTTGTTGTAGTTGTTTAATATGCATTCATCAATAATTTTGTTGCTTTCACAGTAAGAATTACACAAAATATTTTTCCTTAATTCATTCCTAGTATAGTTCAATTTTAATAATTTATTTATGACAGGCGCATAGTGCTTATCGTGGTATAGGAGTTGTCAAATTGATGGGTCGTAGTAGTGGATTTATAGCTATGCAAGCATCCCTTGCTAGTGGACAAATTGATATTTGCTTGATCCCAGAGGTATTATTACTGGATATTAATGTATAATATATGCATTTGGCCCAGCTGCTAAAACTGAATAAGATTTTCTTCACAGGTACCTTTCAACTTACATGGACCCCATGGTGTCTTGGGTCATCTAAAGTATTTACTTGAGACAAAGAAATCGGCTGTTGTCTGTGTAGCAGAGGGAGCTGGGCAGGTGACTTGCATGATGTTTTCATTTGTTAAGGGTTCTGATTAATGCCTTCTTGAATTAAGTGGACCATTTGGTACTGAAGTCTATGTGTGTTCTCCTACTGAGAATATCATATATCTATCCAATGTGATTCTTTGTCCAATATTTGTAGTCTTCTATTAAACAAGCTTTATCGAATGCAAAATACAAATGAAATAGAATATTTGATTTCTAGTTCAAGAAGCCCATGCTAGGATTTATCGATGCTTCTGTTGCAAAACCGATAAACAATGCTTTGGCCTCAGCAATACAGTTTGGTGGACTGATTATTTATGTAAGTTTGGAAGTTTATGCTCTTGTTTGTTTTGATGCAGAATTTCGTTGAAAAAACTAATGCCAAGGATGCATCGGGAAACACTGTATTAGGAGATATTGGTGTTCACATACAACAAGAGGTTAGTTGACTTGATATTCAATGAACAGTTATTTTGATTTAGTTTAATTACATTTGAAAAAGTCAATCAGTTCAATATTTTTTTTGTCCTTTACTCTCATTTCCTTTTTTCTGATAGTGGAGCCACTCCTATGGTTTTTACATTCATCATTATGCTAGATTACGTATCCTTCAGTGCTTATATGCGGTGTTAATGTCTATGGCTCGATGCACGTTAAGTTCAATACCAAATCAAGTGGCTAAATTTTTTTGTAGCACAATCTCTACTCTCCTTTCAACTATCTGGTAATTTGGTATATGGTACCTCTTCAAGATAATTGCATTTGAAATTTGATTACACATTTTTCAGTCCAGTGACAATATTCTGAGTTCTCTCCTTCTATTTTCTTCCAGAAGAAAAAGAATAATATTAATGGTGCTAGGAAATGAGTATATACAGGTTAAAAGCTTGATCAACCTAACACAGGATGTTATAGGTCATTTCACATGTTCATCTCAGTTATGTGCTCTCTCACATAATTAATAAAGTTTTCATCTATTTCTGTTATGTGTTCTCTCACATAGTACGTATATATGAGTCCGGTTCCAGTCCGGTATCCAAATCACACCCAAAACACAAAATACTGTATTATAAAAAAATTCCAGTTCCATAAAATATTAAACTTTTTTTTTAGTTGTTTAAAAAAAAAGCAAAAAAATAATAATAATCCGGATTTTAACAAAATCCGGACTCCTGGACCTGATCCCGTGTGTGTGTGTGTGTATATATATATTATAAAAGAATACTAATATTAAGAACAATGATTAGTGAAAAGAGAGCATTCTCATATCGTATAAGTTGTAGTATAATTGTTTATATTCCATTCTCTTTACAATGCTTCTATTTATAGGTACATGAACATCAATACTTTCAAAACTCAAAGGTCATGAGTTTCAAACCTTAAAAGACATGGGAGTTTCAAAAGCTCAAAGGACATTACAATAAAGATGAGAGGAATGAATCTAGACATCCATATATTATAATTTTATAACACTCCCCCTTGGATGTCTATTGTGCAGCTATACGCATTGAAAGTTGCCTCATTAAAAACCTTACCAGGAAAAACCCAATGGGAAAAAACCTTGGATAAGGAAAAAAGAGTGCAGCGCGTATAAACTCCCCCTCATGAATGTATCCTTAAGTCCTTCAGTCGTCGCATTCCAATATTGCGCCTCAATCCTTCAAATGTTGTAGTTGGTAATGCTTTGATGAACAAATCTGCTAGATTATCTTTTGAGCGAATTTGTTGAACATCAATGTCACCACACTTATCAAGGTCATGTGTGAAAAAGAATTTCGGTGAGATGTGCTTTGTTTTATCTTCTTTGATGTATCCTTCTTTTAATTGAGCTATACATGCAACATTGTCTTCATACAGAATGGAGTTCATTTGCTGGAGGATAAACCGCATGTTCCACGAATATGTTGAGTCATTCATCTCAGCCACACACATTCTCGACTTGCTTCATGGATTGCAAGTATTTCAACATGATTAGATGAGGTGGCAACTAATGTTTACTTTGTAGATCTTCATGATATAGCAGTATCACCACACATAAGATATAACTTGTTTGAGATCAACCTTTATGTGTATCAGATAAATATCCTGCATCAGCATATCCAACTAATTCATGATTATCATTATTTGAATAAAATAATCACATATTCATAGTTACTCGCAGGTAATGAAAAATATGTTTAACTCTATTCCAATGTCTCCGGGTAGGAGAAGAACTATATCTTGTTAGAAAATTAACAGAGAATGTTATATCGGGTCATGTATTATTAGCAAGATACATTAGCGCACCAATTGCACTGAGGTATGGTACTTCAGGACCAATTAATTCTTCATTATCCTCATGAGGTCTAAAAGGGTCCTTTTTCACATCAAGTGATCGAACAACCATTGGGGTACTCAATGGATGTGCTTTATCCATATAAAATCTTTTAAGGACATTCTCTGTGTAAGTTGACTGAAGAATAAGAATTCCATCTGCTAAATGCTAGATCTGCAGGTCGAGACAAAATTTTGTTTTTCCCAAATCTTTCATCTCAAATTCTTTCTTTAAATAATTTATTGTCTTTGGTATCTTTCCATGAGTTCTAATAATATTTAAATCATCAACATACACAGCAATAATAGCAAAACTAGATTCCGACTTCTTTATAAAAACACATGGGCATATACGGTTATTATTATACCCTTCCTTCAATAAATATTCACTAAGATGATTATACCACATGTGTCCTGATTGTTTTAACCCATATAGAGACTTTTGCAACTTGATTGAGTAAACTTTCCGGGAATTTGAATTATATGCTTCAGGCATTTTAAATCCTTTAGGGATTTTCATATAAATATCATTATCAATTTGCCCATATAAATAAGGTGTAACAACATCCATTAGACACATCTAGTTTTTCATGAGTTACCAGGCTAATAAGATACTGCAATGTAATTGCATTTACCACAGGAGAATATGTTTCATAGTAATCATTGACAGGTCTTTGTGAAAACCCTTGTGCCACAAGTCATGCCTTATATCATACGATTTCATTTTTCTCATTTCTTTTTCGCACAAAGACCCATTTGTATCCAACTGACTTTATTTCTTCAGGTGTTTGGACTGCAGGTCCAAAAACTTCACGTTTTGCAAGTGAATTTAATTCTACCTGGATTGCTTCTTTCCATTTTGGCCAATCATTTATGTGTCTACATTCTTCGACAGATTTAGGCTTAAGATCCTTGCTTTCATTAATGATATCAAGCGATATATTATATGAAAAAATGTTATCAACAACTATCTCACTTCGGTTCCATCTTTTCTTTGTAGAGACATAACTTATCGAGATCTCCTCTTTTTTACTATTTTCAGGTACCTGAACCTCATCTGGAGTTTTATGATTAGTTATGTCGATATCCTCATGAATATTTTCCTCCTCAATAATGTCAATTTGTTTATTTATTTCTTTTCTTTTTCGAGGATTTTTGTCTTTTGAACCAATTGGTCTACCACACTTCTGGCGTGCCTTAGACTCATTTGCTACATTTTTTGTGGATTGTCCTACTGGGACTTCAATCCGAGCTGGAGCATTTACAACTGGTATATGAGATTTGGTTACTCCTTTTGAGTCGGTGAATGCATTCAGTAGCTAATTTGTTATATCTTGCAAACGAAGTATCTTTTGAACTTCTTGTTCACATTGTTTTGTACGATAATCAAAATTCAATAATAACAATGCATTCTAAGTAATATCTTTATCCAGCTGTTTAATTTCTCCCCCTAATGCCGGGAACATAGTCTCATCAAAATGACAGTCGGTAAATCGTACCGTAGATGAATCACCTGTTAAGGGTTCAAGACCCAATATATTTAATTATCGATGGAGACTCAAACCCAATATATATTCTCAGCCTCCTTTGAGGACCCATCTTTGTACGTTGTGGCGGATAAATTGGAATATATACCTCTTAACCAAATATTCTTAGATGGAAAATATTTGGCTTATGACCAAAAACCAATTGTAATGAGGAGAAATTGTGATATGATGTTGGCCTAATGCGAATAAGTGTTGTTGCATGTAAAATTGCATGCCCCCAAACAGAGACGGAAAGTTTTGTTCTCATGAACATGGGCAACATGATGTTCATTGTTTATCCCAAGTGACATGTCATTAAATGTTTGGGATGTGAATTCACCAGCATTGTCAAGACGAATAACCTTGATTGTATGATCTGGAAATTGTGCTCATAATCTAATAATTTGAGCAAGTAATCTCGCAAACATCAGGTTGCGAGTTGATAATAAACACATGTGACCATCTTATAGATCCATCTATTAAAACCATAAAATATCTAAATGGTCCACTTGGTGGGTGAATAAGTCCACAAATATCTCCTTGAATACGTTCTAGAAATCTTGGAGATTCAATGCCAACTTTAGCTAATGATGGTCTAATGACCAATTTGCCTTGAGAACAAGCAACACACGAGAATTCCTTAAATTGAAGAATCTTCTGGTTATTTAATGGATGACCATGTGAATTTTCAATAATTTTTCGATCCATTATTGATCCAGGATAGCCCAACCGGTCATTCCAAATAATAAAATTATTTGGCTCATTGAACTTCTGGTTCATTATTGCATTGACTTCAATTGTACTAATACTAGTATAGTACAAACTTGAAAATAAAACGGGTAATTTTTCCAATATTTGTTTTCCAGTAGAGACATTTGATACGATGTAAAGATATTCTATACCATTGTCATTGGTTGTCTCAATATGGTACCCGTTAAGTCGTATATCTTTGAAACTTAGCAGATTCCTCCTTGATTTAGTGGAAAACAAGCATTATCAATAATAAATTTTGTTCCACTAGGAAGCATTATATTGGCTCTTCCAGAGCCTTCAATCAAGTATGTTGAACCTGATATTGTATTCACTTTTGCTTTCATCATTCTTATATTTGAAAAATATTGCTTATGTCTGAGAATGGTATGTGTCGTTGCACTATCTACTAAGCATATATCTCGACCATGATATTAGGCTCATTTATAGCATGACGTAAATCCATATTTTTTTTCATGAAAAGGAATAAATATATAATAAACTCATAATAAGACATAATATTATATATATTTAATAACACAATCCTTTACATTAAATAAGCCAACATGAAAGGAAGAAAACAAAATATATTGGAATATATTAGCATAAAATAAACACACTTAAAAGGATTAACATAATTCTGAACTAATTATTTTCATTACAAGAAATATCAACGTGCTCATTATTTTGCTCAAAAAAATCTGCAACGTCAAGGTGCGTCATATCCAAAGGATCAAAATAAATATCATCATTATCTTGATGTGGATGAGAAAATTTTATTTCTATGTTCTTCTCATTTTCTTTCAATGAGGACTAATATAAATCAACAAGATGTTTGGCCGTACGACAGGTACGAGATCAATGTCCTTTCATTCCACACCGATAACATATATTTTCTTCCTTCTTGATATCTCTGTTATTTAATTTTTTTTCCCCTTTCTTGTTTCTCCTTATTCTTTGAAGGTTTGTTAGAATTTGACAAATTACGACCATCCGTCCTCGCTTATGGCCACGTCCACGTCCACGTCCACGACCCCTATTACGACCACGACCATAATTATTATTATATCTTGTAGCATTCACTTCAGGGAATGGATCTGGACCAGTTGGTCGTGATTCATGATTTTTCATTAAAAGCTCATTATTTTGTTCAACCACAAGAATACATGAAATTAGTTCAGAGTATTTCTTAAAACCTCTTTCTCTATATTGCTGCTGCAAGAGCACATTCGAGTCATGAAAAGTAGAGAATGTTTTTTCTAACATATCTTTTTCAGTGATATTATCTCCACATAATTTCAATTTAGAACTGATTTTAAATATTACAGAATTATATTCACTTACTGATTTAAAATCCTGCAATCGTAAATGTATCCAATCATAACGAGTTATTGGAAGAATAACTGTCTTTTGATGGTCATATCTTTATTTCAAATTTTTCCAAAGAATAAGAGGATCTTTTATTGTGAGATACTCTAACTTCAACTCCTCGTGGAGATGATGGCGTAAGAAAATCGTGGCCTTTGCCTTGTTTTTGGCTAGATGTTTCATTACCATCTTTAATGGTGTCTCCAAGACCCATGGCATCAAGATGAATTCTGGCATCAAGGGATCCATGACAAATAATTCTTACTCGTAATATCAAGTGCCACGAACTCAAGTTTGACAAGATTTGTCATTGTAATTTCATAAAAAATATCAAAAATTATTAAAAATTTAATTTATTGTAACTATCCACATGTAACTATTCACATGTGCATGAACATCTGATAATCACGATAAATTTTATTTATGTCCATATATATATATATATATATATATATATATGTGTGTGTGTGTGTGTGTTATAGCATTTAAATAAACTCAAAATATTAAAATATAATTTTCAAATATGTTTCCATTCCAAAAAAAACATCCCAACAGTTGAATAATCATTTCCGAGCACAGGGAGATTAGACTTTCAGTTTGTTGCCTTTATGGTTATCTCACAACATAAGGTTGTATGACATTTCCAAAATTGAATTTTTTTTCTTTCACTGTTTATGATTCTCATGGATACCTAAGAATTAAATGATGTTATGCAACCTTTACTTGATGCTTCTCAATTTGTTTTCCTTATACATCCAATTGATATGATATTGGCAAAGTTGTTGACCAGCAACATTAGATTTCAATCATCACCTAAACTAGAACAGTAGTTTTATTGGATATAATATATATTTATTGTGTGCATATATTTCCGGTAAGTACAACACTCTAATCATAGAATATGAATGGAATATCATGCAGTACGTTATGCTAAAAATAAATAAATTGTGTATCCATATATATATATATATATAAATAATAGATAAACATACCTTCTCCTTCAAACTAAATATGATTATCTTCAAGACGAAAGTAAGGAGCAATTTGTGCTGATAATGTATTATAAAAGAATAATAATATTAAGAACAATGATTAGTGAAAAAAGAGCATTCTCATATCATATAAGTTGTAGTATATTTGTATATATTACATTCTCTTTACAATGCTTCTATTTATAGGTACATGAACATCAATACTTGGAGGTTTCAAAACTCAAAGGTCATGAGTTTCAAACATTAAAAGACATGGGAGTTTCAAAAGCTTAAAGGACATTACAATAAAGATGGGAGGAATGAATCTAGACATCCATATATTATAATGTTATAACCAGTGGCGAAGCCAGGATTTGTTATCAGTTATTACTGAGTTACAAATAATTTAGCGGGGGGTTGAAAGCGGCGCTTTAGCCATTTTTTTTTAATACTTTATACTTTTAGTATATATATATATACTATATTACAATGAAAATATAATGAGTAATAATATATGGTATATATACACTATATTGACTCATACTAGACTTTTTTAATCACAACTGTTCATAAGTAAGTAATTCATTATTTATTTTTAAAAATAATATAAATTAGATTATTATTTAGTTTAAAATATTATAGAAAGATACATATATTAAGAGGATATGAGTCATATGTGATTAAAATTTGATTGACAAAGTTGTAAATTTTCAATTTGACCCCGTATAATAGAAAATTTTAAAAATTACCTTACATTATAAAACAATTTTTTTTTTCAGTGGGGGCGATTGACCCCATAGAGTGTTATGTGGCTTCGCCACTGGTTATAACAATATATAATATTATTCTTTTTTGTCATATTGGATTTGAAGTTCAATCCTCCTGCTTCTTTCGACCATTTATGTCCGTAGTACATGGTGTGGAGTATGTAATAGTATTTGCTTGCTGCTTTGAAAACTTCTTGGATCAATAGTACAACTCTTGAAGTCTTTTACATTTTCCATTTGTTAAGATTGACCTTAACCTGCATACATATTAGTGGTTCTTTAAATTCAAATTTCTAGCAGTATTATTTGAAGACAGACATTATTATTCTAATGATGATATCTAAGTAATTTATGGATAGCGTATATGAATCTTATTCTTGATGATTAATAGGTTTCAGCATTTATGGTACACCTTATTTGATTAATATTCATCTTCATGCTTTCTATCAGATAAAGAAATATTTCAAGGATATTGGAAATCCAGCTGATGTGAAATATATTGATCCCACATACATGATTCGTGCATGCCGTGCAAATGCATCAGATGGAATCCTATGCACTGTATTGGGTCAAAATGCTGTATGTCTCTCATGCTCACATTTATTAACAATTTGTAGTGAAAATAATGTAAAATGCATCTCATTTGGCTCCAAACTTGACCCAACTGGCCGTTACAAGTTTAAAGAGGAGTAAGAATGGCAAAAACATGTTAATGAGTCGCCTACCTAATTTGTTTTCTGGAATATGGAAGCACATGCTGAATTTCAGTGCTTTGGAAACACAATGACCACATAAATTCAGTTTTCTAGACTTCCCCAAAGGTATGACATGATCCTGTTGAAGGGTATAGCTAGCTTAGCTTGGAGTAGCCAATATATGAGCCAAGCAGACCATACAAATATTTTCTTTGTATGAGTTGTTCCCTCACTTTTGATCAATTGTTAGGTGCCATATATATATACCTTTGCAGTTTGTTTGTCCTGAACCTCTAGTCTTGTTGCTAAATGGCCCTCTCTTTTTAAGCTGTCATAACAAGAAATGAAAGTTGTTCTTAGTTCTTACAAAGGGAAATATACATTCTAAAGTAATGAAACTAGGGAGCCTTTTCTCAAACCTTCACAAACCCGAAGAGAGAAGGGGTTCGGTTAGTGTTGAACAAATATTGGCTGCAAATATTCACTCCTATCCGAGATCAACTAGATGAGTATCATTAAGAAAGCTCATCTACTGGCTGAATATGTGAAGATATGTTAAGATCTATTAGTATAACTGACGGATAGCCTCGAAGTTGTTGCTGATTTCCTTCCGAGTATACCAGGTGTAAAACTCAGCCTTCCTCAGAAAGTTTGTGAAGCTCTATAGTAACATTTTTTATGTTCTCTGGCTGGCTTAGTTTAGTTGAGCGGAGCTTGAGCAGTAACACTACTACCACAAGGCGTGGCATGGTTAAGGTCTGCTCCTAACATCCCTGGTGTGAATGGGAGTTTTTTTCTGAGTTGCTTTTTGCATTGTGCAGGCCTAGTTTCCTTTTAACTTTTCTTATATCCATAGTTAGATTGACAAAGGTTACTCAGACACTTGTCTTGGCAGGTTCATGGTGCATTTGCTGGATATAGTGGCATTACTGTTGGAATATGCAACACTCACTATGTCTATCTTCCCATTCCCGAAGTCATTTCTTACCCCAAGGTGTTAGATCCTAACAGCCGTATGTGGCATCGTTGCTTGACATCAACAGGCCAACCGGACTTCGTCTAATTAATGGAGGCTTTTGAATTCATATATATATATATATATATGAGAAACCAAGAGTTAGGGTAATTAAAGAACAAAAATCCAACTTCAAAGAAATTTTTGTTGTCTGTTCGCCTGATGTTGGAGAAATAATACACATGCCATTCCCCCAAAAATTCTTTTAGTTGTATAGCGTATAACTATTTTACTTCATATTCTCTCAAGGAACAGTTAAAATAAATTATCCCGAGGAGACCGCCCAGAGCAATTTGTAATTGGTTCCTTATCGTCTGTAAAACATGTTGTATCTTACCAGTATAGATGCAAGATTCGGACTTTTTGGTCTACAGAACCCATATTTCATGGGGGGAAATCCGGCAATGATTTATGAATTTGTCTTATTTATCATTGAATTGAGTAAAATTTAAGGTGTGAATGATTGGTTTTAGTTACTCGGAAGAATATATTTCTTTGGGATTGATTTAACGGCTTTTTGAACACCTCCAGGGTTTAATGGCAAGCTATTCACAACTTAAGAAGTAGAGTATATATCTCCATGTTGCTGATCCAAAATGCATGCAAGACTTACAAGATGCTCACAGCAAGGTATCTCTACATATTCTCATTTATATTATTAGATGTTAGGTTTACAATTTGTTAATGATAGTGGTTCATATGTATAGGCATTGATGCCCATGTGGCCTGGTAATTTATATGCTCATGGTAGGCATTTATTGTCTCAATAAGACTGACCCCCAGTATATATATCTTAGCCTTGACTCTTATGTTAATCCCATATAACAAAATGAATATAACTCACTTAACTAGGCTTGTTGGCTATTATTACTCTTTATTTCTAACTAGCATAGCATGGTAGGTACCTGTGCAAGGGCGTGCAAACATAAAATACCTCTTCATTAAACAATATGATATTTCTATTCACCATCCCAAATCCTTATAACTCTCACCTTGATTGTATGATCATCTTTCTCTTCTGCCAATTCACTTAGTAAAATATGCATTTGAGCCATTTTTCGTAAAGTTGAGAACTATAATAGATGATTGGATATGTTAAAATTAGGATAGAGGATGTGCTACTCTCTCTCTCTCTCTCTCTCTATATATATATATATATATATATATATATATATATATATATATATAGCAAGGATCAAGTGTATACCCTTTATCTTACTCACCCGTGCTCACCCCCCTTTAGACGACGGTTTCGGTCATACAACCGTCGTCTATACTTTTAGCGACGGACAATATATAGCGTCGTTAAAAGTATAGACGACGGTTGTATAACCGAAATTGTCGCCTAAAGGGGGGTGAACACGGGTGAGTAAGATAAGGGGTATGCACTTGATCCGGACCGTATATATATATAATGGATCTAAAACACTCATATTAAATAGCATTCTCTCTTAAATAGCACTCCTTTATTAAAATTAGTCGTTTTGGAGATTATTTTACAACCGTGTAACTTTTAAAGTTACACAGTTTACGATAATAGAGTGAATTAATATAAAGTGTTAACGAATCATTAATGTTGGATTCAACAGTTAATTAAAATTATTGAACTGTTATAAAATTTTAAATATTCAACAGTCCAATATCTTTTAAATTATAATATTTAAAAAATATTTAATTATTATAACAATTCAATAATTTATATTTAAATATAAATATTCAACAGAACTTTAAAAAAATATTTAAATATTTTAACTTAATGGTGCATCAGTTCAATAATGTAAAGGAGTATACTGTTGAATTTGTTAGAATAGTTTATTGGACTTTATGCACAAAAAAAAAAATGGAAGCAGATTTTGATCATTTTAGTCAAAATTTGTTTCCATCAAAATAAAAAAAAAGTTGAGATTAATTTTGTCTAGCAATTTCAGTCCCAAATGATAAGGATTATAATACATGGTAGAAGGTGGTATTAAATAGTCCTTTATTTTAAGTCATTTTTAATCCTTGGACTAATAATCCTAAGCTCAAATTGAAAAACAAACAAGGTACTTGGGATTAATAGTCTTATCCCAAGTGTAATCTTTGCAAACAAACATAGTCTTGGGATTAACAAACAAACATAATCCTAGGATTAATAGTTTGAGATTATAATCCCGGAATTATAATTCTTGCAAACAAATATAGCCTAGGAATTATAAAATGATTTAATAGTATTGGGATTATAATTATAATGCTGAGATTATAATTTTAGGATTAATAGTTTTAGAATTATAATCTTATAAATTATAATTATTTGATTATAATGTTTGTAAACAAACATATCATGTTTAAAAATTCTGTGGGATACATGCTTTCCTGAGCGGCTGAGCCTCATAATTCACCGTGCTCCTACAAATAGAATCAGCACTGCAATAAAGCTTCACTTCTCCTATAGAAAAAAAATTAAAACATCAGTTCATGTATATAATACTGCATTAACAAAAGTGATTTGAACTTAGCAATTTAATGTTTACCTGGAAGAAGATTTAATATTAATTTGTTAATAGAATCCACATCTTCATTCATAGGTGTAAGAATTGCTCGATCCCTTATATAGGCTAGCTGCATCTACAAAATTAACTGACAAATTAGCATAGAGGGCTTCAACCATTTTTTCCACACCTTGACCACTTGTGGGAATAGATAATTCTTTTGGGATTTTGATCCAAGATGGTTCGTCATTGTTGTTCATTGGAATTGTAGGTTGTTAAAAAAGTACATTAGAATATTTAGCAAAAAAAAATATGTTGTTTTACATTTGTCTTTCTCAATTTCTGTTCATCTCAGATTTTGAAATTTTGCCTTCCCCAATTTCTTTCTCAATTTCTGTTCATCTCTTTTGTTGTACATACCAGTCCTTTCTCAATTTATGTTCATCTTCAGATTTTGGCTCCTCTTTTCTATACACCAAGCTTAGAGAAGCAAAAGAGAGTTAGAGAGAGAAAGCTCAAGTATTTGAGCATTAGAGAGCCAGAGAGGTAGAGAAAAATAAACAGTTAGCAGTAGAGAGTTTGATCTCCTAACTTTTTGACTCTCCCGCTTCTTCCAAGTAACAGATCTAATCTTTTTTTTTAATCATCACTGAGTAACAGATCTAATATTTTTTTTAAATGATCATGATTTGAAAATCAAACTCTTTTCCCTTCAATGTAATGAACAATTATTATTATAGCTAAGATATTACCCAAGACGGTGTTAATAGGATTCATGGCGGCCTGATTCTTAGTTGCATTACCGATCAAACGCTTAGTGTCTGTGAAGGCAACATAGACGGTGTCGTTCTGTTACCTTAGTCATTCGCAATAATCTCAAAAATTTATCTCTGCAAAAAGGTAAACTAGTGTAAGATTGGTTCAATTTGAGATAAAAAATTCATATATATCCCCTATTTAGCCCTTTAATTTTTGAACTTTATTCATGGCTTTTCGTGTTTTTATTATTATTTGTAATTAAGGTAATATTTTAGTTTAAAATAGATAAAAAATTTCTCTATAAACCCTAACTTTTTTTTGTGATAATATAAGGGATGTAAGCTTATTAAAATTCATATTGTGTCTTTTTGCAATGGGAGGAAACTTAACATAGTTTATTACTAACATAGAAAGAATATAAATATTTTTGAATTTCTTATACGTACACTTTTTATTTTTTAATTTGCTTGTTATTATGCATAAAGTGTGCCTGAATCATTTTTATTATATGATTTTCATCTTATGCATTTTATTTGTCTGAATCATTTTTATTCTTTCTAAGAGTTCATCTCACTTTGTAGAAACATAATGTAATGTAGTTTAGGAGAGCTCCTTTTCCATCCTATTTGCTAACTATAAAATTATCATTTTAGTAGGATTTGAACTATAAACATGGAGAATTTTGGACTAAATGAAAATTTTAAAAACGATTCAGCCAATGATTGTTTACCTAGTGCAAATATGGAGTGAAGAAAATATCGGTATACTAGATGGACCATTACAACGTTCAGAGATAGAATTTCAAACTCCTGAAGATTTAATTGGGATCATGTGTCTTAATGCAAGGTTACACAACATTGATAAAAAAATATGTCAAAGCTAGCTTTGTGATTATTGGTTGTGATAGAGGAGGTACTTATCGGAATAAACTAAAAATTCCGATGGAAAGTTGTAAAAGAATGACATCATCCCGTAAAAGATTGCCCTTTCAAAGTTTGTGGAAAGAAAAGAGTTGGGTGACCTTAGGTGTTTGAAATTATAAATGCATGTCATAACCATGATCCTACAGTAGATATGTCAGGTCATCTTGACGCCGCTTTTCAAAAAAAGAGTTTGGACGTGTTAAAAAAATGACCAAGTCTGGAATTGTTCCACGTCAAATTCTTTCCTCACTAAGACGATGTAATCCAAATCTCAAGGTCGTTTCTAGAACAAAGTATAATGCAAAAGTCAAAATGCATGGGATAATTTGGGTACGTGGTCGTACAATGATTCAAGTTTTAGTTGAAGAACTTGGTGCAAATGGTTTTATACCGGACACGTGATATGTTTATTTTTTGCTCACCCTATATCAATAGCATTGACTAAAAGTTACTCACGTGTCTTTGTAATGGATTGTACATACAAGACCAACAAGTATTATTTTTAAAAATCAAATGAAACATATCAAAATTTAAAAAAAAATTAATATTAACTATATGTTTTAGAACAAAGGACATAAATTTTTGTGGGAAAAAACAAAGAGAAGTATGAGAAACTGTAGTTAAATTTGTTATACTTATAATCCATATTAATTTATGGTTAAAATCTGGGTTCCCTTTAATCTATTATCTATAATAGTTCTTCCAGCACCCATGGAATTGTAAATGCAAAAATATTGTTGTATAAATTAACGTGTATAAAGAAAGACTTGGCTGGTCATCTCCATCAAGAAACTGTTTATTGTTGATTGATGGTCTGCTCATGCTTCCACATAATTGCATGACAATGATAGATAGGTATTGATTGTGGTCAAGGTATGCATAAAATCCTCTGCAAGAACTTTCCTTATTCACTATAAGCCCCATGTAGATGAAGCCCCTTAATAAAGTAATAGGGGAACTCTCTGCGACCAGTAATTTACTTAGCAAGGCCTTTGGGGCATATGACTGGTCAATGCAAATATATTTTAACCTGACAACTTATTTATTTATTTGTTACCTTCTTCTGTAGTGTACTTTTCATGGATGGAAGAGCTGTAAGTTTGTCTTGGAATAGTCGGTTATTATTATTATTATACTCCAGTAACTAATTTACAATCCAAAGGAGTAGACAAACAAATTAAAATCAATTAGTTAGTTAATTCCTGACCAACCCCCTTTTTATCCATATTCCAATTTCTTACACTTCCTCTCCTCCTCCACTCAAAATTTGTTTTCCTTGGGTCCTGTGTTTGTAACGTGGTAACTATTGTGGTTTGTCCCGTGGCTGAATGTGTATCTCTTGGACAAATCAAACTCTGTTATGGCCGTGGGTGTGCAGTGGGCTAAGTGTGTGAAACAAGGGGAAAGAGCACCACATTTTCTGTCTTTCCTGTATGGGATAAGAGCTTTAAACCTCCATCAACCTAACCTAGATTTGCAGGGATTCTGACTCTAGTTATTGTCCTTAGTTTACAACTACCAATGGAGATAATGTGATTTTATGGTTATTTATTTAAATTATACTTCAATAGAAATAGAAAATTGTCTTTTCTTATTATTTTGGTGAAAAAGGTAAAGCAGTAGTGTAACACTCGATCCCACATCAAAATTTAACAATAAATAGTACCTCCAACCTTGGCATTTTGGGTAGAGATGTACCAAATTTTATGAGTTGTTAGTGTTACAAGTGGGAGTTTCTGGATTGGGACTCAAAATTTGATTAGAAGTGGGGATTTCTGCATTTAAAACTAACTGAGAATAGGTCAGGTAATTAGTTTGGGAAGGGTGGTGAGGGTTTTTTCACACTTGTATTGCCTTCATGTTCTATTGTGGAACATGGAAGTCATTGGGATCCTTACTACACAGTTTATATAGCTAGACTATAATAATAATAATAATAATAATAATAATAATAATAATCAATTTTGACCATGCTTAGCTGTTTGTAGTTCAGTCAAGGTATCATCATCATTTATTTTATATATATATATATATATATATATATATATATATATATATATATATATCATATCAGTCGTTAACCTTTAGCCATTATTATGTTATGTTCAATTGTTCATGGTAAAAGGCATTATACATTTGTACAGTAGTAAATTAGTATCACCAATATGTATATAAGCCTGACACAGAGAGACCCTGACAGTGTTCAATGGCTGGCTGGGGCTGGCTACCTACTTTCGGTTTTGTCTCTAATCTCATATTAAGTTTGTGGTACAATTAATATTTATACCAAAAATAATAAAATACTGATTTGAAATAGTAATTGTTAATGAATTACACTAACATCATTATATAAATCTTTTCATCAAATAATAGTACAACATCTGTCAACTCTTTTAAAACTGTAATTTTGAATTGTTGAAACCCAAAACATAACTCGTAAAAACTGATATTGTATGTTAATTAGGATAATTATTTCAATAACTATTTTGATAATTTTTGTTAGAATGAATGAATATTCATCCTAAAAATAACTCATATCTATTTATATAAATAGAAAGATTCACGATTCCAATATTGAATCTTGTTAATAACTATTTATGATCACTCACTTACGACCCACTTAATTTTCAACTCATTTACACCCAATCCATATAAACCCAAAAATTTATTTATGCCCAAACCTGCCTACACTCGCACGTTTATCGGGTCTAATTAGACATAATAACACAATTAAGTATTTAAAAATTTTATTTTAATAATACCCTGTTTCAAATTATAAGATAAATATTGATTTTTGAAAAATTAATTTTAAATATCTTCAAACTTAAAATTAAGATGAATTCATTTAGTTTATGTTAATACAATTATAAATATTATAAACTACTTAAAATGTACTACTAAATAAGATTTATTGTTTTAAAAACTTAAGTAAATTATCTCACTTTTATATTTAAAAATGTGTCAAATTGACTTTTAGAAAGTAAATAATAATCTTATAATTCAGAACAGAGGGAGTACATCACAAAAAAACATTGACTTAAAAAATTGGAGATAAATGATACTCTCTCTGCTACAAAATTAGATATATATTTTGACTTTTCAAGTCAATTCATAAAATCCTAAAATTCAATTGATATGAAGTTATTTAGTTTAAATACAAATAAATATAACAATTATAAATTAACTATAAAGTATTACTAATTATCATCTTTATTGTTTTCAAAACTTAAATAAAAATATAACAATTCTAAATTTTAAAATTTCGTAAATTGATTATAAAAAATTAAAATTTTGAAATATATATATACTTCTAAACTCTAATTTCTAAGTAGAGAGCACGCACCGAGATGTTGACCGGTCACACCCACGGCGAGTAAGAAAAACAAATAGGATTGTGGGCCTAGTCTATGGGCCGTTTCGGATCCCAAAAAGTAATACTTGACCAATAATCATTACCAAAAGAAAAAGTCTAGGGGGACCGTGTATGGGGGACCGGAATTGGCGACCGGTCCTTTTTTTTTTTTTATTTAAACTGTCTCTCAAATAATTTATAAGATTTATTAGAACTGAAATTTTTACAGAAAAAAATATTTTGGATGTCATTTGTATACATGTAAAAAATATACTTTTTTTGTAAAAATTTCAGTTCCAGTAAATTTTATAAATTATTTGGAAGACAGTTTAAAAAAAAAAAAAAAAAAAATTTGGACCGGTCGCCAATTCCGGTCCCCATACACGGTCGCCCCAGAAACAAACAATGAAAGGTCGGTTATGGTTTTTTTTCGTGTCATACGTCGTCGTCAAACTTTATGGGTATTTACATCAATACCCTTGCAATAATTTACCAAATGAAGGCATTTATTTACATGAAAACCCTTCCAATAATTTACCAAATGAAGCTCGTTTTGTCATTGAACTGGGGAATACTAAAGAAAATCTCATGAAGAATAAATAATAATTCAAATATAAGATTGAGCTTTATTTTTTAAGATAATATGAATATTTAAATGTAAAATTAATATAAAAATTTATACTTTTAGAAAGTGATAACAAGTGTTTAAATTAATAATACTTTTATAAGTAATTTAGAATTTTCATTATTAAATTGTCTAAAGTCAAATAATACATTTTAATTTTGTGTTTGAAAAATTAGTAAACTAACATCAAAATATCATACTTGATTCTATTTTTTGGAGCTGCAAAAGTAATTGGTTCTAGAAAGGAATAGAAGAATACCATCTGAATATCATTAAATTAATAAATAAAATAACACATCCCCTTTTTCTTTCATCTCTACCTCTCTCTTCCTCTTTTTTTTTCCTTTCAATTTCTTCTTCTGAAGCTACAACAAAAACCTGCATATATTTTTGTCCTTCCCAACCTTCTACGACTGTGTTGCTGAAAAGAATTGATTATTAACAGCTGGTGACAATTCTGTTCATGCTCAATGCATGAGACCTCTCTCTCTCTCAATATATGTATATATATATATATAATATAATATAGATATAGATATATATTTCTTTCTTTTTTTCTGTCTGGGCAATTGCAAAGGCAACACACCAAAACACCCATCAACCAAAACTTGTTTGGACTTGGGTGAGTGAGAAAAATTCATATTTCATGACTTGAAGTCCTCTTGAAATGGTCATTCATATCATTCTAGTTTTCTCCTTTTATTGTCTGGACTAGTGTGTGAAGAATTTGGACATGAGCCAACTGTTCTCTCATCACTTTTATAGCTCAAGCATGCAGCATCCAACACCCCAACTGGGCTTTGGGGCACTGATGGAGCTGAGCCACTAGCTACATTTGTAGCCTCACTAATCAATTTCAAATCTTGAATCAGTTCCAAACACTTCAATACTCTGACCTGCAAGAAAAAAACCAAGATTTCAAAAAATTCAACAACTTTGGGGGAAGAAAAAAAAAACCCAAATTTATAATAAGCACAACACCAAAAGCAGATTTGTCCACCCTTATATTTTATTTCTGTGGGCACCACTATTGTTTACCTTTTCAACATGTCTGAAAACAGACATTGCCTTATCAGTGTCTAGTGCTTGTATTTCTCCTGAAACATACATTGCCACTGCAGCAGAAATTTCTGAGGGCTTGAATTCCAAGAAGTCAATACCTGCATTCAATTCCAACAAAGCATTGTATCAAAAACACTTCAGATTTCAGCACCAAAATAGGTAAATTTATTCAAAGTGAAGAAGCAAACCTTTAGCTGTGCTTAAAATTAATTGAATTGATCTAGGGATCAAAGATCCTGATGGGAATATATCACCATTGTTGATCTTTTTAAGGAAGTAATCTATGAAAGAACAAGGAGTGCAAGCTTGCATTCTCCACTTTAAGGTGCACAACACCAGAAGCTCCATTCTTTTTATTGTTTTACCTTCAAACACAAACTTGGGATCTCCCACCTGCCCCCGGAACAATAAATTACCATTACAATCAGATCAACAAAAAGGCGAAAAATTACCCCATAAGATTCAGAGCATATCACACCAATAAAATACAACAAATATAACTAAAATCTTCAAAAGAATCTCACTTGCCTGTAAATCAACAGTGAGAGGTACTGTAATCTCCTCCAGTTTGGCTGCTAGTGACAAACATGCCACAGCTAACAATTGGACTGTCCAAGTTTTACCTCTCTATGTAGCCAGGTAAATGCAACAAGCATTAGCATTTTCACAAAAGACACCAATTATCATTTAAGAATCAACCCTCTGAGTACTATATGTTATGGACTTACTGGCAATTCATAAACTGATAAAAAGCGGTCCAAGTAGTTAATTGCTAGACAAAAACTCAGTGCTCCAAAGCTATAATGAGAATGAGCCTGTTAAGCACAAAGCAAAAAAAACCAATTCAGGAATAAACATGGGCAGCATTTTCAATGAAAAGATAGTAAAACCAGTGTTATCAGAATCACATACAAGGAAATAAATAGGAAGATGAATAATAAAAAATCAAATCAACAGAGTCCAAAAACATGTCAATACCCAATTGAATAAACAAGAGAAACCCAGAACCCCATTACAGAAAATTAATTCACCCACCTTACAAATCCAATCAAAAGCCTCTCTTCTCACACTTAAATCGAGGCTCCCACTTCTCAATCTTTGGAGATAATCATCCTGGGGAAAATGCTCTCTTTCTCTCTCAAACATCAAACATAAACTCTCCTCATTTTGAAATGGGAAAAAACCAATCAATGGCTCTGATCTACCATTGTTAGATAGATCATCTGTTTGATAGGTCTGATCATCCGTGGCCACAGACTCAAACCCATCAAAACCCAAGCTGTTGGTTTCTGTACAGAGGAGGTTTTCGGCAGCACAGTCTAAGCTGAGGTCTGCCATGACAAAGCCTTAATGCGGCTCTGTAAAACCCTAGTAAAATCTCATTAAATAAGACTGATGAAACAAACAGAAAAAACAAACAATAATTGAAGAGTTTTGCATGTAGAGATTAAAGCATTCTCTTTTATCTTCAAGGAGCCAGAGAAGTTTTAGAGAGAGAGAAATAGAAAGGGGAAAGGGGGGAGGAAATGGGGATGGAGATACTGTTGCAAAGAAGGTAGCTTTATGTAGGAAATGAAGAAATGGGCTTAGGGTAAACGAGAGATTGGGGCAGAGAAGGCTGTGGATTCGTGGATGAAGAAAAAGGAAAGAAAGGGGAGAGAAAAAACCAAAAACAAAAGAAAGATAAACTTCACATACTTGTATTTGATGAATTAAAATAAAATAATACTCCTATATACTAATTGTATTTTTATTATTTAAAAAAAAGTACTAATTGTTTTGTTACAATAAATAAAATAAAAGTAATTTACATAAATATTTTTATAAATTACATTTCCCAACTTACCCCCCTTTCTTTGAAAAGGTTTGTGGTATGGTATGGAGTGAATTTGACCAAAGTAAGAGATGCTGCTGACATAAATATGATTTCAGTGAAATTCGCAATGCATATATGCGAATTGCAATATCTAGTAACAGATATTAATGAATTTGCACTATGCCCCCTTAGCTTTACATACTTTCTATTTCGACACTATCAATTGCTTATTCTTTTGTTATTCATCTTATTTTTCTCTTTTTTCAATCCAAATTTTCATTTACTTTTTGTTACCATAGATAATTGCTCATACATTATACCTTAACATCTCCACTTTCTTATTTATTGACTAATATTGATCCACATTAACAAATGTTCTTATGATTCCAGTAATAATAATACAGTAAATACGAAAGTACTTCATAAATAAGTGAATCTGATATATTCGATCGCACTATAAAATTGTTGCGTACTCGAATTTAACATCCTTAATAAAGTTATTCTTTATTAAACTTGAATTGTAAAGCATGTTACAAGTATGTTTTTGTCTTTTAAGTTCATTAAAAATAATGTTAATAAGATCGACTTGATTGTGTTACACAATTAATTCCTCGAGTAATGCAAGTATTTTAGGAGTTTCTAATAAATGAAATATTGTTACTATTTGTTAATCAAATCAAAAGCATAACAAAATAAATATATATAATTTTTATATATAATTTAAGCGTGTATAATACTAATGTCCGTACATTAGTTACGCACAAGCGTACGCGTGCGCACACATATATACATAATATATTTAATTACAATTTATTATATCATGGATGACATCGTACTTGTAACGGTTAAAAATGTATTTTAAATTGATGTCTTTTTATTTTATATAAAACTTGCATATTCACGTAACAAAAACATTGATATTTCTCTTTTCTTTTTTTTAGTTAATTACAACTGGAAAGATGACAAGTAAATAAAAAATTTAGTATTAATTAGACCAGCTAATACATACAAACTATTAGCGGAATTTGTTTGTATTTATCTGTTATTAAATTACATCAAAAACTTTCAATATTGAAATTTAGTACTATTAAAGTAGAATATACATTATGTATATTCTTAATAATTTTAATATTAAAAAAAGAAGATAAAATTGAACCAATATTGAAAAGTCTCTTGGTAATACATTATGTAGTTAGCTCCTAGGAGATGATGGTACATTATGGGGTACCTACCTTTAAGAGGGTGGTAGGGAGGGGGTTGGAGGTAGAAATGAATGAGCAAACGACCGTAGTAGGCAGTAGCCTTTGTTTTTTAGTCCTTTTGGAGGGACGCGTGCTCGCACCATATCACCTTCCTTTGCCGTTATCAGAGATTTCCCTGACTCCTCCTCCATGGGCCTGGCCGGCTGGCTCCATTGGACCATTTTATATGAATGAATTATTTTATTTTTTATTTTATTCTTTCGATCTAAATGTAATATTATTGTATTACGAGTCCTCCAAGTTAACAACTTTTTCCTACAAAAGTAGCAAGAGAGCAATGCATGCGCCCCTGGTTGTCAAAATCGAATTCGGATTTCATGAAAGAGGTTGTATGGAAACTTAAGCCCACATTTTATTTTACAAAAAGGGCAGTTTCAAGTTTGTTGAGATCGAATAAAAGCTAGATCGATATTCAAACATGCATCCATGCATGATCGCTCATTAATTCTCTTTTCAAGATCACTATATATAATAGAACACAAATTTCTAACCCTTTTTGTTTCTTTTCTTCCATAAAGAGAAGATATTGTGCTGATGCTTTTCCTCTCTCTCTCTCAGATCTCCTTTCCAGTTTCCACCCTCCAGCTCGATCCTGCTCCCTAGCTCCCAAAAATTCTGGTTAGACTAAGACCAAATAGCTAGGAACCATGCACTTTCTACCAAAAGAATATTGCATATCACGTGTACGTAGTTGCTTGAAGATATATATATATATATATATATATATATTCACTAATATTATTACTGCATTGCAAACTTAATTCAGTGGGAGCTGAGATATATATTTGAATGGGTGGGTATACGTATACATGAATAACAATAGATAAATTGATTTAAACTATTTAGTTTATCTAGACAAAATATAGTATAATTATGTAGAGTTTTATCTACATAAACTAGAATCCTGTTTAGTTACCTAACATTTACGATCTATATACATAAAATTTAGTAGGAAGTAGGAACGAATTGAAGTTTATATATCTAGGAATTGCATGGGCATGAGGTCCAATTAAACTGATCCGTCGATCAGTAATCTTTAATATGTTTTGCTTCTTTGAGATTCGAGCTCGACTGCCCCCTCAACCTCAACTCTGTCTTAGGGTAATGATCCATAATTAAAGGAGAGATGAGAAGAAAAAAACCCACAGTAGTTATGTGGTACCCATTTTTAATATAAAAAACACCTACCGCACAACAATTGTGCGGATAGGTTTGGCTTTGGTGCAGTAGTTATTCAAAATCAGAGCAAATAGCCGCATGTAGGAGAAACCCCGTGTTGTTCATAAAACCCATTAACTACCATTATCAATCAATCAATCATTAATTTTTATGAGACAGTGTTTTATCTTGCAATTACCATTAATTACCGTCACCATTATATATATAGTTTTGAAATGGCCTACTTCTATCCCATCCTAAACAAAGATTTAACCTCCTACTATGGGCTATGGCTAAAGCCTAAAGGTAAAACTTTTTTGTCCCAAATATACATACATACATACATACTTCTCCTCGCGGTTGCATCCATTTTGTTCATTGTTACAATTCATCACTGTATGGTAGTCATTTGGCGCAATTAACCTACGTACGACAACGTGCATGCCAACTGTTATGAATATAGGTAATATATATATATATATATATATATATATATATATATATATATATATATATATATAAATTACCTATATTCACAACACAAACCTGCAACAACAACGTGCATGCAAGGGTCACGCGGACATACGGAGCAACATCGAGAACTCAATAGTTGAGCTTATCCCGACTCATAACTACAAAAGGAATTCACGACGGAGAGTGGTCGAAGAGAAGTAGGCACTTTGCCCGAATGTCAGCATCCGAATTGTCGGGCCAATGCTACAACTTTGCCTTCACTGCTTGTAATTACTTCATTAGATTCAGGTTTGTCCTATGTATATATCATTCACCAATGACCTATATATATATATATCAAAAGCATCAGCCATATATAGTTTGTGCTTCTCCACCATATATAACGCTGATAGATCGATGCCAGCTTAATTATATATTATATATAATATATATTCATTAATTTATTTAATTAGTTTATATAATTTAAAGGAAAACTATGTCATGACTGGCAGCTTCCTCCTCTGTCCCTCCTATTGTTATATACCATGGCACTTGCTGTTAATTGTAAATCCCAAAAACCTTTAATTAATTTATTATTATGTTTGAAGGATAAAATAAACATGTATTGTAAGACTGCAGTGGCGCCGTACGTGTGTGCATTACGAATTTTATAATTTAAAAAAAATCAAATAAAATTATTTTTGTAAATGTTTTTACTATATACTACATGTGTAGCATTTGGTTTCTTTTTGGATAGTTGACTCTTATACTAAAGTCTTACTTGTTTCCTACCCTAGCTCCTCTCCTAAATTAATTCTCTAATGAAAGTTTTAAAAAACTTATATTTTTACAATCAAATTTGATAATTTTATAAATTTTTCTTCATATAAATAGTATGTAGGATCTACCCTTATATAAATTAAATTTTTTTTTATAAAATTAATATTTTCACTTGTGAAAATATCAATTCTTAAATTTAATCCTAATAAGATCCCTCATGTAGATGCCATTTCTCTTTATATATGGCGCTTGAATATATCCTCAACTAGTTATAGTTGGAAACCATTGGCAGATGATAGGAAACAACCCCTCTTACAAAACAAGAGATTCTAGATTCAAACCCTCTTCCTAAAATAGCATAAAAAAAGTTTATGTGATCAATACAATCTATATTTATTGCAAATTCCATACAAATATATATTAGGTGCATTACTTTCCTCAAGTAAAAAAGTCAAGTTTGTACAATATAGGACCAAATGTTTATATGCGTTATAAAAAATTTAAAAATAATACTCTATTCGTTCCAAAATATTAAATTATTATTGATTTTTGAAAGTCAACTTAAAATATTTTGAAACTTGAAATTGATGTAAATTTATTTAGCTTTAGTCAGTACAATTATAAAAACTTAAGCTATTTAAAAAGTACTACTATACAGTGTAAGATTTATTATTTCATAATTATTAATTAATCATCTCAATTTAAAGTTTCAAAACATCTTAATTAAATTGGCTTTTAATTAGAAATCAATAATGATTCTGTAAAGTGAATTGTTATTTTTACAAATAAAAATTAATATTTCTATAAGGTTTCTCTTACATAAGTTATAACACCTCAGTCCCACATCGAAAGATATGCAAAAAAATTGTTTGCATATAAGGAAATAAGTTACTACAAATAATACTTTCAGTTATGAATTTTCGGGTGAGCATGTGGTGAAATTATCACTTTTACTTGTAAAAATATTAATTCCCTTTTATAAATTGGAACGTAAGAAGTAAAAAAATCACTCTTTTGGGGTCAAGTTGGTTAAGGCTGAAAATTAGTTCGAGTGGTTTGAAACTCAATTCAGGATCGACTCGAAAAATTTGAGCGAGACTCAAATTCGATACTTAAACGAGTCGGATTCAAATTCATTTTGATACTAGGACACTTATACGAGTTGAATATGAGTTACCCACTATTCGCTCATTTAGAGTATCAAATTTTCCTTACCACACTGATATATACTCGATAGAAGTTCATTGATCATTACTCGTATTGTAAGACCCCAACTTTTCAATGAATAAAATCGAATTTTCTCTATTTATTATTGTGAATAATAAGGTATTAATTTGATATAATACTTTGGTTATGGGTGAAATGTGAAAATTTTGCAAAATAAGCAAGTGGTAATAAAATATTCATTGTGTCGGGGAATATTCGTTTGGTCGTGGAATATTCTTTACATCTGGGGAATATTATCGCAATAAGTAGCGACCATTTGTGGGCCCCATAACGAATAAGCATCGGATGAAGAAAGCGACAAAATTGAATAACCAAGCGTAGTTATTCTGAATTAAGATTGTTGGAATACCCGGTGGTTAAAATACGATGTCTGGCGTGGTTGCGATGATAGCGCGGTATTGCGTATTATTGAATTATTGATCCTTACGTAAGAAGGCACTACTTCAATAATTGTCACGATGTATTCTTATTCAATATTTTATTTTATTGATTCAATAATTGTTGCGTTGATATTTTTTATTATTGTTGTTCAATAATTGTCACTGCACAATATCTCCATTATCAGATTAATAATTCATATGATTTGAATAATATTATTAGATAGCATTATTGGTAATGTCTAGAAAGTTACATCGAGGAGAGGTTTGGTCACCTAATTGCGGCAATAATATAAGGAGAAATCCTTATCGGAAAGCCCTCTTTCACGGGAGCGACTGGTTGTCATAAATGTGATTACTGTAATATTATTTGTGAATAATTAATTATTGATTCATATGATAAGAAATATTTATTTTATTTGGATATAAATGATGGATTTATTTATGTGGTTATTAATGAAGGAATTAATCTTTGAGGTGTTTTATCAAGTATTTTGTCGATTGGAAGTATTTAAAAATCATCCGTTTGTGGATTTTGGTATTTTTCATTTGGAATTTGGAAAAACTCAAAGCTACAAAGTTGTAGAAATTCGATTTAAGTGTGAAATGGACATAAAATCAGTATTTTTTCGATAAGCGGGCTATTTTCTATGAATTATTAAAGTTTCTGATTATTGTTTAAATGATAAAATATTTTGGAAAATTTTAGAATTGGTTGGTGAGAAATGTGCTCAATTGAATTTCAAATGTGGTAGATGGCAATAGTAATAGGTAAAGCCATCAGGTAGCAGGTTAGTCTTCTATGGCGTTCTAAGTATTTTCCTATAAATAGGGTGTTTAGTTAGAATTGAAAATCACACCAGAATTCATAAGTTTTCTCTTTCTCTCTATATTATCGGCGTATTCTTGTGAGTATTTTGATACTTTGAGTGTTCTTTATCACGGTGCAAGTTCCTTGAAAGACTATATCCGAGTATTCCGACGAAGTATTATCTTTTTGAGGTAAGGGATGTTATTTTCTTCGTAAGTGATATTATTTCTTGATATTATTATCTAGAAATATTGGTTGGAACTTTTATCAAATTTGGAACTTTTTATGTCGAGAGTTCTTATTCATGAGTTACTATTTACGAGTTCTTATTCATGAGTTACTATTCACGAAGTTCTTATTCACGAAGCATGATGATTTTTCTTGTGGAATTTCTATCTTTTGGTGTCGAGTTCTTATTCACGTATCGATTATTCACGAATCGACCTTTATTCATAGAAAAATGAAATTTTCTTCTTTTTATCTAAGGTGTCTATTATGGTTACTATCTTTGATTGTATCCATGTTTTGATCTTTATTCTTGAATTTTGTTTCAAAATTGGTTATTATGAAGTATTATTGATCTTGGATAAACCGTAATCTGAATCTCTAATATTTGTTATTTTGTTTCTTTGGATTCGTTCCTTTAAAATATTTTCATCATCCTCGGTCCTAAATGATGATATTCTTGAATATCTTTGGCTTTTGTAGTGCAAAGATGAATGATTAATCGATGAATATCTTTGGCTGTAGTGCAAAGATGAATGATTACCTAATGAATATCTTTGGCCGTAGTGCAAAAGATGAGCAGTGTTGAGAGATGAACATGATATTTGGTGATACAAATGAATATCTTTGGCCCATGATGCAAAGATGAATATTTGATTAAAGATGTGTATTGATTGATGTTCTGAGGATAAAATATTGATGATGGACTTTTAAATCTTAGAAGATAGTAGAATTCTTTCTCTACTTGACTCTTCTAATGGATTGCTTATTCCAGCTGCGATTATTGATCTAAAACTTGTTGTCTATTATATTTTATCAGATTTTTTCTGTTGAAGACTAATGATAATTTTTTGTATATTATCTTAGTCATAATATTTCTTCTTTGGGCTAGTTGAGCTCACCCTTTCTTTTCTTTATTCTCTCTTGAAATGAGAATATAATTTGGGACTAGTCGGGGAATGGATTGACGGTCGAGATGGTTGCATTAGTAGTCCTCACTATTTACGTGAAATAGCGTATCAATAATTGTAATGAGGACCCCTTTTGAGTTTTTATATCATCTATTAGACAATAGATAGTTGTATTCAAACTCACAAAGATATATATGTTGTTGTCGTATTTTGCACGATGATTGTATTACTGAAGTTGTATTTGTTTTTGTACCATGTATTTGACTACTCAGAATGAGTTGGATGGAATGGACCTATTTTGGGGTCGTCACAGTTGGTATCAAAGCTTAAGGATATGATCCCTGGCTGAGATGTGATACAAGAACTAGGAGGGGAGAGACGGGGAATTTCTTCACTAGTATGACCTACCTAAGTTTATTTGGTATTTAATTGGTCGGTCAGAGTATAGGGATAATATGTGATTTGTTAATTAATCCTTGTTTTATGGCAGTATTTAAGAATGGCATCAGGAAATATTAACGATGGAGTGAATGAGACAGTGGAGACACCTTTAATCAATACCCAGGGGAACGTGCAACAGGAAGATAATATTCCTCCTGTAAACAACACTACCGAGCAAACGATGAATGATGGAATGTTTAGGAGCTTTTTACAGTTCATGCAAAATCAGACGAGGGAGACTCGTGTACAAAATACGGGTGAAAGTGATAATAGCGCTGCGATCTACATCACATACTAAGCGATTCGAGGAGTTGGGACCACGAATTTTTGGGAAAGCCAGAACCACTTACAGCAGAGACGTGGATAAAGCAGATCACCAAGATATTTGATGTCTTGGGATGTTCCGAGGAGCAAAAGGTTCCCTTTGCCACCTTCATGTTATTGCGAGGAGAGGTGATTCTTGGTGGGAATCAGTAAAGCGTACTCAATCTGCCTGACTTGAAGATGTCTTGGGAGAAGTTCAAGAATTGTTCAACGACAAGTACTTTCCGAAAGTATTCGTCACATGAAGGAGGTTGAGTTCATCAAGTGGAGAAAAACAATATGAGCGTGTCGCGATGACGAAGCTAAGTTTGTGGAGTTATCCCGATTTGCATCCCATTTGGTTGATAATGAGGAGCGAATGACACGAATGTTTCTGCGAGGTTTGAAACCCGAAATACGTCGATACCTCATTTCTCACAAACTTTGTTTATATTCATATGTTGTGAATAAGGCTCGATTAGTGGGGTAGCGATAATGAAGTCACCCAATAGAAGGATAACGAGCAACAACACGATAATAATCGTCATCGGTGATTGACAACGGTCGTGAACAATGATAACCATCGTGGAAGAAATTATCATGCGAAATGGTAACCACCGCCGGTGGTAATCATGGCCAAGATAATAGAAGAAATGATTCAAGTGGAAATTTCAAGAAGAGAAGATTTACGATGACGGGAAGGCGTCGACCTGACCTGATAACAAATTCTAGGGGAGGAGAACGATAATCGGTTAGATCTACTGAGATGCGGAGAGAGGGACATATAAGTCCAAACTATTCACTGACTTTCCAATATATGTTTTAGTTGTGGAAAAAAGCGGTCACATAGCTCGATTTTGTCTGTGGCGAAATCAAGTCCGATTGGGACGGTGGCACCAAAGGTGGATCTGAGACAAAATAAAGTCGGTGGTTTTCGGGAAGAGCGTTTTTCGTGACTTCTCAAAGAAGCGAGTAACCGAACGACGAAGTTAGCATGGGTTAGTTAATTATAAATTCTTGTGAAGTCTATACCTTATTAGATCTGGGTTCTACCCATTATTTTATCTCTCTTGCTTGCACTCGATGTTTAAATTTAACTCTAGAGAAGTTAGACTTTGATTTATCGATTGAAACCTCGTTAGTAGAAACCTTCATTTCATGTCTTTATCCAAGTCTTGGATGAGAGTCACGATTTTTAAATGATATTTCTATTGTTAATAAATCTCTGACGTATTCTCGAAGGACTTCTTAGCCTACCCTAGAGTGTGAAATCGAATTTTGTATCAATTGAAGACAAAACCCATTTCTAAAACCCTTAAATATTTCTTCAACAAAAACGAACATATAATGCGCCAAAGCGTTGGCTCGAGTTGTTGAAGATTACGATCGTAACATTCAATACCATCATCGGGAAAAGCGAAAGTGGTGGTGACGCGTTGAGTAGAAGAAGATCGTATCGTTCTGAGTGCGATGTTGTTAACACAAAATCTCTTTTATATGACTTCTGAATGATGAAGATAGAGTTAAAGACTCTAGGGACCCACGTGAAGATAACGAATATCTGAGTAGAATCGACTTTAATCGATAAAGTTAAAATCGCTCAAGCTACACACCTGCTGGGTGATGAATATAAAGAAAAGGTGCGAGAATGCGTTATTCTAGAAGTAAGAGTCGATGAAGAAGAAAGCTCAAGCCTTGATTTATTTGAAATCCTCGATCAAGTAGGAAGCGTGGCCTATAGACTCGCCTTAAGCGCTAAGTATGTCGGCGTGTTCATAGCGTTTTTCACGTATCGATGTTACGTAAATATATGGACGACCAAACCACATTATTGCATTAGAACCAGACGAGATAGCAGAAGATTTAACATACGAGGAGGTACTGTTAAGATCTTGGATAAGAAAAGAACATGTCTATGCACGAAGGTTATACCACAAGTTAAGGTTTTGTGGAGGAACCATCTTTATTGAAGAAATGAACCGGGAGTTGGAATCGAGAAATGAAAGCGAAGTATCCTCACCTTTTGAAACACCAGTATCGTCACGTCGATTTCGAGGACGAAATTTCATAAGGAGGGAGGTTGTAAGACCCCAACTTTTCAATGAATAAAATCAAATTTCCTCTATTTATTATTGTGAATAATAAGGTATTAATTTGATATAATACTTTAGTTATGGGTGAAATGTGAAAATTTTGCAAAATAAGCAAGTGGTAATAAAATATTCATTATTGTCGGGGAATATTCGTTTGGTCGTGGAATATTCTTTTACGTCGGGGAATATTAAATACGGCAGTAGCATGACCATTTGTGGGCCCCATAACGAATAACCGCGGTCGGAAGAAAAGCGACAAAATTGAATAACGGCGTAGTTATTAAGAATTAAGACATTGGAATACCCGGTGGTTAAAATATCTGATGTCTGGCGTGGTTAGACATTGCTGCGGTATTGCAGATTGTTGAATTATTGATCCTTACGTGAAAGGCACTACTCAATAATTGTCACAGTGAATTCTTATTCAATATTTTATTTTATTGATTCAATAATTGTTGCGTTGATATTTTTATTATTGTTGTTCGATAATTGTCAACGCATAATATCTCCATTATCGATTAATAATTCATATGATTTGAATAATATTATTAGATAGCATTATTGGTAATGTCTAGAAAGTTACATCGATGAGAGGTTTGGTCACCTAATTGCCAGGTAATATAAGGAGAAATCCTTATCGGAAAGCCCCTCTTTCTCGAGGAGCGACTGGTTGTCATAAATGTGATTCTGTAATATTATTTGTGAATAATTAATTATTGATTCATATGATAAGAAAATATTTATTTTATTTGGATATAAATGATGGATTTATTTATGTGGTTATTAATGAAGGAATTAATGCTCAGGTGTTTTATCAGTATTTTGTCGGATTGGAAGTATTTAAAAATCTTCCGTTTGTGGATTTCGAGTATTTTTCTGTTTGGAATTTGGAAAAACTCAAAGCTACAAAGTTGTAGAGAATTCAATTTCGTGTGGAATGGATATAAAATTTGTACTTTTCTGATAAACGGGCTATTTTCTATGAATTATTAAAGTTTCTGATTATTGTTTAAATGATAAATATTTTGGAAAATTCTAGAATTGGTTGGTGAGAAATGTGCTCAATTGAATTTCAAATTTGGTGGATGACAATAGTAATAGGTAAAGCCATCAGGTAGCAGGTTAGTCTTGTATGGCTTTCTAAGCATTTTCCTATAAATAGGGTGCTTAGTTAGAATTGAAAATCACACCAGAATTCATAATTTTTCTCTCATTCTCTCTATATTATCGAGCGTATTCTTGTGAGTATTTTGATACTTTGAGTCTTTGTTATATGATTGCAAGTTTCTTGAGACTATATCCGATATTTCGAATGAAGTATTATCTTTTTGAGGTAAGGGATGTTATTTTCTTCGTAAGTGATATTATTTCTTCAATATCATTATCTTAGAAATATTGGTTGGAACTTTTTATCAAATTTGGAACTTTTTTGTGTGGGAGTTCTTATTCATGAGTTCTTATTATTCACGAATTCTTGTGGCGCCCCAAAATTTCGAGACACACATATCTCGAATTTTTGGTGCATCACGTCTTCTACGAATATCTTACAAAATCATTAACAGCGGAAATAATAGAATAATTTACATTGATGTAATATAAATATTCAAGTCCCAAAACAACCGTAACCATTACTACAACAATTACGTGATTAGCTTAACATAGCTTAATCATTCTTGAATACATCATAATAATCATAACCATAATAATAATACTTCTAGTCTTAAGGGCTAAGTTATTACGTCGCCTTGCCTTTCCCTTGTCCTTTCTTTGAAGTACCGCTTGCTGCTCGCCTTTAAGCTGTAATGTTTTAGGAAGCAAGAATGAGCAACAAGTTTGCCCGACCATAAGTAATATAGCTAGAAGAACAAGCGGTTATAACATTTGAATCTTTCAAGGGTATAATAATAATTGATAGTTCAAGGATATCAAGAATACCAAGAGTATTCAATAGGTGTCATTATGGATTTGAAGGATATCAATAAAATTTGAGGATTTATTCATTTCGAGGTTCAACATAATTGAGTACTAAGCGATCACTAAGGACCAAGAACTCTTACTAGAATTAATGATATTACCTTTGTAATCCAACATCCACGAGTACATCGGTGATCAAACTAAAGTACCCTATGTTATGCATAACACTTAATCATACTCATATCATGCGTCGGTTCCCCGACAATATATAATTTCCCTTACATGAGGGTTGTTCATCTCGATTGGATTTTACGATAGTCGCACCAAATCAATCGGTTTGGATAGCTCTTTAACTCATAATAATAGTCTAATAGAATCAAGGGCTTAGAGCGGTTTTTATCATGCATTTAGGAATGATAAGTCCAATGCTTACAACAACGTCAAGGTATACAAGTGATTTTGAAATAAGCGGATATTTGCTTGATAAAATATGATTGATATGACAACAATTCAACGTATAAAGTGTGTGAATTAAGGAACTTGCAACACAATAATAATAGTGTTCTGGATACTTCTTTCAATGTAAATTTGAGTGAAGTTAGGGAACTTGCCCAACAATAACAATAAGTTAGGGATAGAAAACTTGCATGATATAAGTAACAAGTTTTTAGGGATAGGAAACTTGCATGATATAAATAACAAGTTTTTTAGGGATAGGAAACTTGCATGATATAAGTAATAAGTTTTTAGGGATAGGAAACTTGCCTTTAGCGTTGATTACTACTAATAGTGAAAATCACCTCAACGAACTATGTATGTCCTATTCATGTAAGTATAGGTATTCATTAGCCAAACACACTTGATATATATCAACAACATGTACACATAACACATTTCTTCTTTCTATCTGCATTGTACCCATCAAAACTCATAAGCTGTACATTAACATGCTCATACTATTGACCTTCGCTAGTTTATTCATAATCTTTCTTCCTCGAAGTTCTAAGAGGTTCATTGCTTAAAGTAGACCATAACGTCTATTAATCCCGGAAGACCTTTTTCTACGCATGTTTGCAAGCATTAGATGCATTTTCCCGAAGTTAGTAAAATTCTCTACTTAGAACTTATTCGTATACTAATAGTTTATAACAGTATAGGAGTATTTATTAATCCATCCTTATATCAAGTTATGATGTTGTCTCCGAGTCCTAGGACATCTCGCCATGTCCAAAGATATTATGGCTTGTCTGAAGACAACATGCTTCGTCCGAAGACATCACGCTTTGTCCGAAGACGTCACGCTTTGTCCGAAGACATCACGCTTTGTAAAGCCCGACTTCTTGAGACTTGATCTACACTATTTTGACAAAGTCTAAGTCCGTCGGGTTAATTTCATTAAGACTTTACTATATGCATACAACCTAAGGGAATCTCTTAATACATGGTCTAACATGGCCAAGAACCCATCGATTGGTTCTAAATGCGGTGCAATTTGCACCCCATGGATTTCAGAAGCAGTGAACATGCTCTGTTTTGCAGAGTAGCCACAACTTGATTCCAGATAATTTTTAACGTATTCATGCACGAAGGTAAACTTTCTAAACACCCTATATCATGCTAATTCATCATACTTGACCTATTAATCTGAAAAACCGAGAATCAACAAGACTCAAGTTAAGAGCGGAGTAGAAATTATACCTTCTCGAGCTTTAACCTTGATATCTCACACCCGATTTGGTAAGGCTTAGTAACTAAGAATTCTTTACTCGATTTCTCCAACACTCTTATCACTAAAAGCAGACTACCCTAGTGGCTTGTATTTAAAAAGAAAACATGGACCGGACACTTGCTTTTACCCAATGTTGGGATTCATGGTGCAATAGAAATGAACAATGGTTACTTAAGGAGTTGTTCAATCACTCCCACTGACCACTTAGCTAGCCATGCATGCCTAGGATTAGCGACTTAAAAATTTACGTAAAGAGAGTTTAGGCTATTGTTCTTTGTACTTGGTGACCCTAATTTGGGGACAAGAGAGTAGATCTCGAGACATAAACAAGGGCTAGTCGGCAAAGCCCAATCGCCCACGCCCACATTTTAATTTAACCAATACCTTGTACTCTCGATTAACTATTTTGTTGGATTAGAATTGGATTCTAAATATCCCAAGTTTATTGGGCTAACTCAAAAGTCCATCAATTAACTTATTGGGCTAGACTCCCAATTTATTATTTGGACTTTAAACATGCAAATACTTAATCATCCTTCACTAAGTCCATCATTGTGTCACACAAGACATTTCATGAACCTATCTTATCGATCATCAACAGCTCAATTTTAATTCAATTGAGTTACTCCCCTCATGCCATGTAAGCATTTATAAAATAAATAATCACCGGCTCTATTTAATAATAATATTAAATCATAAAATTTACGGGTATTACATCCTCTCCCCCTTATAAAAATTTCATCCTCGGAATTGATACAGGGTTATACGAAAAGATGGGGATAGTCTCTCCTCATCCTATCTTCTAATTCCCACGTGGCCTCCTTGACACCGTGGTTTCGCCAAACAACCTTTACAGAAGATATAACTTTGTTTCTTAGCGTTTGCTCTTTCTTATCTATTATCCGAACATGAATTTCTTAATATGCCGATTCTTTCTCTACTTGAATGGGCTCATAGGAAATCACGTGTCTATAGTCAGACTTGTACGGACGTAGTACGGAAATGTGAAACACGTTGTGGATGTGTTCCAATTCGGGTGGCAAAGCAACTTTGTATGCCACTTCGCCCACTCGCTCAATATCTCGAATGGCCTATGAACCTCGGACTCAATTTTCCTTTCTTTAGAATCGATCTTTCCTTCCAAGGAGATACCTTTAAAACACAAAACTACCGACTTCAAAGTCTCTTGGTTACGACGATGCAAGTCGGCGTACTTCTTTGGCTATCTTGGTACATTACCAATTTGCCCCTTATTGTTGCTACCACGTCGGTAGTTTCTTTGGACTAATTACGGTCCCAAAAGTCGTGGTTCTCCGACTTCATCCCAACATAATGGCGCCCCTGCACTTTCTCCCGTAAAAAGAGCTTCATATGGCAAGCACACCGATACTTGCATGATAGCTATTATTTGTAAGCGAATTCTACTAATGGTAAATGGTCGTCCCAATTTGCCTTGAAGTCCATCACGCAAGCTCTCAAAGATGTCCTCCAACATTTGTATGGTTCGTTTTCTCACTGCCGTCGGTTTGAGGGTGATAAGCGAGACTCAATCTTAATTGAGTTCCTATTCGTTCCTGCAAACTTTTCGAATTTTGACGTGAAACGCGGATCTCGATCGGAGACAATCGACACCCTAAGACTCCATGTCGCGATCGATTTCCTTTTACATACAAATTTGCTTAATCTGGTTCAAATTGAATCGAATCTTGATGGGTAGAAAATGAGTTTGTCTTTGTTAGTCGGTCCACAATAACCCAAATGGCATCGTAACCCTTACGTATGGCAGGAAGTCCAACCACGAAGTCCATCGTAATGTGCTCTCATTTCCATTCTGGAATTTCCAGCGGTTGAAGTAGTCCACTTGGTCTCTAGTGTTCTGCTTTGACTCTTTGACAAGTAAGACATCTGCTAACACACTCTGCAACTTCTCTTCTCAAATTAGGCCACCAAAATGGTGTGAAGATCCGGTACATTTTGTGCCTCTGGATGTCTGAATACGTCGTATTATTGTGTGCTTCGTGTAGGATTTCCTCTCTCAGTTCGATTACAGCTGGAACCCATACTCGACCCTCGAATCTCAATATACTATCCTTATCTACTTTGAACCTTTCTTCCTTATCTTCTATTATTCTCTTCTTTATCTTCTCGCATTCTTCATCTTTCTCTTGTGCTTCTTTTATTCTATCCAATAACGTCGAGTGAGCTCTCATCATGAGAAATCTTCCTTTCGCTTCTCTTGGTTCCTCCACCTCTATTTCCAACCTTTCCATTTCTCTTATTAATTCTTCTTGAGTTGTCAATTTGAATAACTTCTCCCTTCCTTTTCTACTCAAAGCGTCGGCTACCACGTTTGTTTTTCCCGGGTGATAAAGAATTTCACAGTCGTAATCCTTGATCAGTTCCAACCACCTTCTTTGTCGCATGTTCAACTCCTCCTGTGTGAAGATATATTTCAGACTCTTGTGATCCGTATATATCTCACATTTTTCTCCATACAAATAGTGCCTCCAAATCTTCAATGCAAAGATTACCGCCGCTAACTCCAAGTCATGGGTAGGGTATCGTTTTTGAAATCTTTCATTTGTCATGAGGCATATATGCAATGACCTTGCCATGTTGCATTAAGCACACAACCAAGTCCCTCATGCGACACATCACTATACACAACAAATCCTCCGTATCATCCGGTAATGATAATACAGCGCTCTCACTCAACCTCTTCTTCAATTCTTTGAAACTCTCCTCGCATTTCTCCGTCCACACGAACTTCTCTGTCTTTCTTGTTAGATTGGTCAGCGGGGTTGCTATCTTAGAAAAATCTTGGATAAATCTTCGATAGTACCCGGCTAAACCTAAGAAACTCCTAACTTCTGTTGGCGTCTTCGGCTGTTCCCAGTTACTTACCGCTTCCACCTTTGCAGGATCCACGGAAATTCCATTTTGATCTATCACGTGTCCTAGAAACTGGACCCTTTCCATCCAAAATTCACATTTTGAAAATTTAGCGTACATCTTCTCCCTTCTCAATGCTTCCAATACCATCTTCAGGTGCTCGGCGTGCTCTTCCTTCGTCTTTGAATAAATCAAAATGTCATCGATAAATACTACTACGAACTTATCTAAGTATGACTTGAAAACCCAATTCATCAAGTTCATGAATGCTGCCGGAGCATTGTTTAACCCAAATGACATCACTAGAAATTCGTAATGTCCGTAGCGAGTTCGAAACGCTGTCTTTGGTACGTCATCCTCTCGCACTTTCAACTGATGATAACCCATTCGTAAATCTATCTTGGAAAAACACTTCGCTCCTTTCGGTTGATCGAAAAGGTAAATACATCCTTGGCAATGGATATTTATTCTTAATTGTCACTCGGTTCAACTCCATAATAATCGATCTGAGCCTCATCGATCCATCCTTTTCTTTACAAACAACACTTTGGTGCTCCGAAGGAGACACACTTGGCGAATGTAACCCTTATCTAGTAAATCTTGCAATTGAATCATCAATTCCTTCATTTCTCTGGCGCCATACGTATACATGGGGCTTTCGAAATTGGTGCGGTTCCGGTGCTAAGTCTATTATGAATTCAATTTCCATGCGGCGGAAGGCCAGCGATTCGTTGGAAACACGTTTTGGAAATCTTTTACCACTAATATATCTTTCATTTCTATTCTCTTTTAATGAATGTCCACTATATAGGCTAAATAACCTACACATCCTTTCTTTAACAATTTCTTGGCTGCGATCATCGTAAAAGTGCAACACGATTGCTTGAGCGATGAGCTTCTCAGTAAACACTACCTTAGACCGATTTGAGGTGCGAAGGTTCACACTCTTCTTCCGACAATCAATTATCGCAGGCGTGGCGGGATAACCAATCCATTCCTAATATCACATCAAACTCTCTCCTAGTTTAATGAATTAAGTCTACACTTGGGTTCGTGACCTCTAATGTTTGCACAATTTCGATAAACAAACTCTATGGGAAGTACTTCCTTATTCGCAATCTCTACGTTCAATGAGTTTTCTAAATGTTCGGGAGGTATGTTTAGTCGATTAGCAAATTCTTGAACACAAAGGAATAGGTAGCACCGAATCAAATAATACATAGGCGTTTATATTATTGATTGGGAGAATACGACACCACGTCCCTTTCATTCACTTTGCGTCTTGGGCGGTCGTGTTAAAGGTTGAGCGCATCGGTCGGTTGGATTGCGTTGATCCGCCGATCATCGACTTGTTGCCCCTCCTTCATTGGCCGCTTCTCCGTTGCTCCCCTTCTTTGGGCAATCCTTGATTTGATGCTCGGTTGAGCCACACACCATGAAACATCCTTGATCTTCTTGACTTTGGGCAATTGGGTGAAATGTGTGCCTTCTTGGCTTGATTGTAGAGCGACGATTCGCCCTTCCGGCATTCCTTGATGGTTTTTCCCACATTTGAGCAAGCTTCACTTCTTTTCTTGAATCCTCCTTGATAATTTTACGATTGGTTGAGGTTTCGGTGGTTGGTGTTGTTGTTGTTGCGGTTATCCCATTTCCTCTTTCCCAAATAACTTCCACCATCACATCCTCCACGAGTCTCTCCTCCAAAGATTCTTGTTCTTCTTCTCCTTGTTGTATTGGCTCGATGCCTCATTTACCTCCCTCGCCAATTATCGCCTTTTCCAATAATGTGGCGAAAGAGTCGATTTGAAGGACCGACACCTTGTTGAACAACCAAGGTTTTAGTCCAAGTTCGAGCGTCGAGATTTCCTTTCTTGGTGTCACTTGATGTGTTGCGAATAAATGCGAGTTCATTGAACTTGGCCGAGTATCTTGTGCCATTTGTCATCTCCCCTTGTTTTAGTTCTAGAAACTTTACCTCCATCCTATTCTTCATGCTCTTTGGGAAGTAATTCTCGAAGAACAAAGTCTTAAACCTTTCCCAGGTTATAGTCCCTTCTCCCGCTCTCTATTGATTTGCTTCTCACCAGTAGTTTGCTTCACCCCTCATTATATATGTAGCGAACACGGTTTTCTGATCTTCACCCACACGAGCAATGGCAAAGGCTTTCTCCATTTCCTTGATCTACGTTTGCGCTATGATAGGGTCGGTAGTACCCATAAAATCCGGAGGTCCTACACTCTTAAAGTCCTTGAAGTTTGCGACCAGAGCTACTTGGGGAACGGGTGGTACATGTTCATTTCTTCCCCTAAGAGCCTCCCCTAACAAATCTACAAGCCTCTGAATGGGATCTACTTGTCCTCTCTCATCATTAACCGACTCTTCCGGTGCAGTTAATCTACGTCTGGGCGGCATTTTCCTACATCATGACACTTCCATTTTACTATCTAATTATATTACTTAAACAATTCTCTATAAAATGAATAAGATTTCGGAATACATTTCAGAACAAGATCATTTATATTCATATGCCAAATTGTTACATTACATGATTATCTCCAGCATACTTCTATAAATGACACAACTTATCCCCTAATATCACAAAAGATGGGGACAACCATTAACATACTACCCCTCTAACATAACTCAAAAGTTTGGGGTTTACAACATCTCACATTCTACATAAAGATTACAACAACAGATAATACACTACACAACGAACTACAACTAATAACTTTTAACGCCTAGACTTAATCTATCATTCCGCGCTCCACGGTAGCTCTGGTACTCCTCCGAGTAATGTGCACCACCACATCTCGGCTTATGGTGTCTTGGGTTCATCCCCTGCTCTGTCGGGTAGTGATTTACCCCATCAATCGGTCCCTCCATGGTAAATATAATGCATAGCTCATCCTATTCATCTTCCTCCTTTTACACCTCACTTCATCTTCTAGATCGTTAGCCCTATCATTGGCCCCTTTCCACTTTTCTTCGAAATGGATCCTATCCTTAACTGAGTACGGATAGCTTCCTTCCCTGTCCCCTCGCTCAACTCCCTCTGCTCCATCTCTTCTAACTTTACTGCCAGTTCTATATTCCTAGCCACCGCCTTGTGAAACAAAGCCCCTATCTGGACTCCTGCCTCCTTACGGTGAACAATCTTTACTTCCATCTCCTGCATCACTAACTTTCTCTGGTGGTCTTCGTCCTTCAACTTTGGGAATTCGGACTCTCTGTCTTTGGCCTCGCCTCTAACTCCTCAACTCTGCACCCTAACTCTAAAATCTGCTCCTCATACTCCCCCAACATCCTATCCTCAAAAGTAGCCTCGTCGGGGTCCCACATGGGCTCATCCACCATACGCTCCTCCTCTGGATCAGACTCTTCGGGTATTGGCTCTATCTCCTCTTCCTCGTCATCATCATCGATAGGAACTACAGTTGATATAGGCTCTGCTATCAATGGTGACTCATATACCACGTGTATGTCACGCGGCTCCTCTCTACTACTACTCATTAGGTCCTCCCATGTCAGTCATCCTACAATCACCGACACAAGACAAAACAACCAACAACTCCATTAGAATCATAAGTTCATTGTATAGAATGAAGTTATATTATGTAACACGCTAAGTCCATCTCTATGAAAACTCTATATGAGTTTCATCCCTTTCTATCTTCTCGAGTTCTCCTAAGTTATAATCTAAGGGGCTCGCTCCTAAGGTTTATAACTATAGCTTTGATACCAACTGGCAGGCGCCCCCAAAAATTCGAGACACACATATCTCAAATTTTTGGTGCATCACGTCTTCTACTGAATATCTTAAAAATCATTAACAATGAAATAATAGAATAATTTACATTGATGTAATATAAATATTCAAGTCCCAAGGTACCGTAACCATTACTACAACAATTCTGTGATTAGCTTAACATAGCTTAATCATTCTTGAATACATCATAATAATCATAACCATAATAATAATACTTCTAGTCTTAAGGGCTAAGTTATTCTGTCGCCTTGCCCTTTCCCTTGTCCTTTACTGAAGTACCGCCTTGCTCTGCCTTAACTGTAATGTTTTAGGAAGCAAGAATGAGCAACAAGTTTGCCCAAAGAAGTAATATAGCTAGAAGAACAAGCGGTTATAGCATTTGAATCTTTCAAGGGTATAATAATAATTGATAGTCAAGGATATCAAGAATACCAAGAGTATTCAATAGGTGTCATTATGGATGAAGGATATCAACAAAATTTTAGGATTTATTCATTTCGAGGTTCAACGTAATTGAGTCTTTGAAGCGAATACTAAGGACCAAGAACTCTTACTAGAATTAACGATATTACATCTGTAATCCAACATCCACGAGTACATCGGTGATCAAATTAAAGTACCCTATGTTATGCATAACATTTAATTATACTCGTTATGTGGCGTCGGTTCCCAAACAATATATAATTTCCCCTCTACATGAGGGTTGTTCATCTCGATTGGATTTACGATAGTCCGCACCAAATCAATCGGTTTGGATAGCTCTTTAACTCATAATAATAGTCTAGCCGAATCAAGGGCTTAGAAAGTTTTTCATCATGCATTTAGGAATGATAAGTCCAATGCTTACAACAACGTCAAGGTATAAAAGTTATTTTCGAAATAGAAGCAGATATTTGCTTGATAAAATATGATTGATATGACAACAATTCAACGTATAAAGTGTGTGAATTAAGGAACTTGAAACACAATATAATAGTGTTCGGATACTTGCTCAATGTAAATTTGAGTGAAGTTAGGGAACTTGCCCAACAATAACAATAAGTTAGGGATAGAAAACTTGCATGATATAAGTAACAAGTTTTTAGGGATAGGAAACTTGCATGATATAAGTAACAAGTTTTTTAAGGATAGGAAACTTGCATAATATAAGTAACAAGTTTTTAGGGATAGGAAACTTGCCTTTAGCGTTGATTACTACTAATAGCGAAAATCACCTCAACGAACTATGTCATCTCTATTCATGTAAGTATAGGTATTCATTAGCCAAACACACTTGATATATATATCAACAACATGTACACATAACACATTCTTCTTTCTATCTCATTGCACCCATCAAAACTCATAATCGTATACTTAACATGCTCATACTATTGACCACGCTAGTTTATTCATAATCTTTCTTCCTCGAAGTTCGAAGAGGTTCATTGCTTAAAGTAGACTATAACGTCTATTAATCCCCAGGCAACCTTTTTCTACGCATGTTTGCAAAGCACTAGATGCATTTTACGAAGTTAGTAAAATTCTACTTAGAACTTATTCAGTATACTAATAGTTTATAATAGTATAGAGTATTTATTAATCCATCCTTATATCAAGTTATGATCTTTGTCTCTCGAGTCCCGGGACATCTCGCCATGTCCAAAGATATTATGACTTGTCAAGAAGATAACATTCTTCGTCCAAGACATCACGCTTTGTCAAGAGGCGTCATGCTTTGTCAAGAAGACATCACGCTTTGTCAAAGCCGGCTCCTTGAGAGACTTGATTGCCTACACTATTTTGACAAAGTCTAAGTCCGTCAAGTTAATTTCATTAAGACTTTACTATATGCATACAACCTAAGGGAATCTCTTAATACATGGTCTAATATGGCCCGAACCCATCGATTGGTTCCTAAATGCAGTGCTTGTTGCACCCCATGGATTCGAAGCGGTGAACATGCTCTGTTTTGCGAGAGTAGCCACAACTTGATTCCGGACAATTTTTAACGTATTCATGCACGAAGGTAAACTTTCTAAACACCCTATATCATGCTAATTCATCATACTTGACCTATTAATCGAAAACCGAGAATCAACAAGACTCGAGTTAAGAAGCGGAGTAGAAATTATACCTTCTCGAGCTTTAACCTTGATATCTCATACCTTTGGTTTGGTAAGGCTTAAAGAACTAAGAATTCTTTACTCGATTTCTCCAACACTCTTATCACTAAAGCAATTTACCCTAGTAGCTTGTATTTAAAAAGAAAACATGGACGGACACTTGCTTTACCCAATGTTGGGATTCATGGTGCAATAGAAATGAACAATGGTTACTTAAGGAGTTGTTCAATCACTCCATACCTGACCAACTTAGCTAGCCGTGCATGCCTAGGATTAGCGAACTTAAAAATTTGCGTAAAGAGAGTTTGAGCTCTTTTGTTCTTTGTACTTGGTGACCCTAATTTGGGGACAAGAGAGTAGATCTCAAACATAGACAAGAAATTTGGTCGGTCAGCCTAATTGCCCCACGCCACATTTTAATTTAACCAATACCTTGTACTATCAGTTAACTATTTTGTTGGATTCCGAATTGGATTCTAAATATCCCAAGTTTATTGGGCTAACTCAAAAGTCCATCAATTAACTTATTGGGCTAGACTCCCAATTTATTATTTGGACTTTAAACATGCAAATACTTAATCATCCTTCACTAAGTCCATCATCGTGTCACACAAGACATTTCATGAACCTATCTTATCGATCATCAACAACTCAATTTTAATTCAATTGAGTTACTCCCCTCATGCCACGTAAGCATTTATAAAATAAATAATCACCGGCTCTATTTAATAATAATATTAAATCATAAAATTTACGGGTATTACAGTTACTATTCATAAGTTACTATTCACGAGTTACTATTCATGAGTTATTATTCACGAGTTACTATTCACGAGTACTATTCATGAAGCATGATGATTTTTCTTGTGGAATTTCTATCTTTTGGTGTCGGAGATTCTTTATTCACGTGTCGACACTTTATTCACGAATCGTAACTTATTCAATAGAAAAATGAAATTTTCTTTTTTTTATCCAAGGTGTCTATTATGGTTATTATCTTTGATTGTATCCATGTTTTGATCTTTATTCTTGAATTTTGCTTCAAAATTGGTTATTATGAAGTATTATTGATCTTGGATAAACCTGTATGTCTGAATCTCTAATATTTGTTATTATGTTTCACTGGATTCGTTCTTTTAAAATATTTTTCATCATCCCCAGTCCTAAATGATGATATTACTGAATATCTTTGGCGTGTAGTGCAAAGATGAATGATTAACTGATGAATATCTTTGGCCTGTAGTGCAAAGATGAATGATTACCTAATGAATATCTTTGGCCCGTAGTGCAAAGATGAACAGGTGTTGAGATGAACATGACCAATTGGTGATACAAATGAATATCTTTGGCCATGATGCTAGAGATGAATATTTGATTAAAGATGTGTATTGATTGATGTTACTGAGGATAAAATATTGATGATGGACTTTTAAATCTTAGAAGATAGTAGAATTCTTTCTCTCTTGACTCTTACAATGGATTGCTTATTCCATTGCGAGTTATTGATCTAAAACTTGTTGTCTATTATATTTTATCGATTTTTTTTTTCTGTTGAAGACTAATGATAATTTTTTGTATATTATCTTAGTCATAATATTTCTTCTTGGGCTAGTTGAGCTCACCCTTTCTTTCTTTTTATTCTCTTGAGAAAATGAGAATATAAATTTGGGACTAGTCGGGGAATGGATTGACGGTCCAAATGGTTGCATTAGTAGTCCTCACTATTCTGTGAAATAGCTTATCAATAATTATAATGAGGACCCCTTTTGAGTTTTTATACTGTCTATTAGACAATAGTTGTATTCAAACTCATAGTATATGTGTTGTCGTATTTTGCACGACGATTGTATTACTGAAGTTGTATTTATTTTTGTACCATGTATTTGACGACTCAGAATGAGTTGGATGGAATGGACCTATTTTGGGGTCGTCACACGTATACTCGATTTATTTAATATATATTATTTAACAATTAAATTCTCCACGTAATTTTAAAATTGGACGTAATTCATTAATTGTTTCAAGAGTGATAATATCATCTCATAAATTTTTGTTTACAAGACTATCTAATTTGAAGTGTTCATTTTTTAATTATTTCAACTACTTGACTAAGTTAATTGTATATACATTATCATAATATAAATGATGCAGTTCTAATTCGTGTATGTCTTAACTCTTAAATGCTCGTGAGTAGTTCGATTAAAAAGCGAGTTGAGTCGAGTTGAACTTGAGTACAATAAAACGAGCCAAATTCAAATATGAACAAAATTGAAATTTTTTATTCAAATTCAAGTATAAATTCGAGTACCTTACAAATGTTTCAAATATAATCTGAATAAGGTATTATTCGACTCGACTCATAATCATTTTCGCTCTTAAAGTTGGTCATGATTATCAATGTGAAGTGATATTTTATGAACTCTTTTATGGATGGAGGTGTGACATTTCAAGCACACTATTATTACAACAAATAATGGTACTGTAACACCCCAGTCCCACATCGAAAGATAGGGAAAAAATTTATCTGTATATAAGGAAATAAGTTACTACCAATAGTACCTTTAAGTCATGACCTTTTGGGAGCCTGTGGTGGGCTAAGATGACCCAAGAAGATACTATTGGGCTAGTAGTTTGAGGCCTTATTGTGATGGATTTGATTCGATTCGGACTTGGGATTTGACCCAAGATTAGTTCCGGACTCGGGATTTGACCCGGGTTGTTTCATATGGTATCGGAGCCGACTCTAAAGCTCAGGTCGGGTCATCCGATTGGAGTTCTTGGGAGGTGGGGACACGAAGGTGGTGGTATTATCACCTGATGGAGAGATGGAGGTGGGAGGTGGGGACACGAAGCTTACGGTAGATATTATCCCACAATGGCTAGAGAGGCAAAGATCTTTAGGTAGTGTGTAGAATCGATTCGAGCGGGGACGTCGAAATTTAAGTGGGAGAGTTTGTAACACCCCAGTCTCACATCGAAAGATAGGAAAAAATTTATGCGCATATAAGGAAATAAGTTACTACCAATAGTACCTTCAAGTCATGACCTTTTGGGAGCCTGTGGTGGGCTAAGATGACCCAAGAAGATACTATTGGGCCAGTAGTTTGAGGCCTTATTGTGATGGATTTGATTCGATTCGAACTTGGGATTTGACCCAAGATTTGTTCCGGACTCGGGATTTGACCCAGGTTGTTTCAGGTACTCTCTTCATTCATAATTATTTGACGTTTGTTTAAATTTAAGAGAATTAATGACAATTTTTCTAAAATTACCCCTCATTAGTCTACCTATTTGTTTGATACTTTAAACTCTTTCTCTTTCCTTATCCCAACAAAATTCTTCTTATCCCAACAAAAGATTTAAGGGTATTATAGATAATTGAGTACTATATTTAATGTTTTCCAATCATTATCTTAATTCTTGTGTCCACATCTAAAACGTCAAATAATTAAGGACGGAATGAGTAATTCACTAATCACCTGTAAGAATTAAAATTCGTTACTTCATTCCAAGATATTTTTGTTGACGTCAAGGGATTCAAATCAAAACAATGGGGATACATATATGTTTGCATATTCATTGTCAAAGAAGTGATGAATCTTTACAGGTCCATGCATGCATGATGAGCTCATGGTCAATGAAGGGATTGACATGCATGAAATTAATTTTGATTAATTGATTAATACAGTATTGATACGTAGATTGGGAGGTGATCTTTATCTGTGTGTCAAGTGCCAAAATTATATTGATCAACTGATGAATTTACCATGAAGTAACTTTATAGTAACCAGATCCGTCAAAGAATGATTGTTTGTAAGAGTTTACTAATGGGCCGAAACTTGTTGCATTATTACTGTGCTTTCTAGGGAGGAAAAGGCTTTTTCCCACTCCTACAGTCAGCACTCATCTTTGGAATTTTCAGAGGACACCATTAATTTGCACATTCTTGGTAATTGGGACTAGACCTGGCAATATAGTTGGTTAACTACCGGGTCAACCCATATTAACTGGAACCAAATGGATTGGTTAACTGTTTTTATTTACTTGGGTTGGTTAAAGTTTGGAATCATATTTTTAAAAAGAAATATAGTTCCAACCCGGTTAACCATTTTTCGACCCATATTTTATTCCAAATTCAAATCAAAAGTTTTTCCACCCATATTTACATACTAGCTTAGTCTCGTGTCTCCGGCACTGTATGGACGGTGAGATTTATCTCAAACTTTGAACGGCCCAGATGATTTATTAAATGAGCGGAAAATTCAAAATTATTTGTATTTTATTAGATAGATTCAAGAAGTTCAACCACCCACCCCACCCCAACCCCCACCAAAAAAAAATATTATGTGATTATGTATACACCCCTTACCACCCCCCACCCACACCCACAAAAAAAATATTATGTGATTATGTATACACCCCTTACCCCCACCCCCACCCACCCTCTACCCCCTACCCCACCCCCACCAAAAAAAATATTATGTGATTATGTATACACCCCTTACCCCTACCCCCACCTCCCACACACCCCACCCACCCCCACCCCACTTACCCCACCCTACACCACCCCCCCCACCCCACCCCACCCCACCTCCAAAAAAAAATAATATTATGTGATTATGTATACACTTCATCCCACGCCACCCACCCCTACCCCCACCCCACCCTTACCCCCACACACCACACCCTACCACCACCCCCCCCACCCCCACCACTCCCCAAAAAAATTAATATTAAGCGATTATGTATCACCTCCCACCTCTACCCCTACCCCTACCCCTACCCCTACCCCTACCCCTACCCTACCCCCCTTATATCCGTCTCTCTATCTATAGTATATATTAATTTCATTTTTTTAAAATTTTGTTTAAAAGTCAAAACATCTTAAAATGGTTAATATGGTTAATATAGTTTTTAACCATAACCATATGGTTCCAACCCACATTATCCATATTAAAAATGGTTAATATGGTTTTAGTTCTTAAATGGTTGGTTAACCATATTTTGAAAACCAAAACCAACCCATAACCATATTTTGCCAGGTCTAATTGGGACCATTAAGATTGTGCTGGACTGCATGAGGTTTGTTTCAAGAAAAACAATTTCTTTTTTAGAGCAGATCCTCTATCCCTAAATTTTCTGTCCCCTTATGTCCCTCCACTTAAATTTTGACATCTAGTCTTTTACTTAACACTAATTAATTTTAAAATTAAATAAAATGACACGTGTCAAAATTTAAGTGGGGGACAAAAAATTTGGGGACAGAGGATCTGCTCTCTTTTTTGGATACCCCTTTTTGCATTTTAGGTGTTTATTAATACATATATAGATGACTTCTTAATCGCGGAAAAAATTATTGAACTATTGTCAAGTTATCAAACAAATTATACAAATTATTTTTTTTTACCAAAAATTATTGAACTTAATTTATTTTTTTTAAAACTATAAAAAATGATCAAAATTTAACCATATATACTAGTTGACACCTACATATGATCTAGCCAATTTTTAGGCATTTTTATTATTATTATTTGAATTTTTTTTTTAAAAAAAAGTAGTTTGTAAGTTTGGTTTATAACTCGATAAGAATTGATTAGAAGACTTTGTTGATTATATCATTCTATTAACAATTCATTTCTGAGATGAACAATCATGTTATATATATATATATATATATATATATATATATATATATATATATATATATATATATATATATATATATAGTCCCTTCATTGAGGGATCCTCAAATAACACTATTTGAGGGATGGGCGCCAATTAATATAATAATAGAGGCCACATATTCAACCCATTGGGTCATTTGCCAAACCGCACTAAATAGAGTTCCAATTTTTTGAAGCATATCAGTAAAGCAAGTAAGATCTTCTAAATCAAACCCAATTTTTTGAAGCATAACAGTAAAGTAAGTAAGATCTTCTAAATAAATTAGAGACCCAATTTTTTTTAATTTAATTTTTAAGTCAATTTATTGATAAAAAATTAAATAAAATTGATATAAATCTATTTTACCCATGAACTCTCTAACATAGAATCAGAGTTTGAAATTCACATAATTATAATTTGAAATTCAAGATTAAAATATATGTGTGATTTTGAAACTGAAAGAATAATTCATAAAAACGGACTTAAAATGAAAATCAATCAAAGAAGTTTTTCCCCATTCTTGTTGCCACTAATTCAAAAAAAAACGAAACTCAAATACATGGGATGATAAGGCTGCCCAGCATTGCTGATAACCAAAGAAAAGTTCTTTTGGAAGCAGTTACTTTAAATGTTGCAGTACATTTGAACAGATAATTATGAACATTGGATGACACTTGAAAATTGAGTTTCGATTTACATGATGAAAAAAAAACCTAAACACTTCCTTGTAGTGGAAGGAACAATATCCGAATTTGACCAAAAAAGAACACACATCTTGTGTTATTGCAGACACCTTAATTGGTGGAATCACTAGAGCTCGAAACATCATCCAAAAAAATCATCATCCTGACATGACAAAGTAAATGAAAAAATAAATAAAAATTTATCGTTCTCAAAAACAAGCAAGTTATATAGGTGGAAGAACTATTATCCATTTTATCAACAAAATACTCCATATAAGTTCTATTAATAACTATAATTACCTGTGACGAAGAACTATTATCCATGCCATTAAAAGCATCTTTGTCAACAATTGAGGATCTATCATGGTCAAAGATAACATCACAAAGTTAACACATGAGGTTTATACATAATAATAAGAAAGGAAAAATACAAATAAGTTTGCATTCTTACGATTTTTGAAGCATAGGACAATTCCTTTTGTCGTGTGTTTATCCATATTTTCCACATCCATTACAACGCCGACCTTTGTATTTTTCTCTTGCCAACTCCTTTCTGCCCTTAAGTCTTTTCCCATTTCCTTTTGCTTTAACAGGATCTGGTTCATTTAAACTAGTTTCAAAAGCAATACTTCTCATTGCAGAAGGTATTACTTCTTCGGCACCATGAAGCAATGGTTTAATCCTCTCAATCAATGAATCTAATGCCTCATAGAAGATCTGACTAGCTTCATCACTTAAGATGACTTTATCAATCACATGTGAATAACGTTGGAATAATGCATTGTGCTTTCCTATTAAGGAGTTGTCAACAGACATCTCAACACCATCCTTATCTACCACAAGATCAGATCTAGCAGATCTAGTCCATCTCTTCAAAATATATTGATCTGGCAATTCATGAAGCTGCGTATTTTGTGCAAATATGCCAAAGTATGGCTGCATGGGATTCTCAAACTCTCAAACATATGACAACTACATAATGAAAAATCTGCATATTTGTCATAAACAATCAGTCGATTTCTTTTTTTTTTTTGTCATCCATATGTACAACTTTATATACGCTGTGAGTGGCATTCTCTTTTGTAAGCTCAACATTGTTGCAATAACTCTCCCACAATCAACTGATTTTAAATGCCTCCTACTTGGGTTGCTAAAATGTCATATTGTTAGTGTGTGGATACGTTTACAGATGTTAGTTGTTGTGTTATAAGTTGATCAACCCCAGAAATTCGACAATGAGACTTTAATAAGTGGCGTCTTCGCGGGGTTGTCATTGGATGAGTATGAGCCTCTTCAAATATCGTGACTACATATACACCATGTTTTGATTTAACAACTATTAGTCGCGCCTTACAAGACTCTCTGCCTACTCCACGACGCCTTTTTACAACACCACTTGTGTGACAACCCCCAAAACAGGTCCATTCCACCCAACCCATTCTGAGTTGCCAAATACATGGTACAGAAATAACTACAACTTCAATAATACAAATGTCGTGTGAAATACGACAATACATACTGTGAGTTTAAATACAGATATTGCCGTCCAGACAATATCCACACGCAAATAAATCCCCATCATAATTATTGATACATTATTTTACAAAAATGGTGAGGACTACTAAATAACTCTCTCTAGAACCTTCATTCCATACCCCGACTCGATCCTGCTATGTTCTCACCTTCTGAGAAGAAAATGGAATAACAAGGAAAAGGGTGAGCTCAACTAAATTTTAATAAAGAATATTATGACTAAGATAATATACAACAAATTATCGTTAGTCTTCAACAGGAAAAATCTAATAGAATACAATAGACAACAAGTTTTAGATCAACAAATGCAATGGAATAAAGAATCCATTGAAGAGTCACGTAGAGAAAGAATTCTACCTTGTCTTCTAAGGTTTAAAAGTCCATCATCAATATTTTATCCTCAGTAACAACAATCAATATTCATCTTTTTTCTGAGCCAAAGATATTCATTTAAATCACCATTGGTCATGTTCATCTCAACACTGCTCATCTTTGCACTACAGCCAAAGATATTCATCGATTAATCGTTCATCTTTCCACTATTAAAGCCAAAGATATTCATCAAGTATCACCATTAAGGACCGAGGATGATGAAAATATTTTTAAGAAACGAATCCGGTGAGATAGAAGGACAAATATTAGGGATTCGTACAACAGTTTATCCAATATCGATAATACTTCATAATAAATGATTTTGAAGCGTAACTCAAAAAATAACGATCAAAACATGGATAAAATCAAAGATAGTAGCCAAAATAGACATCTTGGACAAAAAGAAAATTTTTTATATTTTTAGATTGAATAGTCACAAGTATCGTGAATAAAGGTCGATTATCGTGAATAGTAACCCGACACAAAAAGATAAAATTTCACAAAAAACATCTTCACGCTTACGTGAATAGTACTCGTGAATAGTAACTCGTGAATAGTAACTCATGAATAAGTAACCCGATATGAAAAAGTTCCAAATTTGATAAAAGTTCAACCAATATTTTGGCATAATGATATTGAAGAAAATAATATCATTTCATGAAAAGAAATAACATCCCTTACCTCAAAAAAATAACCTTACATTTGAATTTTGGTATAGTCTTGATGAAACTCGCACCCAGATAAAGAACACTTAAAGTATACTCACAAGAATACGCTCGATAATATAGAGAGAGAAGAGAAAACTTAATTTACGGTGTGATTTTCAATTCTAACTTAGCCCTCTATTTATAGGAAAATGTTAGAACGCCAAAGGAGACTAAATTAATAAAATATATTATTATTTATTCAAAATTTCTATCCACGTGTTTTGAAAACTCTAGCATACCTTCTTTGGTCAAAAACATCAGCCACCCATGTGCCAACAACCACAAAAACGTTTTTCTTATATAAAATAATTAAAACTTCCAAAAATCAATTATTTTGAACTCGGAACTTCAATAATTCATGATAAATAGCCCTTTTGTGGAAAATTCAAATCTCGCAAATTTTTATAGGAAATTCAATTTCTACAACTTTGCAGAAGGAAGTTTTCCAAATTCCAAATAGAAATTATCCAAATCCACAAACAAGCGATTTTACGATTACATAATCAATTTTGGTTAAGAATTGTGTCCACGACACACAAAACATATGTTAAACATTTAATGCCACAAAAATACTCTTCCTCCTCATATACTCATATATCCCACATTCATTGTAAAAATATCACAAGTTAATATATTATTAAAATAATATATTTAAATGAATTATTTTATCGAGAAAAAGATAAAATATTATTTTCAACAATTGTCACATTAAAAATTTTCTCCATCTATATCCACATAAAATAAATATTTTCTTTATCATAATAATCAATAATTAATTATTTTAAAATAATATTACGTAATCACAAGATCGATAACTGTGCCGTTTCAGGAAAGAGGAGCTTTCCAATAAGGATTTTCTCTTCTTGCCATGCAATTAATTAGGTGACCAAACCTCTCCTTAGATGTAACTTTCTAGACATTGCCAATAATGTTATCGATAATATTATTCAAATAATATGAATTATTAATCGATAATGGAAAAAATTTGTGCAAGTGACAATTATTGAAACGTTAATAATATAAACTAAAGAACGCAACAATTATTGAATCAATAAAATATTGAATAAAGAATTCATCGTAATAATTATTGAGTAGTGCCTTCTTACCTAAGAATCAATAATTCAACAATACATGCAATACTGGTACTTATTGTGCAACCACGCATATAACATCAGTATTTTAACCACCGGGTAATCCAACGGTGTTAATTCAGAATAACTACGTAGTTATTTATAAAACTCAATCTTTGTCGTTTTCTTTCATCCAACCGTTTTTTCCGTTATGGGGCCCACTAATGATCGCTTGTCGTCACGGAGATTCCGAAAAAAAAGAATATTCCACGACCAAACGAATATTCCCAAACAATAATGAATATTTTATAACCACTTGCTTATTTTGTAAACTTTGCACATTTCACCCATAACTAAAGCATTATATCAAATTACCACCATATTAATCAAGAATAATAATTAGAGGAAATTGATTTTTATTTATAAAAATTTGGGGTCTTACAACCTCCCTCCTTATGAAATTTCGTCCTCGAAATTGGACGACGCGATACACAGTGTATCGAAAAGATGAAGATACCTCGCTTTCATTTCCGTTTCCAACTCCCGTGTCATTTCCTCAATAGCATGGTTTCTCCACAAAACTTTAACTTGTGGTATGACCAGTCGACGAAAGACATGCTTCTTCCTATCCAAAATCTTGACAGTACCTCTTCAGACGTTAAGTCTTCAATTTATCTCGTTCGTTCTAACTCAATAATGTGGTTGGTCGTCCACATATTTACGTAACATCGACACGTGAAAAACGTTATGAACACGCGTCATACTTGGTGGTAAAACGAGTCTATAGGCCACAGTTCCTATTCGATCGAGAATTTCAAATGGATTAATAAATCGAAGGTTTGAGCTTTCCTCACCTCACCGATTCTCGCTTTTGAAATAACAACTTCTTGCACCTCCTTCTTCAAATTCATCAGCTCCGGTGTGTAGCCTGAGCGATTTTAACTTTATCGATAAAAGTCGATTATACTCGTATATCATCACGTGGATACCTAGAGTTTTCATCTTCATCTCTAATATTTGTAAGTTATAAGAAATGAGTCTTTGACAATATCGTACTCGTACTCGTATACGATCTTTTACTCAACACGTCAGCTACCACGTTCGCTTTTCCGGGATGGTATGGTCGAACGTATGCGAAATGAGTCTCTCTTCTTAAGTTCTTCAAGCTCTTCCCACATTCCGTGCTCCATTCGAATTTTGTATCTCTACGAGTCAAATTTGAGTTAATGGAATAGCGATTCGAGAATATCCTTCAACGAATCTCGATAATAACCAACTAAGCCTCAGAAAGCTACATATTTCGATTTACCGACTTAGGTTGTTCTCAATCGTGATTCATATCCCAACCTTGGATAAGATGTTACAATAAGACCTATCGGTTTACTTATCGCATGAATATGGCGTCCGTGACGGAGAGTTTGGCTTTGCATTCCACAAAGGAAGTCATAAGATAGAGGCTCGTGTATCAACTTCTATAGTTGGGTTTTTAACTCCTGAAGTTCAATAGGAGCCATTCGATATGAGATTTTAGAAATGGGTTTTGTACCGGATTTAAAGTCGATACAAATTCAATATCACGCTCTGGGAGTAGGCCAAGAAATTCCTCAGAAATACGTCGGAAATTCATCGACAACAAAAATATCATTCAAATCGACGTATTATTGTTCAAGTCCATAACATGGCTAAGAAAGCTCGACATTCGTTTTTCAATAAACAAATAGCTTTGTGGTTTGATATGATGATGTTTGACTTCAATGGGTTGGTTGCTTAAATTTGAATAACAGGTTGCTTAGGAATATGAAAACTAACAACCTTACAAAAGCAATCAATTTGGCATGATGAGTAGTTAACCAATCAATCCCTAAAATCACATCAAAAGCAAGTATCTTTAAAGAAATAAGGTCAACAGTAATGTGATGGTGCCAACTTGGATCAGCATAAGATTTCTAAACAACGGATGTAATGAAAGTTTTTCTAACTGAGTCTCCATAAATAAGTCAAAGTCTAATTTCTCAGTCAAGTTCAAACGTTGGAAATAAGCAAGCAAAGAGATAAAAGAATGGGTAGAATCGGTATCTAGTAAGGTATAAACTTGTAAGAATTTATAATTAACTAACCTGTATAACTTCGTTCGTCGTTCTCGATTTTTAATGGAAGCCACGACAAACGCTTCTTCCAAGAACAGATTGACTTTGTCTTTTTCCAGTATTCGCCTTTGGTGCCATTGTTCAAATTTGGACTTGATTTATTTATATAGACAAAATCGAGCTATGTGAGCTTCTTTTCCACAACTAAAACATACCTTGGAAGGTCGTGAGCAGTTTGGACTTATATGTCCCTCCTCTCCACATTTGTAATATCTAATGGCGGTCGTTCTCCTCCCCTAGAATTTGATCTTTGGTGTTGATGTCGCCAGAAGAAGACCTCAAATTTTTTAAATAAAAAGGAATTTCCTTTATTTATTATTTTAAAATAGTAAGGGTGGATTTGATAAATGTGGTTAGTTATGGGTAAAATGCGCTAAATATTTTAAATAAGCAAGTGGTGATATAATATTCATTATTTTGAGAATATTCGTTTGGTCGTGGAATATTCAGAATGCTTGTCGAGGAATATTAAATGACGATTGGCCTTGACCATGTGTGGGCCCCATAACGGAAAGCGATTGGAGGAAGAAAGCGACAAAAATAAGTTGTTTAAAAATAACTACGTAGTTATTATGGTTTTTAATTGTTGAATAACGGTATGGTTAAAACACAAGAATGTCTGGCGTATCGCACAAGAAGACACGGTATTGCACCAATTATTGATTCTTACGTAATAAGGCACTACTCAATAATGGTTATTGTGAATTATCGCTCAAGATTTTATTTTATTGATTCAATAATTCTTTGCGTTGATATTTTATATTCTCATTTGTTTCAATAATTGTCATTACACAAGTATTTTTCATTATCGAACCAATAATTCATATTATCTGAATAATATTATTAGATAACATTATTGGCAATGTCTAGAAAGTTTACATCAAGGAGAGGTTTGGTCACCTAATGCGCGCCCAAGAGAGAGAAATTCTTATGGAAAGCCCCATCTTTCCTGGGGCGCACGGTTGTCAATATTGTGATTCTCGTAATATTATTTGTGAATAATTAATTATTGATTCATATGATGAGGAAAATATTGATTTTATGTGGATATAGGCGGAGAAAATTTTATAGTGACAATTGTTGAAAATTAATATTTTATCTTTTTCGATAAAATAATTCATTTAAATATATTATTTTAATAATATATTAACGATGATATTTTTACGATGAATGTGGGATATATGAGTATATATGAGGAGGAGTATTTTTGTTACCAAAATGTTTAAAACATGTTAAACATGTTTGGTGGACCCCATTTATCGATCGAAATTTGATTATAGCATGTAAAATCGCCCATTTGTGGATTTTGGCCAATTTCTGCTTGGAATTTGGAAAAACTTTCTTCGTAAAGTTGTAGAGAATTGAATTTCCTATAAAACTCTCAGTGAGATTGAATTTTCTGATAAAAGGGCTATTTATTGTGAATTATTGAAGTTCAAGCTCAAATAATTGATTTTTGAAGTTTAAAATATTTAAAATATGAAAACATTTTTTTGTTATTAGTGGGTCTAGCATGTGGTTTGAATTCAGATTTTCAGAATTCAAAGAGTGGGCGTAAGAATTTTATATATATATATATTATTATTATATTAAATTTTCTGCTTTTGGTGTTCTAAGCAATTTCTATAAATAGTGCTTAGGTTAGAATTGAAAATCACAATAAAGCTCAAGTTTTTCTCTCTATATTATCGGCGTATTCTTGTGAGTATTTTGAGTATACTTTGAGTATTGCTATACTGATGCAAGTTCAAGTCATAGCTTATATCCAGGTGTTTCAACTAGAAATCTTGTCTTTTCGAGGTAAGGGATGTTATTTTTCTTCTCAAATGATATTATTTCTTCAATATCATTATGTTGAAATATTGGTTGAAACTTTTATCAAATTTGGAACTTTTTTTCATGTCGGGATTACTTATTCATGAGTTCTTATTCATGAGTTACTATTCACGAAGTTATTATTCATTTAGTACTATTCACGTAAGCGTGAATATGTTTTTTTATGAAATTTCTATCTTTTGGTGTCTGAGTTACTATTCACGATACAAGACTATTCACGATATCGCACATTATTTAGAATATAAGACTATTCATTGAAAAATGAAATTTCTTCTTTTCGTCAAAATATCTATTCGGATACTAGCTTTGATCAGATCCATGTTTTGATCATTCTTGAATTTTACACCACTATGATTATTTTTGAGGTATTTTGGACGTGGATAAAACAAAGTACTAATCCTTAATCCTTAATCCTTGTCATTATTTCACTACATTCGTTTCTTTAAAAATATTTTCATCATCCTCGGTCTTAAATGATGATATTATTGAATATCTTTGGCACAGTAGTGCAAAAAGATGAAGGATTTATAATGAATATCTTTGGCTCAGTAGTAAAAGATGAATGATTTCGATGAATATCTTTGGCCGTAGTGCAAAGATGAGCAGTGTTTAGATGAACATGACTAATCGGTGAATGTCCCTCGGCCTGTAAGTGCGAGGATGAATATTTGATCTCGATATATATTGATTGATGTTACAGGATAAAATAGGCGATGAACTTTAAAATTCATACATAGAAGATAGTAGTTTGCATTCTCTACTTAACTCTTCTAATGAATTATTATTTCCATTGCGAATATTGATTTAAAACTTGTTGTCTATTGTATTCTATTATATTTTTCCCGTTGAAGACTAACGATAATTTTGTTGTATATTATCTTAGTCATAATATTCTTTTATCGGGCTAATCGAGCTCACCCTTTTCCTTTTTGTTCCATTTTTCTTCTCGAGAGGCGAGAATGTAAGAAAGTCTTAGATCGGGGTATGGAATGAAGGTTCTAGAGAGAGTTGTTTAATAGTCCTCACCATTTTTGTAAAATAATGTATCAATAATTATGATGGAGATTTATTTGGGTATGTATATTGTCAGTAAGACAATAATTATATTTAAACTCACAAGATATATATGTTGTCGTATTTTGCATGACAAATGTATTAATAAAGTTGTAGTTATTTCGCACCATGTATTTGGCGACTCGTAATGGGTTGGATGGAATGGACCTATTTTGGGGCGCCATGGTGCAGTATCGAGCTTAGGGATATGATCTCTGGCGGCGGAGATCGAGGAATAGAAAGCTAGGAGGGGAGAGACGAGTAAATCCTTCGCTAGTGTGTCCTACCTAAGCTTATTTGTTAGTTAGTTAAGATATAGGGATATTATGTGATATATTTATTTCCTTAATTAACCCTTGTTTTATGACATGATTTGAGAATGTTGATTGAGAATATTAACAATGGAAATGAGACCGTGGAGACGCTCAGATTCACCAACGAGGAGAACATGCAACAGTGGCAATGTACCTCCGTAAACAACACCACCGAGTAGAGCGATAAACGACGGGATGTTTAGAAGCTTTGCAGGTTTCATGCAAAATCGCACGAGGAGACTCGTGTTCAAAACATAGGAGGAAATGATAGCAATTCACGGGTTGTCACAAAAGCCAAGTTGAAAGTTGGGACCACCAGAATTTAAAGGGAAAGTTCGATCCGATCATGGCGGAAACATGGGTCAAGCAAATCACCAAGATATTCGATGTCTTGGGATGCACGGAGAACGAAGGTTCCATTCGCCACCTTTATGTTCCGTGGCGAAGGCAGACTACTAGTGGGAGTTTGTGAAGCGTACCCATCCAATTGCACCTTCAAAGATGTCTTGGGAGACGTTTCAGAACTATTTAATGACAAATACTTTCCTAAAAGTGTTCGTATATATGAAGGAAGTGGAGTTTATTAGAGGCTGAGCGAGAACAACATGACGGTGTCTCAAAGATGAGGCGAAGTTTCATGAGTTGTCCAGTTTGCACCTCATTTGGTGGAAAATGAGGAGCGAATGACGCGTATGTTTCGAGGGTCTAAAACCCGAGATTCGACAATATCTTATCTCTCATAAATTTTCTTTATATTCGGAGATGTTGTAAATGAGGCTCAATTATTAGGCGTGATAACTAGTATGTTCAACCGAGGGACCACAACCTGTGGTCATATTCGGATGATGTGATCATCAAAACGATGATAACCGGTGGGGAGGAAAGAATACGGACAAAGGCGGTAACCACTTGGGTGGTAATCGTGGCCATGATAATATGAGAGGTGACTCAAGTGGACATTTCAAGAAGAGAAGGTTCAACAATAACCATGTGAAGACGTCGGCCAAAGAAGAATCGGTTCAAGGAGGAGAAACGACCACCGGTTATATCTTATAAATGCGGAAAGAGGGACATATCGGTCAAACCGCCCACAACAGTTCGTGTATGCTATAATTGTGGAAAGGAAGAACATATAGCTCGTGAGTGTACGGTAAGCGAAACCAAGTCCAATGAGGATGGTGACTCAAAAGGATGTCCGGATAAGTCGAAATCACGGTTCTTGGAAGAGCGTTTTTGTGACTTCTCAAAAAGCGAGTAACGAACGAGTTTAAGATGAGGTTAGTTAATTATAAATTCTTGCGAAGTTTATACTTTACTAGATAATCTGGGGTTCTACCCATTCTTTTATCTCTCTTTCTTGCGCCAACGTTTGAATTTGACTACGGAGAAATTAGACTTTGACCTATCTGTGGAGACTCCGTTAAGAGAAACTTTTATTACATCCGTTGTTTAGAAATCTTGCTTGATTCAGGTTGGCACTATCACATTACATGTTAACCTTATTTCTATAGAGATATTTGTTTTTGATGTGATTTTAAGGTTAACTACTCATCATGCCAAAATTGATTGCTTTCATAAGGTTGTTAGTTTTCATATTCTTAAGCAACTCGTTATTCAATTCAAACAACCAAACCATTGAAGTCAAACTCTTTCATATTAAATTATAAAGCCATTTGTTTATTGAAAAAACGAATGTCAAGCTTTCTTAGTCCATGTTATGGATTTGAATAAAGACACGTCCGATTTGAATAATATTCTGCGTTGTTATTGATTTTTCCGACATATTTCTGAAGAATTTCTTCGCCTACTCCCGAGGCGTGATATTGAATTTGTATCGACTTTAAATCCCAGACAAAACCCATTTCTAAAATCTCATATCGAATGGCTCCTATTGAACTTCGTGGAGTTAAAAACCCAATGTAGAAGTTGATACCGAGCCTCTATCTGGTGACTTCCTTTGTGAAATGCACCAAGCCGACTCTCCGTAGGGGGACACCATATTCGTGCGATAAAAGCGATAGGTGTCATTGTAACGTCTTATCCAAGATTGGGATGTGAGTCACAATTGAGAACAACCTAAATCGTGAATCGAAATATGTAGCTTTTAAGCTTAGTTGGTTATTATCGGAGATTCGTTGAAGGATATTCTCGAATCGCTATTCCATTAACGCAATTTGACTCGTAGAGATACAAAATTGAATGGAGCAAAGAATGTGGGAAGAGCTTCAAGAACTCAAGAGGAGACTCATTTCAACACATGTTACGACCATGCCATCTGGAAAAGCTAACGTGGTACCGACGTGTTGAGTAGAAGATCGTATACAAAGACTGAGTACGATATTGTCAAAAACTAATTTCGTATAATTTACAAATAATAGAGATGGAGATGAAAACTCTAGTACCTACGTTGTGATATACGGGTATAATCGACTTTAATCGATAAAGTTAAAGTTGTTCAAGCTACACACCGGAGCTGATGAATTTGAAGAAGGAGGTGCAAGAAGTTGTTATTTCAAAAGCGAGAATCGGTGAGGAGAGAGGAAAACTCAAACCTTCGATTTATTAATCCATTTGAAATTCTCGATCGAATAGGAATCGTGGCCTATAGACTCGCTTTTACCGCCAAGTATGACGCGTGTTCATAACATTTTTCACGATCGATGTTACGTAAATATGTGGACGACCGAACCACGTCATTGAGTTAGAACCAGGACAAGATAGCCAGAAGACTTAACGTGCGAGAGAGGAGGTACATGTCAAGATCTTGGATAGGAAAGAACATGTCCCATGTCTTCGAGGTTATACCACAAGTTAAAGTTTTGTGAAGAAACCATGCTATTGAGGAAATAACGGGAGTTGGAAACGAAAATGAAAGCGAGGTATTTTCATCTTTTCAAACACACCAGTATCGTCACGTCAATTTCGAGGACGAAATTTCATAAGGAGGGAGGTTGTAAGACCTCAAAATTTTTTAAATAAAAGGAATTTCCTTTATTTATTATTTTAAAAAATAGTAAAGGGTGGATTTGATAAATGTGGTTAGTTATGGGTAAAATGCGTAAATATTTTAAATAAGTTAAAGTGGTGATATAATATTCATTATCGTTCGGAGAATATTCGTTTGGTCGTGGAATATTAAGATCTTTGTCGAGAATATTCGCAAATACGGCCAGTATGACCATGTGTGGGCCCCATAACTGAAAGCGATTGGAGGAAGAAAACGACAAAAATAAGTTGTTTAAAAATAACTACAGTAGTTATTCACAGATTTTAATTGTTGGAATACCCGGTGGTTAAAACACAAGAATACGATGTATCGCGTTATTACAAGAAGCACCAGTATTGCACCAATTATTGATTCTTACGTAAAAGGCACTACTCAATAATGGTTACGATAATTATTATTCAATTATTTTATTTTATTGATTCAATAATCTTTGCGTTGATATTTTATATTGTTGTTGTTTCAATAATTGTCATTACACAAAGATTTTTCATTATCGAACCAATAATTCATATTATCTGAATAATATTATTAGATAACATTATTGGCAATGTCTAGAAAGTTCATCTCAAGGAGAGGTTTGGTCACCTAATCAAGGCGCCAATGAGAGAAATTCTTATTGAAAGCCCCATCTTTCCTGGAAGCGCCTGGTTGTCAATATTGTGATTCGTAATATTATTTGTGAATAATTAATTATTGATTCATATGATGAGGAAAATATTGATTTTATGTGGATATGAGCGGAGAAAATTTTTATAGTGACAATTGTTGAAAATTAATATTTTATCTTTTACGATAAAATAATTCATTTAAATATATTATTTTAATAATATATTAACGATGATATTTTTACGATGAATGTGGGATATATGAGTATATGCGGAGGAGGAGTATTTTGTTACCAAAATGTTTAAAACATGTTAAACATGCTCATTGGACCCCATTTATCGATTGAAATTTGATTATAGCATGTAAAATCGCCCATTTGTGGATTTTGGTCAATTTCTGTTTGGAATTTGGAAAAACTTTCTTACGTAAAGTTGTAGAGAATTGAATTTCCTATAAAAACTCGCGAGATTCGAATTTTCTGATAAAAGGGCTATTTATTGTGAATTATTGAAGTTAGAAGCTCAAATAATTGATTTTTGGAAGTTTAAAATATTTAAAATATGAAAAACATTTTTTTTTGTTATTAGTGGGTCTAGCATGTGGTTTGAATTCAGATTTTCAGAATTCAAAGAGAGGGCGTAAGAATTTATATATATATATATATTATTATTATATTAAATTTTCGCTTTGGTGTTCTAAGCAATTTCTATAAATAAAAGTGCTTAGGTTAGAATTGAAAATCACACGGCTGAAGTTTTCTCTCTATATTATCGAAAGCGTATTCTTGTGAGTATTTTGAGTATACTTTGAGTATTGCTATACTGATGGCAAGTTCAAGTCATAGCTTATATCCTGTGTTTCAACTAGTAAGTCTTGTCTTTCGAGGTAAGGGATGTTATTTTCTTCTCAAATGATATTATTTCTTCAATATCATTATCTTTGAAATATTGGTTGAAACTTTTTATCAAATTTGGAACTTTTTCGCTTCGGGATTACTATTCATGAGTTCTTATTCATAAGTTATTCTTATTCACGATTACTTATTCACGAAAGTACTATTTAAGCGTGAATATGTTTTTATGAAATTTCTATCTTTTGGTGTCGAGTTTCTTATTCACGTATACAAGACTATTCACGATATCGACACTATTCCCGAATACTCAAGACTATTCATCGAAAAATGAAATTTCTTCTTTTCGTCCAAAATATCTATTCTGGATACTAGCTTTGATTGTATCCATGTTTTGATCATTCTTGAATTTTACACCACTATGATTATTTTTGAGGTATTTTTGGACGTGGATAAAACAAAGTACGAATCCTTAATCCTTAATCCTTAATCCTTGTCATTATTCACTACATTCGTTTCTTTAAAAAATATTTTTCATCATCCTCAGTCTTAAATGATGATATTATTGAATATCTTTGGCCTGTAGTGCAAAGATGAAGGATTTATGATGAATATCTTTGGCCTGTAGTGCAAAGATGAATGATTTCGATGAATATCTTTGGCCTTGATGCAAAGATGAATAATTTCGATGAATATCTTTGGCCCGTAGTGCAAAAAGATGAGCAGTGTTTAGATGAACATGAATTAATCGGTGTGAATGTCCTTGGCCCGTAGTGCAAGGATGAATATTTGATCTCGATATATATTGATTGATGTTACGAGGATAAAAATAGGCGATGAACTTTAAAATTCATACATAGAAGATAGTAGTTTGCATTCTCTACTTAACTCTTCTAATGAATTATTATTTCATTGCGAATATTGATTTAAAACTTGTTGTCTATTGTATTCTATTATATTTTTCCTCGTTGAAGACTAACGATAATTTTGTTGTATATTATCTTAGTCATAATATTCTTTTCGGGCTAGTCGAGCTCACCCTTTTCCTTTTTGTTCCATTTTTTCTTCTCAGGAGCGAGAATGTAGCGAAATCTTAGTCGGGGTATGGAATGAAGGTTCTAGAGAGAGTTGTTTAATAGTCCTTACCATTTTGTAAAATAATGTATCAATAATTATGATGGGGATTTATTTGGGTATGTATATTGCTGCAGAAGACAATAATTATATTTAAACTCACAAATATATATGTTGTCGTATTTTGCACGACAAATGTATTAATAAAGTTGTAGTTATTTTCATACCATGTATTTGGCGACTCGAGAATGGGTTGGATGGAATGGACCTATTTTGGGGCGTCACATCTGCTTAGATGTCTTCCGCCATCGTTTAATCTTCTCTTCTTGAAATTTCCACTTGAATTATTTCTTCTATTATTCGCCATGATTACCACCAGAAGTGGTTACCATTTCTTGCTCGATAATTTCTTTCACGATGGTTATCATTGTCCCGATGGTCGTTGCCACCAGTATGATTTTTATCGTGTTGTTGGTCGCCCGGTTGAACAGACTCATTATCTCGCTCTATTAATTGAGCCACGCTTACAACATCTGAATATAGAGAAAATTTATGAGAAATGTGGTATTGATTTAATTTCGAGTTTTAGACCCCTCGTAAACATACGCGTCATATGTTCCTCATTTTCTACCAAATGAGGTGCAAACCTGGACAACTCCGCAAACTTCGCCTCGAGAGACCGCGTATTGTTACTCGCTCCGGTCTAATAAACTCCACTTCCTTCATATAACGAATACTTTCGGGAAGTACTTATCATTGAACAGTTTCAAATCTTTCCCAAGAGACATGAAAGTGCATCTGGTTGAGTACGCTTCACATGATTCCCACCGAGAATCAGCTTCACCATGAAACATAAAGGTGGCGAATGGAACCTTCATTCTCCGTGCATCCCAAGACAACAAATATCTTCGTAATTTGCTTGACCCGCTTTTACTTTAATCGGATCCGGCTTTCCATAGAAATCTGGTGGTCCGACTCTTTGAATTGTTCGCCGTGACAAACCGCTAGCATTCTTATCATTTCCACCGTATTTTGTACACGAGTCTCCTCAAATTCGATTTTGCATGAACTACAAAAAGCTTCTAAACATCCCGTCGTTTCATCATCCGCTTTCGATGGCGTTGTTCACGGGAGGAACATTGCCACTGTTGCAGACGCGATTCTCCTCGTTGGCAGTGAAATGCGTATTGGCGTCTGCGGCCTCATTTACTCCATCATTAATATTCTCATCGACATTCTCAACATCGTCATAAAACAAGGGTTAATTAAACAAATTAACATGTCACATAATATCCCTATATTATGACCGACCAACAAATAAGCTTAGGTAGGACACACTAGCGAAGGATTTACTCGTCTCTCCCTCCTAAGTCTATTCCCCGATCTCCATGGAGATCATATCCCTAAGCTCGATACCAACTGTGACAACCCCAAAAGCAGTCCATTCCACCCAACCCATTCTCGAGTCGCCAAATACATGGTACAAAAAATAACTACAACTTCAATAATACAAATGTCGTGTGAAATACGACAATACATCTTGTGAGTTTAAATACGATATTGCCGCCTGCATACAATATCCACACGCAAATAAATCCCCATCATAATTATTGATACATTATTTTACAAAAATGGTGAGGACTACTAAACAACTCTCTCAGAACCTTCATTCCATACCCCGACTCGATCCTCGCTATGTTCTCACCTCCCGAGAAGAAAATGGAACAACAAGGAAAATGGTGAGCTCAACTAGCCCCAAAAAAGAATATTATGACTAAGATAATATACAACAAATTATCGTTAGTCTTCAACAGGAAAAATCTAATAGAATACAATATACAACAAGTTTTAGATCAACAAATGCAATGGAAAAAGAAGATCCATTGAAGAGTCACGTAGAGAAAGAATTCTCTTGTCTTCTAAGGTTTAAAAGTCCATCATCAATATTTTATCCTCGTAATAACAATCAATATTCATCTTTGCACTCTGAGCCAAAGATATTCATTTAAATCACCGGTTGGTCATGTTCATCTCAACACTGCTCATCTTTGCACTACTGTGCCAAAGATATTCATCGATTAATCGTTCATCTTTGCACTCTGTGCCAAAGATATTCATCAAATATCACCATTAAGGAATGAGGATGATGAAAATATTTTTAAGAACGAATCCGGTGAGATAGAAGGACAAATATTGGGATTCGTATAACGGTTTATCCAAGATTGATAATACTTCATAATAAACGATTTTGAAAGCAGAACTCAAAAATAACGATCAAAACATGGATATAATCAAAGATAGTAGCCAAAATAGACATCTTGGACAAAAAGAAAATTTTTATTTTTCTATTGAATAGGCTTAGTATTCGTGAATAAGGTCGATACGTGAATAAAGGCCAGTACACGTGAATAGTAATCCCACACACAAAAGATAGAAATTTCACAAAAAACATCTTCACGCTTCGTGAATAAGATTTCGTGAATAAGAACTCGTGAATAAGAACTCATGAATAAGCTCCGCTTAATGAAAAGAACCCGACATGAAAAAGTTTCAAATTTGATAAAGAGTTCAACCAATATTTTGGCATAATGATATTGAAGAAAATAATATCATTCATGAAAGAAATAACATCCCTTACCTCAAAATAACCGCACTTCCGATTGAATTTCTAAGATATAGTCGATGTAAACTCGCATCAGATAAAGAACACTCAAAGTATACTCACAAGAATAAGCTCGATAATATAGAGAGAGAAGAGAGAAAACTTAGTTTCGGTGTGTGATTTTCAATTCTAACTTAGCCTCTATTTATAGGAAAATGTTAGACGCCAAAAAGGAGACTAAATTAATAAAATATATTATTATTTATTCAAAATTCCTATCCACATATTTTGAAAACTCTAAAGATGCCTTCTTTGGTCAAAAACATCACCACCCATGTGCCAACAACCACAAAAACGTTTTTCTTATATAAAATAATTAAAACTTCCAAAAATCAATTATTTTAACTCCTAACTTCAATAATTCATGATAAATAGCCCTTTTGTCGGAAAATTCAAATCTCGCAAACTTTTATAGGAAATTCAATTTCTACAACTTTGCGGAAGGAAGTTTTCCAAATTCCAAATAGAAATTATCCAAATCCATAAGCAGGCGATTTTACGATACTATAATCAATTTTCTATCAAGAATTGTGTCCACCGACACACAAAACATATGTTAAACATTTAATGCCACAAAAATACTCTTCCTCCTCATATACTCATATATCCCACATTCATTGTAAAAATATCACAATTAATATATTATTAAAATAATATATTTAAATGAATTATTTTATCGTAAAAAGATAAAATATTAATTTTCAACAATTGTCACATTAAAAATTTTCTCCATCTATATCCACATAAAATAAATATTTTCTTTATCATAATAATCAATAATTAATTATTTTAAAAATAATATTCTGAGTAATCACAAGATCGACAACCAGTCGTTCTCAAAGGAAAGAAGGGGCTTTCAATAAGGATTTCTCTCATCGGTGGCCTTGCAATTAGGTGACCAAACCTCTCCTTAGATGTAACTTTCTAGACATGGCCAATAATGTTATCTCGATAATATTATTCAAATAATATGAATTATTGATCCGATAATGAAAAATCTTCATGTGATGACAATTATTGAAACAAGAATAATATAAACTAAAGAACGCAACAATTATTGAATCAATAAAATATTGAATAAAGAATTCACCGTAATAATTATCGAGTAGTGCCTTCTTACGTAAGAATCAATAATTCAACAATATCATGTAATACCGAGTGCCATCGCCTTTGTGCAACCGCATACATCGTATCTTAACCACCGTGTAATCCAACAAAGTTGTTAATTCAGAATAACTACTGCTAGTTATTTATAAAACTCAATCTTTGTCGTTTTCTTTCATCCAACCGCTTTTCAAGTTATGGGGCCCACCTAATGATCGCTGGCTGCCTTACTTGAGATTCCCGACAAAAAGAATATTCTACGACCAAACGAATATTTCCCGACAATAATGAATATTTTATAACCACTTGCTTATTTTGTAAACTTTGCACATTTCACCCATAACCAAAGCATTATATCAAATTACCACCTTATTAATCAAGAATAATAATTAGAGGAAATTCGATTTTTATTTATAAAAATTTGGGGTCTTACAACTTGTTTCAGTCGACCAACTTCCCTCTTTATTGCAAACGTACTCCTTCCGTATGACCTCTCCGTCTTTACTCTTCTTACTAGAGTATGATCGAACACTAAACCCAGCTTCCCTTGTATAATAATTGTAAAAGTCATACACTTCTTCTAATGTTTTAAATTGTTGACCTTGAAAGGGAGTGATTCACCAATTACTTGAGGATAGAAAATTGATACTGAAGGATTTATTTTGAATCGGGTTTCCATGTGATCTAATATGCCATTATTAGCTTTCATAGTTGAATGACAGGTGAGGCGAATCTGTTTAACCATAGAACATGCACAAATGCACTTTAATCACAAAACATGGACATATATGACATTCTATTTTTTTTTCTCAAATATCAATTAAGAGTAGATAAAAAATATATTATATGTATGATATTCTGTTTTCTTGTCTTTTTTTCCCTTAATCCAAAAGACTAGATTAAGAAAAGAAAAAAAATATAGTATTATGTACAACACAATCTGTAAAGAATTCCACAAGAATCAACACAAATATATTATGTAAGTTAAAAATCTATATTTTCTATATGTGCACAAACTCTATGAAATGCAAAAAAGTGCAGAATCAGAATCAATTTTAAAACCCATATTCAAAACTCATATCAGATAACACCACCACAACAACAACAATGAGTAAATTACATGAACCCATATCAAATTTGGAGATGTAATTTCAACTTTTTGCAGAAATCTTCAAATCGATTTTTAAAAAAACCATGTAGAAATTGAAAATACAAAACACCAAATCCTTATATACATGCGATATATATATACACTACATACCTTAAACAGAAGTTGAAAATATTCAAAGCGTTAAGCATTTGAATCGAAGCACCCAAACAAATAATACTTGGACTATTAATTTTTCAAAGGGTAAACAACAAATTGTTAAAAGATTAACGCTAAAACAAGGTTGATCAAGAATGAAGAAATTTAATTTACCAGAAATTTGAAGATTTAATAGAAATTTTTAAGTTTTTACCTTATAGAATCTTGCAAACTGAGTTGAAAATTATGAAAATAGTGGGTCATCCCTTCATCTCGAAAGAGTTGATCTTCTCTTAAGCTTGCACGAGACTCTTCCTCTTTTCCCTTCTGCGACTCTTCCTCGTTTGCCTTATGCGTTCCTCTTTTCCTTCTGCGTGCCTTAGGTTTTCTCAAGCCAGATAAAGTAATTAAAATAATCTCAGCCACATATAATAATTAAAACAGATCTAACGGTTGAGAGCGCCCATCCCTCAAATAGTGTTATTTGAGGGATCCCTTAACTGAAGGGAACTATATATATATATATATATATATATATATATATATATATATATATATATATGTGTGTGTGTGTGTGCGTGTGTGTGTGTGTGTGTGTGTGTGTTGGAATGTGATTATTTGGGTTTAGCCATGGCCCATATGTATTTATTATCACACAATGAGAGAGTCCTTATTAAAATAGAATTGTGTTTCCTATTTGGAGGGATAAGGAGTCTTCTCCTAATTGGATGCGGGTGGATGTGACTTCTATTTATACCCTACAAGCCAGGGTTGAAACGGGAACATAATAGGAGACAATATGATAGGGCACAAGAGATACAACACAAATACACAACTTATACTCCTAATATTATTATAGTGGATTACTCTATCTCCCCGTGATTTTTTTTCAATCGGGTTTCCACGTAAATTCTTGTTTTCATATTTATATTTATTTATTTATGTTTATGTGAGTGTATTTTGTGAGTTTGATTTCACAACAATTATTCCATCAACCGTTAGCGCGATTTTGACATGTTATTTTGGTGATTTTCGTCGGTAGTATAAAATTTGGCGTTTAATATATATATATATATATATATATATATATATATATATATATATATATATATATATATATATATATATATATATACCATACAAGAGTACATAAATCATAAACTATAAACACTAAATAAAACTCATTACTAACATTTCGTTTGGTACGTAAGTGAGTGGATGCCATGAACCAAAACAACTTCTAAGTTTTAATTCCGGTGTCATGTCATGTGTTGTGTGCAAATATAATTAAAGTCTTATCAAATTTCTGGAATAGAATAAAAGATAATAAAATGAAAAAATTGTGATTAAACTAAGTTTATAAGTGTAAAAAGAAATATTATGACACAGTCTCAAAGAGAGTTATTTTCATTTCTCTCCCTTAATAATAGACAACAGATAGTCAATGATCAGCAAAAACATTAACAAATTAATTAATTTTAGATTTAGAGGAATCTGAATCAAACGAATAGGTAGTCAATAAAGAAGAAAGTTTCAATATATATATAAGCCTTAAATATGAATTAGTACCCTAAACTATAGGTCATATTCTATTTCGGTGATCCACCTTTCAATTTTGTCAATTAAATGATTAAACTATCAATTTTTTTCAATTACAACAAATTGAACATGCTTCTGACGTGGCTAATTGTGTGGCAAAAAAAACAATTTTTTAATCATAAAATAAATAAATCTAATTTAATATAGGGCAAAATGGTCAAAAACACAAATTAACATAACAAATTAACATAAAACATATCCCTCTCTCCCTATTTTTCTCTCTCCCAAAACCCTCTTTCTCTCCCACCTCGATTACATTACCTCGATCCGATGTATTCTGTCGGAAATCGCCGCCGTTGGTTCAGACATAGACTCCGGACTCTAGTTCTACAACTTCCCAAATGGTCGTCGAGTCGGTTCAGCTGAGTGTACGGACCCGTCTCATCCATGAATCTATAAGGCACGAGTCAGTGCCATTGCGGACTCCGTCGACTCAGTATTTGCATCATTCGATTGTCGCCATAAGGAGAATTGTGTCCTCTTAATAGACAAATCAACGCTCAAAGTTGCGTCGAAAATAGGCCGTCAAAATAGTAATTCATCAAAGACCACGGTTGCCGGAAAATTGACATATCTGCAGGAGCTCAGCTTGCTCGTCGGCAGCTCCATCACGTCCGGAGCGTTCGGATGCTCCGGTTACATCCGGTTATGGGACACTAGGTCAGAAAAAGTTGTTTGGGAGACCAATGAGCCTGGGTCGGGACGAAGCAGCAGGTATGGAGATTGGTCCGCTGATGTGGCTGTCGACATAGATGGCTCTACTCTTTTTAAGGTCTGTTCCCAATCTGGAGATTTGGCAATGGCGGATATGCGAAAATTGAGCGATGATCCATGGTTATATCTGAAAGATAAAAATCCCAATATGAGGAATATTGGTGGAGGGGGCAGCATTGTAATAAATTGTTACAGAAAGCAAGTTTTTGTAGGGAGAGAGAGTGAATTGGAGGTGTGGTCTAGGGTGGAGGATGAGAGAGAAAGTAATGTATGTGAAGAAGAGTCGTATAGGAGGAATTATATGGATAAAGTCGAGGATTCAGGGAGAGGAATTATAACAAAAATTGAAGGTGGTGGAAATAGGTTTTGGGAGAGAGAAAAATAGGGAGAGAAATACAAAGATATATTTTATTTAATTTGTTATGTTAATTTGTGTTTTGACCATTTTGCCCTATATTAAATTAGATTTATTTATTTTATGATTAAAAAATTGTTTTTTTTTGCCACACCAGCTTTTTAAGGCCCCACACAATTAGCCACATCAGCAATTTCTGACGGGGCATGTTCAATTTGTTGCAATTAGAAAAAATTGATAGTTTAATCATCTAATTGACAAAATTGAAAGGTGGATAACCGAAGTGGAATATAACCTATAGTTTAGGGTACTAATTCATATTTATTAAATAATACTTTCTCTTAAATATCAATTATTTATTAAAATTACGTCGTTTTGTATATTCTTTTAAAATATAAAATAATATTACAATAGAGTGGTCCCACTTGCTTTCTTTTCATTTTCAAATATAGGGTCCGTCAACTAAAAATGAACCGGCTACAATGAAAGTTTTTTCCATCGCTATAGCATAGAAAATCGATTTATTATGTTATAGCGACGAAATAAATCGTCGCCAGTTTGTTTTTAGTTAGCTCCCTATAATTCGCTGGAGAGCTTGACCGTATATTATATATATATATATATATATATATATATATATGGGATATGATCCATAGCAAATATTTGTTATGGCTGTAAATTGGACAAATAGCATCATATCCGTTCATTCTATAAATCAAGGCGTGAGATTAAAATTAACTATCGCTTTACGCTTGCATTTAAGTGGCGGCGTCTGTTGAGGACGTATAATTTACATAAGCTAGTTCGTTTAACGGATCCGAAAAAAATATCGCAGTTCCCAAAGTACCCCCAAGCGTACGCCAAAGAAAAAGCCAGCCAATAGTCAATCAAACCCATATCACAGAAACGTGAATCATTCCAGTATGGTAAGAAATCAAATTACAAAAGGAATCTATTTGGCATATCACAGAAACGACAATCAAATTACAAAAGGAATCTATTTCGCATATCACAAAAACGACAATCAATCCAATATGATTTCGAGTAGTAAAAAATTAACAAACCTTATATTATGAAATCACATTTATTCATTTTAATTTCTTTTAAATATCCCCCAAAAAAAATTAAGTAAGAAAACTGCACAATTAATCAAGCAAGGCTTTGCAGGTCAAAATCAACCTGGTAAGTTTTCAATTATGGCTGAAGATATGTTTAATTCAAGTTCTTCAAATTCTTCTTATGATAATATTGACATGGATAATATTGGTGTTCATAACAGGAACCAATCGCATATTACCGTTTCAAAAAGTCCATATGAGGGTCAGATTTTTTCTATTATCCAAGAGGCGGAAGAATTTTATAGAACATATGCACGTAGTTGTGGATTTGAAATAAAAATTGGGGCAACTCATAAATATGTTCACTCCAACAATTTGTCCAACCGACTTTTTACATGTAAGAAAGCTAGAAAATCAATTGAAAGAAAGAAACAAGACGTTGATGAAGTTGATGGTAGTAAGGTCAAAAGAAAAAGGGATTCTATAGGTCGGACGTTGTGCAAAGCTAGAATGTTTATTGTTCACCTAAAGAATGAAGATAACCTGGAAAGTTTCAAAAATTAAGCTGTCTCACAATCATTATTTGGTTACTCTGAGCAAGAAAATTTTCATTCAAACACAGAAAAATATAACTCCTGTTGCCCGAAGTTTAATCAGAACTTTTCACAAGGGCTGGAGTTGGGCCAAGTAAAATGATGAATGTATTTAGTGAAATAGGAGGGGTGGAAAATGTCGGTTTTAGTGATAAGGATATTCGAAATGTTGTACGAGATATAAGACGTGGCACAATAGATTCAAACGATGCCCAAGCAGCATTGCAATACTTGAAAAAACTCTCGGCGGAAAATCCTCAATTTTTTACGATATCAAATGAGATGAAGATAATCGCATCGAATGTATCTTGTGGATAGATTATCGATCAATGATAGCTTACAAAAATTTTGGGGATGTAGTGACATTTGATACAACTTACCGAACGAATAAGTATTCTATGCCGTTTATTCCGTTCACGGGGGTAAATTATCATTATCATTCCATCTTGTTTGGTTTTGCACTGATTTAGGACGAAACAGAGGATACTTTTGTATGGGTTTTTGAAAGTTGGCTTCAAGCAATGAACAACAAGGCACCTAAGTTACCATTATCACCGATCAGACAAAGCTATGAAAGCAATGCGATTGCTAAGGTTCTTCCGTAAACACACCATGCTCTTTTCAGACACGGCATATTAACAATAAATTTCAGAGAAATTACATACATTGTAATAAGATACCCAACATTTAAACATGATTTTAACTATTGTGTATAAATCTTTGACTGTTGCGAATTTTGAGGAGCGATGAAAAAAGTTGATGATAGATTACGAATTGCATGACCATGATTGGCTCCAACACTTTATGAGGTTAAGCACAAATGGATCAAGGCTTACACAAAGAATTTTTTTGCAGCAAGAATGACGACTACATCCAGGAGTGAGGGAATTACCAAAGATTTTGACTGAAATGTCCAACTACGAGGAATCTCAGACGATGCGTTACAATTATTTGGTGATGTTGCTCTTGCGATTAGCTTCTACTGGATCATGCTCTATTAATGGGTTTAAGCATGTCCTACAATTGTACATTGACAATCAACCCATCGTTGAGAAATTTGACCCTGATGAAATTAGTGTCAAAGAGGTTCCTGATATTCGAGAAGACGATGATCAGCCTGTTGAAGATGAGCCGTTATTGGATCCTATTTGTTCGCAAACAAAGGGGAGAAAAAAAGTTACAAGAATAAAGAGTGGGATCGAAGCGGCTTCAAGTCGTAAACAATTGAGAAAGTGTGCAATATGCAATATGATGATCAATCATGATAAGCGGAACCACTACAAATTTGTGGGTCTAGAAAAGTCGGGTCTTTAAAATTATCTTAATATGTTATTTTATGATTATGTAATGGCAAAACTATTTACTTTTGTTTATAATTTTTGATTTATCAGCATGATTTTTTTATTTACTTGCAATCTGTTTATTATTTACTTGCAATTTGTTTATTATTTACTTGCATACAATAGAAAATACCCCCAAGCATTGAGTGAATGAATGCAGTTGGGTTAGTACGGAAAGTCAGCTGATAAATATATGCATGCTGTGGATTAAGTAATTTATCATGGTGTTGGCCCTTGAGACTCATTCGGAACAAAATATGGGTAAAAGGGTGGAAAAGGACCAATTGGAGGGGCACAGGTGAATGGGGCAGTTTGACCGGGCTGAGATGGGAAAACTTGAGCAAGAGAACGCAAAGGCTTTACATTCAAAACCTTAGCCTTGTCAATAGAGCCATAAGGAGTATACTCTGAACCCGGAACTCGTTCCATTGGTCATAAACTTTTTCAGACCACACAATCACAATTTTAACAATCCAAACAAAACCAACTCTTACAAAAACCTTCAACAACTTCTTTTTCTTTTTCTACAAAAACCACAGTTATCACTACAACTGATCAAATCAACAACATCTCGTTACAATAAGTTAAAAACAAACCATAAAGAAGCACAAAATCGCCATTACAAGAGAAAAGGTTAAAACTTGGACCCAATTACTAGTGGAAATTACTTCCTGCAACATGAAACTAGTAAAAACTAAATTCTACCATTTAGAAGGCAGAGACTAAAGAAACGGTGACTGAAAATGCGCTCACAGCGAAGTCATACTGAAAGAATGCAAATTAGCTCCGTCTGCTTCATCTTATCGGTGACTGAAAATAAAAGAGAATGACAGCTAAAATTGGTTGTGCTCATAACATGCAGTCTGTTCTTGCTAGCAATCTCCTGAACAAATTGAGCCGCACCGAAGGAAGTTTGTGACAGAACCTTAGATGTCTTAACACATAAAATCCAGTAAGCAGAGTAAAAATTCCTGTAAAACCATTTCTACATGATAACCCATGAAAATTCAGTGTTTCCAAGCCAACAAGGTTCATACATAACACTCCAAATAAATGACATACATTAGATAAAAAACAAGTTAACTATTCAGTACCATAGGTCTATTACCTGACAAGGTAATCTAAAACACTTCAAAACATATTACTTCAACAACAACATACTTCAGGTAATAGCCCAATTAACTAGTGTACGTATTCCTAACAATTCAAAACTATTTATGAACCTTTGATCTGCAGTTAACATGTCTAATCAAGCAGAAAAAAATTACAATTACCTTCAGCAAAATCCAATTAACATGTTAACATGTCTAATCAAGCAGAAAAAAATGGACCTTCAGCAAAATCCAATTACCTTCGAATTTTAGTTCTTTTGGTGTATTGTTCATATTTGCAGATGATATATCGTGTAAAGATATATGGTTGTGCTCCTTCTACCTGTAAATGTCCAAGACTAGTAAATTACAATCAGAAGTAAAGGAAACATAGAGAGAATCCAATTAAAATGTCAGAATTCAATTTTGATATTGAAGCCAAAAATGTTTCATGCCAGATTTTTATACACCCTCAATTGTTTGACTTTGACATACAAAAGGAGACCAAAATATTAGTTCAATCAAACAAAAACAGTCGTGCCTGACCACAAAACAAATGTTTAACCGAGTTACAAAATAAACGAATTACAAAAGTTAGTCAAATATACATTCACTAGTCCTCATTTGAATCCAAGTCTACATATATTTTTCAGGAATGTCCCTAGCTTTGCACATTCTAAGCTCATGTGCTATTCTAAATCTAAAATTATAAGCCTCGTTAAGAGTCCACCCGGTTCCTCCATTATGTTTATACGGTGCAAAAAGAAATCCACGTACTTTACAACATATATGCCACAATCAGACTTCAACTTTCGGTTTCGATTTTGGCCACTTTGTTGTAGGATTTGCCTGACGAAGCAGCAAAGGAATTAACTCCACCTATAAATCATAAACCCATTACTTATAAGTGCAAAGTAAAAGCAATTACATGTCTGTGTAATGACATGGGGAACAAAAAATATATTTATGAACTCACCACAACCGCAAAGAAGTTTTGGTATAATTGTGACAATGGCATTAATGGTTTGTCATCATAAAGTGGGTCAAGTAGCATTACTTTCCACTTGTTGACACTCCAAATAAACAAGCAAAAATGACTGTTGGTTTCGTTGAAGACTGGAACGAATATGTAATCACACTCATGTACTGGGCCACCAACTGTAGGATTGATGTAACTTCTTAGAAATTTTCGTATGGTTGGCATGTCTACTCCGGCACTTGGTAAGTTTTGGGTACCTAACAACGCAAAGTACGTTGGCATGAAATAAAATCGAGCCCATCTTTGGATACCTTCTTTACACATTTTAGCTTCTCAGTCTCGTAACAACAACAAATAAGCATCTAAGACACGTTCCCATAACCAACCATTGGGTCTCAAACAGTTAACATCTTTAAATTCAAACTTGTATAGACCTTCTAGATGGCTATGAGGAAAGTCTGATGGGTCGTGGGTTGGACTAAACCAATGATGATTTAGCCAATTAATTTTTTCCATCTTTAAGTACTTAAAAAAGTGAGTATGCTTTGTTCCCTCCATCCTTCTGGCTGGCAATTTATTACTATGTCGAGTAAAAGGGCCAACGCTAGGCTGAGTCTCTTGAACTGTAGGTTGGGATCCTGTCATGTCAATCTCCATTTGCCCAACTGTAGGTTGGGATCCTGTCATGTCAATTTCCATCTGCCCAACTTGAGGTTGCGTTGGATTTGGATTGATTGGAACCCCTCTATAGTCATTCATGAACGGCTGGTATAATGTATTGAACCATGTGTCATACATGGTTCTTAACTCAGGTGGATGTCCAATTGACAAGAACTTTTCAAATATAGCTTTTGCACTCTCAATCTACAATTAAATAAAACACTTATATTAATAAAACAAGATTATAAGTTTTATTAAAACAAAAACATTAAAAAATATTATAAATTGAATAACTTACAGTGTTTACAGCCACATATTGGTCAATGAATACCCGTGGCTCATAATCTTCCCCTTGACGCCTAAAGGGTCGAGTATGGTGTATCCGTCGTCGAGTAATTTCTATACCACGCCATATAATCCTTGGTAGATATATGCTGCAAAGCCTCCAACACTTGTCCTTCTAAACTCTCCATGTATGCATCCCACAATCGAATATAGTTGGCCCTATGATTTTCAAAATTTATTCTCTCAAATAATTTATGTTCCTTCCGCAATTCCATCATATTTTCAGCATTAGATGAATACGACTGCAAATATCCAAATTGCCTCATAAACTGCTGCATTGGAACTCAACAATGTCGTAATGTATCAACTCAGTATACGAGCTGCTTCCACCTAACATTGCCTCAAAAAATCCCAAGACAAACGCCTATCAAATAATCGATATGGACGCCACACCCCATCATTTCCAACATATTATCGAACTCTCCCCAGTAAAATGTAATATGGTGATGTGGATTTTACATACCGATATTGTTTTGAATTAAGATCAAATGAGGAGTATGCCGTGATAATGCCCTAGGTATCAACTTCGGGACATAGGCTTAGGGGGTAGGACGCACCAATATTGAACCGCTCATGAGCCCACATCATAAGAAGGGTTGCACAACCCGCAAATTTTTTCGTTGTTTCTGAGTAGCCTCATGCAAACCCCCCTATACAAATGCCCTAAAACCGCCGCCCCAAGCAGCATATGTAATTACGTCTTCCAATTTTTCCAATAACAACAAATATCTAGGATGCACAACATTTTTACACTTGGTTGGAAACAAAATAGCGCCACACAAATATAACAGATATGCCTTAGTGTGTTTTATGACATCATCCTGAGAGTAAGATCACTGTGTACTTGACCATATCTCTGTCTTAACCAGGGCAAACTTATGCCCCCCCTTTTATAGCATTGTTCCCACTCATCTACTACAACTTGTTGCCCAAAAACCCTTATAAAATAGCTTTTGGGATTTTCTAATTTTCCGCAAGTCAAAGTTTTTCCTAATACGGGCAACCCAAATAAAAATCCCACGTCCTCTAAAGAAATGCTAATCTCTCCACAATTTAAGTGAAACGTATTTGTTTCACTTCTCCAACGTTCAACTAAAGCAGATACAAGAGATGCATCAATCTTTGACACTATAGCTTGATGACAAAATACACCAAAACCTACTTGTTCCAGCAAATATTCTTGTTATTCAGTCAAGTTCCATTCAGTTAATTTTGCAGACATTTGACACATTTTTAACACACCCCTACCCTACATGGCCAACAACATAAAAACATTGGTCGTCACAACATGAATGTTTCTAACAAATGTTTAACAAAATGAAAGTTGGTATACATTAATAAACTTACAATATTTTGCCATAAGTCTGACGATACGTGATTTTCTTGGTCCCATAACACAATCGGATTAGCAGGTCCGGGATTAATATCCATATGTTTCCTACACATTCATCAAAATGTCGAGTATTAAATAATATATAAAAATTCCCATCTAAAATGGATATGAGCAACATGAAAAAATATAATCAAACACATGTTCTAAATACTAATTTTTATAATATTATTTATCCTTCACCAGGTGGTAGGTAGTTTTTCATTATTTAAAGTTAGGAAGACAATGGCATTAAAGTGGCTGAATCAATTTCACATTCTAGGGTTTGAGCCTCAAAGCAGTGAGAATATAATGGTTGTATATGAAAAAACTGACAAAGCTTGTATATAAGGGCTCAGCCAATTTTTGGAGTAGCAGAGGTCATTACAGCTATATAATGTGATTTGCACAGAAGGAGTACATGTACAAAAAAATACTTTTGGTGCAGCTCCTATACATATACACAATTCAAAACTAGGAACTTCAGAAATGTATCATCCTACTACTACATGATCAGCCAAAAAAACAAAGCAAAACTAATGGTTACTAACTACTACGAACTTCCAACCGAACTCCAGCACCATTAAACTTTCAAAGATCAAAACAACACAAAATGAAGAAATTGTATTCAAGAAATATACAAAAGCAAAAATACCTGGTCAATCGGTCAGAAATCGCAGCAGGGTTTAGACTATTATAATATGAATCGCACGAAAAAAGAGAGAGGCTCGCAATCGGTCAAAAATCGCATCAGATGTCTGATTTTCACAGCAGGACAGAGGGTTTACTCGAAATGGATTGATGTATAGAAGGGTTTGCATAAAAAGGTTCGCTCGAAGCCAATAATCGCAGCAGTGTTTAGGAATCGAAATCGAAGCTGTTTGTAGGTTTACAGAATGAAATCGAATTAGTCGCAGGGGGTTTGAATCGCACAGCAGAACTATGGGTTTGAATCGCACAACAGAACTATCGCATGTGAGAGAAATGGGTTTGATTCGCAGGGAGAAATGGGTTTAGATATATATACACTAGTTCGTGTAGCGTAAGATGAGGGCACTTTTGTCTTAAAACAGGTACGTTATATATATATATATAACGAATCTAAAATATATCTATTTAAAATAGTATACCTTTATTAAATCCAATCATTTGCACTCCTGCAAAATAGTTTTAAGGCAGTTAAGTGAGAAAAAAGATGCACAGGGGGGGTTAAGTGTTAAAAAAAGATTCACAGGGAGTCAAGTTCCAAAGAGGATAAAGTTCCAATTTCCCTTCCCCGATACGTGGTTCAGGCATCACCAGGAGATATTTGATGAGTTTGACACCGTTAGAAGGTGGTAGGGTTCATAAATCATCACCAAATACTAAACCCTAAACCCCCAAATCAAGAATCCCCGAAGGAAGTAAAATGGAGGTCTGCACAGCTACGGGAACCATTTCCAATATTCCCCACCGCGGAATTTTCACTTCAAATCAAACTCTTCTCCCATGGAAAACATCTCTCCGTCTGAAGTCAATTCATCGCACCAATTTGGGTAACTTTCTTCTTCTATCTTCCTAATCAGTTTTAAACTCTGCACTTTTGTGCAAATGAAACCCTAAAATGTGAACTAATTAACTTAAACAGATGATTTGATTGGCCACCCTTGCAGTTTTCTTTGATTTTTCTGTATTTTGCTTTAGGTAGACCCTTATTTGATTTAGAGATTGTAATGCTTCCAAATTTCAGATATCATATTTCTGAATAATGGACTGCCTAATCGTAGTGTTTTAATTTATATTTACTTCTTTTTTGTTTTTGTTGGTTTACTTGGTTTACATTCTGGTCTATGCCATTGTAGATTTTGGGTGGAGTGGATTTAACAAATGAGGAAGGGAGCTATGCTTTTTAATTTATACTAGTTTGTTTCTGCCCCATTAGTTTTTTATATGAATTACACTGCTCATGTGTTTTCTTGTTGTTGTTTAGGATTGCAATATTATACCAATTCATCTCTAAAATCTACAACTTCAGAGGAAACATCAAGTGGGGCAAGTCTGTATGCTAAAGAAGAAACTGATGGTGTGATTACCGTGGAAGATGTTCAGAAAAAAGAGTCAGATGTTCAAAACTTTGAGAAAAATGAGTCAGATGGAACTGTAGAAGAGCTAAAGAAGAATCTTCGGTGGATGATCAAATTCAACCATTTGAGTTTTTAGATAAGCTCAACATAGAGGTATATCTCTAAACCCTTGTATGAAAAATATACGGTGCTTTAATCTTTTCAATATGAGTGCACTATCAAATGTAAATTAACGTATAAACCTTAACTGCTCAAATACTGCAAGTGAAGTGGATAATTACAAATTTTATATCCCCGTGTTTATTTTTGTAGGAGTTAAGAAATTTAAATGCTTCAAATAATTGAACTTTCAGTAGATAAATTTTATGCATGGAAGTATGGAACCACTTCTCCTGAATTTCTCTTTTTATTTGTGACTTTGAAGATGCATCATTTTAATGTTTTTGAAACGTTAATTCATATACTTATTATAGTTGCAGTCCACAATATCTTGTATTGGTTCTTGGGGAGGGAAGGGAGGTGGGTGGTGTGTGTGTGGGGGGGGGGGGGGGGGGGGTATCATGTTTACGTTTTTACTTTATACTCCCTTTGTCTCATAAATATTGCTACACAACTTTTTGCACAAGTTTTAAGAAAATGTTATACTCTTATTTAATTTCCTAATTGATCCCTATGAAATGAGTGGTTGAAAATGCTCCATAAATATGAACCCCACAAGTTTTAGTTAGTGGAGAGACCCCATTATATATTCAAATGATAAAAGTGAAATGACTATGGGTGAACTAGTCATATAACTTCAGAAAATTTACCCAAAAAAGAAATGTTGCAATTTTTGTGGGACTTCTTAAAAAGGAATGTGTTGCACTAATTATGGGACAGAGAGAGTATCATGTTTACATCATTAAGACTACAGGGAGACTTAAAACATGATTAAGTATTTACATGTATCATATTGTATATTGTTATCTTCTCTGTGGTGGTGTATATTGTGTTCTGATCTTAAAAGAAACTAGTAATGATTGTCTTCTGAATTTCACTTGATCAATTTGCTTGTGTGCCTCGCTTTATAAAGAGGGAGGCATGCTATGGGCTTTGGCTTTTAATGGGGCCTTCATTTGTTAAACTATTTTTCTTGCAGTTTGAAGTTTTTCATAAACTGTATTTTGATCCATGTGGACTGCAACAATTTAAATGTGATGGAATATACATACATAGACATATATATATATATATAGTGAAGATTGGATATAATTGGCTATGTGAACTTTAAGTTCTTTTTCATCAACTACTTTGTTTTTCCCTTATTTTTTTTACCCTAATTGTTAAAATGTAGTGAAAGGCTTCATATAATTGATCATTGTCATTGGTTGCTATGATGAATGCTACTTATTGAGAGTACTAAAGTACTCGATGAAACATTGACAATAGTGTCAATTCTGAGCGGTTACCTGAGCAACCTGATCTCTCATTCGTAATTTTTGTTTTAAGTTATTCTGTGGAAATTACATCTTACTTTCTTCCTTGTAGAGTGCTTTTCCTCCATAAGTTGGCAAGCTTTATATATTCTCGGGTGGGGCTTGGTTTATTTTCATTATCTGCAGTGTTACATACTGTTCTTCATTCCTGATCCATGGAGTACTCATTTGCCAATAACTTTGTTGTCTTGATGACAGTCTAACTTTGTTTTTAAGACATTGCAGTTAGATTCAGAAAGTCCATTTCCAGTTCTCCTATTTGGCGGCGGTAGCCTAGTTGCACTCTGGCTTACCACAGCAGTTGTTGGAGCCATTGATTCCATTCCTGTGGTGAGTATTCATGTTCATTTGTTTAGCAAGACCTACCTGTTCTGATCTTTGATTAAGTTTGTTTTATTCCTGACATTTTGGTGTTGCCTAATTTGTTGAATCCAGTTCCCTAAATTGATGGAAGTTGTGGGTCTTGCTTACTCACTCTGGTTCAGCACCCGTTATCTACTCTTCAAGGCAAGTCATCTAGAACTGTGCTTTTGTGCTGCTTGTGTGATCCTTAATATGATGGTCATTATTTATGTTTGGTGACATGCACATTTGGCAGGAAAATAGAGATGAATTGAGTGCAAAAATTGAAGAGATAAAGCAACAGGTTCTAGGTTCAAATGATGATTGACATGGGTTCAGAGAGGTTCCACACAAGTTAAATTAGATTGTGGCACTATGCAAGCTATGTTTTATTATATAAGAGGTTCAATAGTCAGAAATTTTAGTAGTTTTCCTTGCCAAATGTGAATAATTTGACGTGAGGCAATATATCTCTTTTTGTTTAGTTCGACAAAAGAAAGTCAATTCTTGTTTCATTGCTCGGTGAAGTTTGAAGTTCAATTTATGGGCTACATGAATCCATGTCCCTGATACCTATTTGAACAATGAGATCGTCAGCATCACAAGAGCCTACATATATAAAAACTGAGTTAAGTAGTTATGCAGCAGTGTGATCTAGATTATTATCAAATTTACTTATTGATGACCAACCTATTATGGGTTAAATAGGGTTTTAATTTTATGTACTTATTCACAATGAATCTGGAAAAAACTTATGACTGGTACTAGTTACACGAAATGACCTTATGATGGTATATCTGGGACCTCAATCTATGTCTCCAGGTCAATTTTTCTCAAGTGTGTCCCTTTATACAAATTAAATAAAAAAATAAATAAATTATCAATTAATTAATTTTATTAAAATTATAAGAATTTATAAAAGATAAGGAAAACACTTTAAAATGTCATCGAAGTAAACAATCATCACATGTACCTATAAAATAAAAAGTATCAATAAAATCGGTAAAACTAATAAAATACCCACTGATTACACAATTGAACTTTTAAATTACCCCGCTAAACTAATTATTATTTTGAAATTGGGTTATTCCGTTAAAAAAAATAAACGGACGTTAATTTTTTATCTACAAAACTAATGAATTACCCACTGTAGCTGACACGTTTTACTATTATACCATTGAACTTTTAATTTTTAAGATTACCCCATTAAACTAATTAAAAAATGATTATTTTAAATATTTTTAAAAATAATTATTATTTTCATAAAAAATATTAGAAACTTTAATTTTTCCCATAAAATGAGTAAAGTTTCATAAAATATAGATTTAAAAAATTAAAATTTTATGAAACCTTACTGATTTTAAAAAAAAATTGTTTTTTTTCTTTTGAAAATAAAGTTTATTTTTTTGAATCAATATTTTATAAAATTTTACTCATTTTTTTAAAATATGAAGAATTTTCCAAATTTTTTTTTTGAAAATAATATTTATTTATAAAAATTATTAATTTCTTTTTTTGAAAAAAAATTGAATCAGTTTTTAATTATCTTTTACTGTTTTTTTATTTAATTTCTATTTTTAGTTTTTTTAAAAAATTTCTAATATTAAGAATGGGTCATTCTGTTAAAAAATTAAGTAGACATTAATTTAATTTAAAATCATTTTAATTTTTTTTGAATCTATATTTTATGAAACTCTACTCATGAAGAAAAAAAAAAGTTTCTAATATTTTTTATTTAAAATAATAATTATTTTTTAAAATATTTAAAATAATTATTTTTAATTAGTTTGATGGGGTAATTTGAAAAATTAAAAGTAAAATGGTGTAATCAATAAAATGTGCCAACTATAATGGGTAATTCATTAGTTTTGTAGATAAAAAATTAACGTTTGTTTAATTTTTTTAACGGAATGACCAATTTCAAAATAATAATTAATTTAATGGTGTAATTTAAAAAATTAAAGTTCAAGTGAGTATTTCTTTAGTCTGTTCACATTTTTCTATCAAATTTCTCCATTTCCGACTAATTTGGCAGATGAAGTTAAAAATTAATCTCAAGTGAATTGAACAATAATTAGGATAAAAATAATTTCAAGTTTATCCCAGTTATAATCTTCATAAAGGTCAACTGAATAGTTTTTTGGAATATATATTTATTTATTCAATAATACTCTTTCTTATGCACTAAGCATTCACATAATCTCAAATTTAGTTTCAAAGTTAATTACCCTGCTTTTTGTGTCCCCACAATGTACGTACACAAACAATCTCAAAATTTATCAAGAATTAAATTCGACTTTACTCGTCAGCAAAAAATCATAAATTTATCAAGAATTAAAAATGTATTTTTCTCTTAAGTTCTTCCTAATTGAAATAGAACGACTCATTCATGTGGAATGAAAAAAGTCGTGTTTGGTAGCGATTGGGATAGTTTGAACCATTTTTATTTTTTCCAAATTTATTACTAATTTTATTATTTAGAGAAAGAAGAATATAAAATAACTCATTCAATCCAAACGCAACAAACATTAGAATTAAAATATATCTTTAGATTTAGTACATTGGAGAGTGATTAAAATAATAATAATAATAATAATAGAGGCACAGAATATTGTGTGCACCTTTTGATGCAGTTGAAGTTGAACCCCAAAAGAAGCGCCAGTAAAAGAGACCGTTATTTAAAATAAAGAATTAAAAAATTCCGGTGTCACGAGCTATTCATGTGAGCGGCAATGATAGTAAGTCAGGATCAGACATGGATACAGGCTCAGACTCGGATGGTGAAGTTTATGGTGTTAAGTACTCTGTTAATTCATTGCCCAAGGATGAAAAAATTCCCAAATCATTGCATAGGAATTCAGCAGACAAAATTCATTCGGATGCAATTCAACAGGAAAAATGGAATCGTGTGGAGAGATTTGGAGGTGGAGGTGTTGGAAGCCGAGTTGCAGGTTCTGGTTATACAGTTGAAGACTCATTAGATTCAGTTAGTAGCTTTGAAGTTTCATCTAGGCTGCTCTCAAGCAGCAGTGCTGGTTTACCTAAAAGGTACAGTTTAGAGAGTGATCATTCCGGTCATTTACAGCCAAATATGAAGACAGTGGCCAAACAGGTTCTGATTTTTAATCTCTTTCTTACTGTTTTGAATTGGTATTACTGATCTGAATGGATATGGTCGGTCAAATAGCAAGACAGAAAAATTTATAGGAGAAAATTTTGGACTAATTTGTACACATGCTCATTTCCAATACAAAATGTTTTGATTTGATGTCTACCTTTTTCCTGTATTCCTCTTGTCAGTTACAGCAAGTTTTATTACAATCAGAGGAAGAACTATTGAGGAAAAGATCTATGGAATTGGTCAGTGAAGGTGCTGCTTTAAAACTTAAGAAAACTTTTGGCAAAATGAAAGTGCAAGGTACTTTACCTGCTTCTCTTTATAAATTTCTTCATTCCAATACCAAGTTTTGAAGTTGATGTCTATTGCATAGACCTGAAAATTGTGGTTACAATGCAGTGCGAAAAGTGAAAATGGATTTAGATCCACCCATTGGTTGCAGTTTCTCATCTCTAAAATCACCTATGGTAAAAGTTGGGTTTCGTCTATCCAATGTGAAATCCACGCTCTCTTCTGAATGGGAAGCTATACGTAAAGTTCGTCTGAGTCCACAAATACCAGCAAATGACTCGTTTTCGCATCAAAGCCTTGCATATGTGTATGCAGGCACTCGGTATTTGAAAGAGGTGTCTGGGATCTTGAAGACTGGGGTGTCTACTTTCCACAACAGCTCATCATCTTATGAAGTGGTTCAAGGTATGAAGACTCTTTGCTTCAAAACTCTCTTGATGTGTCTTGTATTTTTACTCATGAAGGATTTGGGTTTCTAGTCCATTGTGTGTCTTGTATTTTTACCCATGAAGGATTTGGGTTTCTAGTCCATTGTTTGGATTTTCGTATTCCATTAGGGATTTGGGTCTCTTTGTGAGAACAGGGCAATATGTAAAAGCACAAAGTAGCGTCTAATGAGTGTAGAGTGAGACTAGGATCTTCAAAGGGGTTTGCAAGAGGGTGTACAACGGGTTTTGGGGTTGCGTTTCAGCAACAATCACAAAGGCAAAAATATTTTTAGTACCATAAGTTCTACAAGTCTAGTGAAGGTTATTCTCTCTATGGATGTAGGCAATTTGTCTGAACCGTGTTAAATTGCTTGTTGTTTGAGTTGTCTTGTTCTTTGTTTCATCCTATATTGTACGTTTCTTGTTCTTCTGTTATCGTATAACTATTGGGATCCTTGCACACAAGTAGATTTGGCTTCTGTAGGTGTTTCAAAGGGCTCAACAGCCTTAAAAAGCCATTATGCCAATTTCTACTCTCCTTGGAAAATAGATTCTACATATAGGAAAAATACTGTGGCAAACTCGATACGTCTCTTGTGACAATGATTTAGCTTAATTTGGTAATTGGTTTCATGGCATGTATTTTTAGGATTGCATATAACAATATCCAATTTTGTTTTCTTTGTTGCTTTTCTGTGCTAGAAGCCATGTTTACCAAAATTCTATCTACGTGTTATTACAGGTTTCCTTGTCAATGAACCAATAAGATTTTTTTTTAAGGGGATGAATTGGAATTCATATGCTTTTGATAAGGTTTTTATGCTCCTGCCTTTGATCACATTACATTTTCCAATTCCGGATATGTTAGAGCTGCCTACCTCAGTTAATGACCCTCCTTAATTAGGAAATGAATATTCTGTAACAAATTCAGGATGTCATTTAGAAAAATGGTTAGCATAAGCCGGTCCAATACAAAAATGAGAACGGAAAACGTGAATACAGAACATCTAATTGCATTAATTTATCAAATGCTACACATTTAATTGCATTAATACTTTTCGAACTTACCTGTTCTTTTTAAGCATCAGGTTTGCTAATCTTCCTTTATCGTTCTTGCTAGTAGAAACATATTCATGTTCTTTGAGATTGAAAAGTTTATCTGAAGAGGATGCTGTCCGGATGCAGCCTGGATCTGGTGAAACCCATGTATTGTATGTACAATATTCTCAGTAAATTTCTTTTGATTTTTCTGATATATGTGGTAGAGGTTCATGATTTCATTATGTTGCTGTCATAATATAGTTTGCCAGATGGTTTGGGAGATGATCTGGTCATTGAAGTCTTTGATTCAAAGGGAAGGCATTATGGTCGTGTCGTTGCTCAGGTAGCCGATATTGCCGATGAGCCGGTATGACATCTAAAACTCACAACTGGTAGAATTAGGAAGGCAGAGAGCTAACACCGGAAGGCTAACATATTAGTAATTATTCAGGGTGACAAGCTTCGATGGTGGCCTATGTATCATGAGCCAGAGCACGAGCTGTTTGGAAGAATACAATTATCTATAAACTATTCAACTAGTCTGGACGAGAATAGTAATGTTAAGGTACTTGGAAGACCTTTTATCAAAAGATTCTTTTGAATTACAAGTTATATAATTTGGTCTAACATAATAGTATTAGCTTCTTGCTCCGTAGAAATATGCTCGTCTCCAAGTCATCCAATCCATATGACTTCCTTTAATTATGTCTCTTAGCATACAGTAATGCTAATATAGAAGACACAATTTGATTTATCCAGACATGCTTTTTGACAAGGGGAAAGGCAATCCCGGCGAATATCATTGAAGTAGTCTATAATTGGTGTTATAACTCATGGAGCATTAGGCCAAAAGTTAGGATACATTCTGAGAAAGATAAGCAATAGAACAGACAGAATTTAGAAGTTGTTACTGCAACACAACATTAAAGATGTGAATAGTCAGTATTGTGGTTGAATGATCCACCACTTGTTCATTTTCTCAAGAGAATCTTTCTCAATTTTTTTTATTATTTAAGATTTTGAACACAATCTTATTAAAATTTATCTTGTACTTGTATATAGGGGAAAAGAACTGTTTTGAGAGGAAACTGGTGGTTTTAATCAGGTTGGAAGTAGGAAGAGTCAACGATGTACTTTCTTCTAAAATAAATGGTAGATCATTTAAAAAAAACTTGGTTGGTCCCTACACAGGGAATTAATTTTGTAAATTTATTTCAAATATAATGAATCCAAGCATTTAAATCTATCATCTAAACTCAATGGATCCTGTAGTTGACTGTTTCTTCTCACTAAAAATAATGTATGATGTGGTTTCAGTTAAAAAAAATATCTTAGTTTAATTAGTAGTTATTCGGTACTGAAGCAATAATTATTATTATGAGTTGGGAAATAGCTGACGATAATTTCATTCATTTTTGTCCCTAGTGTGGTTCAGTCGCAGAAACTGTGGCATATGACTTGGTTTTAGAGGCCTCAATGAAAGCTCAACATTTTTGTCAAAGAAATCTGCTGCTGCATGGTTCATGGAGGTGGTTATTGACTGAATTTGCATTGTTCTATGGAGTTTCAGATGCATACACCAAGCTAAGGTATTGAGACGTGGGAGATGCATTTGTGGATTACCATTGTCATTATTATTTTAATTATTTGTAGGGTAATTAATATGTTGCTGGTGTTGAATTTGCATGGTCTTGCAGATACCTCTCATATGTTATGGATGTTGCCACACCCACCGCTGACTGTCTAAACTTGGTGCATGATTTGTTATCACCTGTGATTAAGAAAGACAACATTAAGTGCACGCTGAGTCACCAAGAGGTGTGTACTTCTTCCTGGAGCTTGTAATAGTGAATATAGGTTCAGATTTGACTGCTATTTAATTTTCTTTTGTACTTTTGGGAATTGAGAGTCTCCATGCTTCTTTTCTTTGAGAGGTAAAATAATTTACCTTGTGAGATTTGGTTCCACGCAGGCATATGTATTAGCAAACTTATATCTGATAACCTTTTTTTTTATCTTTACCAACACATTTCTCACCAGCTTCTTCATTAAGTCGTAAATTAGCATGGCTATGTTGTATTCAAATTAATATTTCAGTAGCCTCTTGTATCTTTTATTACTTTCCAACACTTGAAATATACAGTTCTAGAATTCATCATCAAGATGTCTTCCCTTCACTTTCTTTTTTCTTCATATACTTTCCCCCTGAGATCCTAAATTTTATGAACCATGGACCAGAATCGCATCCGGGGGGAAGTTTCTGATCAAGTTGAGCAGGCTATTGCTCTGGTGTTTGAGAACTACAAGTCATTAGATGAATTATCACCATCAGGAATGGTTGATATTTTTAGACCTGCGACTAATATTGCAGCGCCGGCTATGGGACCTGCCTTAAAGCTATACAGTCTTCTCCACGACATATGCTCATCTGAGGCACAATTGAAGCTCTGCAGATACTTTCAGGTATTCAAAATTGAACACTGCACAAATTATTTTCATCTAGGCTCCATCTTACTTTTGTCTAAAGTGCCAATGTCCATCTAGACTGCTGTGAGAAAGAGATCTAGAAGAAGCTTGGCAGAAACAGATGAGTTTGTTTCCGGAAATAATGAGACTTTGTTGATGGATCCAGTGAAACTTTCTGCTGCTTATCAGAAGATGGTATCTCTTTGCTTCGGTATTAGAAATGAAATTTTCACGGACAGAGAAATCCAGAATCAACATTTTCTCCCTAGGTAAACTTGTTTTTTTATATTGTTATGCAGTTTTACATTTTAGTTAGAGCAAAATGCTTGACCCACCAATAATCAGGTTCATTGTCTAGTTGAGAGCTGTAGACTGGCATATGTCCATCTTTCCTCACTGAGTGAAATTTTTTCATTATCATGTATCACATTTATTCTTTCTGATTTAGGGAGCTCACGTGTTAATAATTTTACAATGCTCACTCTTGTTTGCTTGTATATGTTTGGTTCTAACCTGTTCAAATTAGACATTTAAGTTTTAAGTTTTAACATTTAGCTTACATAACACTGAGTACTGATTAAGCTTTTTTGCCTCATAGTTCTCAGTAATATTTGCTCTTAAGCATATCAATTCATCCAAATGGCTCTTAACATGCAAGTTTTCCCATACTCTGTACAAATACTCCGTCGCTCCCTTCCTCCATACAAAGACTATAAACATGCATGACTGCCAGACAAACAGAGAAGTCCAGATGTGACCTTGTGAATTTTCAAAGTATCGCAATATTTAATTTAAGATTAAGACCTCAACTAGTTTGGGATTAAAGTTTAGTGAGTTGATTTGAGTGCTAGACATCAACTATGGTTCCATCTCCCAAACTCCGAAATTCAATTTCTGTGCCTTGATTGCTAAGAGATTATGTTAATTATTGTAATCATGCATTATCTGTGCAATTTTTGTTTGACAACTCTTATATGGCCCTCTTATTTTATTATTTTTGTGCCATTCATGTTTTCTCTATGAACTAGAGGACTGACAATCAACTATTAATTGTTAATATTGATTCTTTTTGGTTTTTATTTTCATCCAGTTTTATAGACCTTCCGAATCTGTCTTCGTCAATATATAGTACTGAGCTTTGCAATAGATTGCGTGCATTCCTTGGTGCATGTCCTCCTGCTGGCCCCTCTCCTCCTGTAACAGAACTTCTTATTTCAACAGCCAATTTCCAAAGAGATCTTGCTCGCTGGAATATCAAGTAACTAACTTTTGAACTCTCTTCCAATACTAATCTTTTATCTGATCCTGCGTCTTATTTATGGGTGTCAAAAAAACTTCCGCAGTCCTACAAAAGGCAGTGTTGATGCAAAAGAGTTGTTCCACTCGTATATAATTCACTGGATTCAAGACAAGTATCTTTCTTTACTTGAGTCATGCAAGATTGATCAGGTACTAGTCTTTGCAGTATAGTCTAAGAGACATGGTTCAATTGAATAACGTCACTTAAGAAACAGTTCAGACTTTAGATGGATAATGTAGTTCAATACTATTTTGTAAGGGGGAGAAAAGAAAAAGGAAAGAAGTTAGGGTCTGTTGTAATAGTCGACTTTCTGCTTTAGTCGCTATGACTTCTTTAATGAACTAGAAATTTCTACTTTCTTTCACTTGAACATTGTGAAATTTGAAAATAATTTTCAAAATCAATGTTGGCTGTTTATGAGTAAATATATAAGCAAAAACTGAATATACAATTCTGATGCCATGGAGGATGCTTTTTTTGAGCAGAACCCTTTACTAAATGATGTATTCTAATTTTTTCTAGGTGAAGTAGTCCGGTGTCAGAATAGCCGACTCAACGACTCCTTTTGTGGATCATATGTACAATCGGCTGAAGGAAATGCTTGGAGATTATGAAATCATCATTTGTCGGTGGCCAGAATACGTTTGTTCCTTAGAAAGTGTATGTACAAATTATGATCTTCATTCCTTGGCTCCTTGCTACAATATCGAGTCATTGACCCCATGTTAATGTAGTGATGCAAAATTCATGAGTTTACTAGACCAAATCAGTGAGGACGTCTTAGATATAAATTTCAAGCTCAAAGGTGATAGATGATTGAGTTTCATCACCCACTATAATATTGGGATTTTGTAAATATTATGCCAACTAGAAATCCAATCTGGTATCGGATCTGGTAGGCTTTGGTCCTAAGCTTCTTAAAATCCACTATGTTTTAGGTTCTTAACTTTGTTTCTTTGCTATTATTGTTTTTCGATTTTTACCGTACTGTCTTAAATACATATTTTCATTTGTGTGTGTGTGTTTTTTGATGTTTCAAAAGGTTATAGCAGATGTCGAAAGGGCAATTGTGGAAACTTTGGACAGGCAGTACACCGATGTTCTATCACCATTAAAAGATAATATGATACCCATTAAACTTGGCCTTAAATATGTCCAGAAAATTGCAAAAGCAAATGTGTTCACTTATACTGTCCCAAATGAGGTGAGTTATTTATCTTTTCTGTAAGATTTTGGCAACTGGTTCTTTCTTCATATACAGCAATCCTAAGGTACATGTACTTTTTTAGTTGGGAACTCTATTAAATTCTATGAAAAGGATGCTTGATGTACTGCGACCCAAGATTGAAGTTCAGTTGAAGTCATGGGGTTCTTCCATCCCCGATGGTGGAGATATTGTTCCAGGAGAGCGTCTCAGTGAAGTGACAGTGATGCTAAGGACTAAATTCAGAAATTACCTGCAGGCGGTGGTAGAGAAACTTGCAGAAAATGTAGGTGTTCATCATAGAGTAACAACTTTTTACCTTTTACAGATATCTCATAATACCTCCATCTATTTTGTGTTGTCTTGAGGCATATACTATCATGACGTCTTAAATATGTGACACTTTAATTGTTTTGAAATATGACAAACAAAATGGCTCGGGGGGGGGTATAACTTTGCTATAAATGTTATCTAGCTACTGCATGAGTTAATTGTAACTGAAGGATAAATGTTAATTGAGCGTACTTAGCTTTCCTAACTATGATCGTTATGTATCTCTCATCCATTGGAGTGGATATCTATAAAATATTGTTGTATGTCATTTCTACCTTTTGACATCAGTAGTTATTTGTGTACAATCATTTTGGGTTTCCATATGCAAGTTGTTTCACGTGGAACTCCCTGCAATACTCACAATGGTGATTTCTTTTTACTCCCAAGAGAATGCAATTCAAAGTAGCATAAAAAGTTGATTTTCATGGAAATTATGCTCCTTGCAAATGGATGTTTATATAGATAATAGTATTATCTTTTCTTTGTTTGATTCATTTCATGGATTCTCTTTGTTTACCTTACTTATATTTTAGAACTACTCCGCTTGGTTTGATGATTTTTTGTTGTCCCGTTGTTACTCAGACAAGGTTGCATAGTGCCACTAAGTTGAAGAACATAATCCAAGATGCAAAGGAAGATTTTGTAGACTCAGACGTACGAAGTGGAATGCAACCTTTAAAGGACCTGCTTACGAAGACAATTGATCACCTCCACAACGTCGTTGAAACTCAAGTCTTTTTAATTATCTGCAGAGGTTTCTGGGATCGGATGGGACAGGTAGACTGCATTGAGAACATATTTACAATTTTTTGAATTCTTGTCTTTTATATTCTAATGGACTTGTATTCTTTGTGTTAAAAGGATATCCTACGGTTTCTGGAGAATAGGAAAGGAAACAGGTCTTGTTACAAAGGCGCACGGGTTGCACTATCAGTAAGTCAAGCTTCCAGTTTGTTTTTAAGGATTAAATTCTCTATCTGTATCATGGATCAAATTTTTATTACTAGAGATTGGAATATTTCATCTGACTGGGTCAGTTGGATTAACATCAAAATTTATATGTTGCATTTTAAGTCTAGGATTATGGTCAAACTTGCAGGTTTTAGATGACACGTTTGCGTTGCAAATGCAAAAATTGCTAGGAAATTCACTACACGAGAAAGACTTGGAGCCGCCTAGATCTGCGCTCAATGCTCTGCAAGGATGCCGGGAGCCATAGGGACAATAATTACTTCTACTAAAAACTATATTATCTCCAGTTGGTAAGGTATTTGCAGCTTTTATTTTGCAATTTTTTTGTTTTTGTTTTCACATTTCTTGATTATAATAAAGGTGTCGAGGACCAGTTTCTTTGCTAGACGGTTATAACTTGTAATCAAAGAGCTTGGAAGAAAATGGTTTTTTTAACCAGTTTTGTTAGGAGACAAATTTGCTGTCACAGGGGTTATATACTATTTCAATTTTATTATATTATTGTAAAGTGAGTTCACTGAAATAATCATGTCAAAATTTGATATTTTTGTCAATAATATGAGATATAATAAAGTTCAATATATGTTTTCTTGGAGTTGAGAATGGTGGTTGTATTTTTGTAGTATCATGAAATTGTGAATTCCAGTGTCTTGATTTGTAAGATGTCTTTGATTTGATTCAGAGGAATAAAATAGTAAAAAAAATTATTATTCAAATATTTTAGACATTAATTAATAATTATCAACAACTTTTTATTCAATATTCATGCTTCATTCAACTCATTCAGATTGCTTAAACATTCAGTTATGTTTCAGTTTACAGCCCCTAAGGGTTAAGGGGGTGTTTGATGAAATCTGAATGAAAAAGTTATTTGATAATTGATATGTCTGAAATATTTTAACAAATTTTTATTTTATTTTCTCTCTCTAAAAAAATTTAAAATTATTATAAATGTATTTAATATTACTTAATATAATAGTTAATATTGTTAAAAATAAAGATTTCATTCAGCCTAAGGCTATCAAACAGCCCCCTAAGGCTGCCAAAAAAGCAAAGAAGCGTCGCCTGAGAGATTCGAACTCTCGCGGGGAAACCCCATGTACTTAGCAGGCACACGCCTTAACCACTCGGCCAAAGCGACACGTTTTATGCCTAAATTTGATCTACTCCAATTACTAATTTGGCCAATGAGTATCATAGTATTTATCAATTAGTGAATGATCAGTCCAATTGTCCAAAGGCTCGGGTTAAATCAGAGCTTAATTGACTCTTTGGAAGGATGTAACATTTATTTTAATTGTGGTAGACTTGATTATCAGTTGAATTGTAGTAATCTACTAATCTTAATTATCAGTTGAGTGTAAATTAATTAGCAAAAAGGAAAAAAAAGGCAATAGAAGAAAAAATAATTGTAGCTCAACACCAACTTTACTCCGTTGTTTGTGGACACTTTATATATTTTTAAAACTTTTTTGTTTTGGTCAAAAAATCACAATAACTTTTTATAAAGTATGAAAACCATTGTTATTGATAACCTTCAATCAACTAACTTATCAGAGTTACAAATAAGGGTGTAAACAAATCGAATCGAAACGAACATAAATATGTTCGAATTCGAATCGAAATATTAAATTCGATTTAAATTCTACTCAAATTCGACTCGACTCGAATATTTATTATCCGATTGAATTTTAAACGAGTCGAGTAAAATCTTGTTCAGATTCTACTCATATTTTTATTCGAACTATTTTTTTTGCTCAAATTTGGATCATATTATTAACGAATCTAGCTCGTATTTTTTTAAGTCGAGTCCAAACTGTTTGGTTCGTTTAACGTCTTAATTATAAAATCTTATTTAGAAAACTAGAAATCTATTTAATAAAATACAAATGATTTTGAATTTTCCGCTCACTCAATAAATCATCTAGACCGTTCAAAGTTTGAGATAAATTCTACCGTCCATACAGTGCCGGAGGCACGGGACCCAACTAGTATTAAATAAAATAAAATAATGAAGTTATACATTGAAGTTATATACTCCCTCCGTTCCTAAAAGATTGTCGTTTTAGGAGAAAAAATTTGTTCCAAAAAGTTTGTCGTTTATAACTTTCGAGGAGAATAAATTATTTACTTTCCTATATTACCCCTACCTTCTCTCATTGTCCCAAGAAATTCTCTTTCTTGTATTAATAGTTTTCAATTTTCCATAAAGGGATAGTGATGAAATTTCAAATAAATTTTACTTGGTAGATGACACTTCCTTAATCCATGTGCCAAAACTTTAAACGACAATCTTTAAAAAACAGAGGGAGTATAATGCAAAAGTTTCAAACTAAAAACCCATGGACGATTTTTTGAAAAAATAATAAGAATTTCAGTTTTTTGTTTAAATAGTGAAACATAAGCATATAGAAACGCACCAAACAGCTAGTAGGCTTTAAAAAAGGCCGAATGAAGGCAGCAAGCAGCATAATACCACCATCTTCTTTATTAACTTGCAGCCATAAGCTGAATTACTTTCTTCTTCTCCATCATCAAAAGCCTAATCATAATCATATTCGAATTTGTTGTTCTCTTCTTTCAATCTACGACAAAAGTAGTGTAAATAATAAGAGACCGATGGTCACCTCCTCCACCTCCAGCAGCAGCAATAATAGCAGTGGCGCGTTCACCACGCTCAAAGAAGAAGTCACATTCGAACGTGAAATCAAAAAGAGCAAATTCATCGCCATTGCTGCCCCTGTTTCCGACGAACGCTCTGCCCATTTCTTTCTCTCCCAGGTACGTACTTTTCTCCGATTGCCCCTTTACCCATTTTCTAGGTTTTTTTCTGGTTGTTGATTTAGTGATTTTCGTAGCTGTTTGTTTTTTGGTGTTGAAATGTAATCAATTTTATGTTCATAAATAGGTTCGAGAGACTCGTGCCACTCATAATTGTTGGGCATATAAGGTAAGTTTTTCTTTATATGTGAATCATTCCAGTGCTATTCAGAATTCAGATAAAAATCTTAAATTTGGTCCTCATAATGGTTTCTGATAAACGTAGCATGTGGGTATTTCTCTGAATGGTTTATAGAATCACTGAATCGAATAGTCTCTTGAGGCATATGTTTCTTGGGATCACATGTTCTAATTTACTTCATAAATTTTGACTTTAAAAAAAGAACGGCTGTCAGGTGCGGATCCAGGATTTTTTTACGGCATGAGCGGATTTTAACTAATATTTTTTTTGTTTAAGTTAAATAAAGAAAACTTGATAATGTTAAATAATCATAATAATATTTACAAATTGTAATAAATATTCATAATCCAAACTAAAAAAATAAATTTCAAATAAAATATTTCGAAGTATAAATCAGTTTTGGTATCTTTTTATAAGTTTCAAATAAGCTTTACTTGAAATAAGAGAAACAAGCCATCCAAAATTTATACTCATACTGTCATACATGGTCCATTAGTGATTATAACAACTAGAAATGAGTGGAGGGTCTATTAGTTAGATGCAGGGAATTAAAGTGATTATAACAACTAGAAATGATGGACTCTTAAAGGCTCATACTCATTTTCCATTTTCCATTATAAAATAAGACAAAATCATTGTAAGCTATCACAATAAAAGATAGAAACTACTAAACCAAAATGATCCCATTTTCAATTGAAGATTAAACAACCTAAAAATAAAAACTTAATCAGACCAAACAAACAGTAACTACAGTCAACCAAATCAATAACAAAAAAAATTCAAACTTGAATATAACAACCCTCACAGTTCACACACTGATAAACATTCAAAACCAAAAACTATACAAAAAATACAGAGAGAATCAAAACCCAAAAATCTAAAAACTAGATCGGAATCAAAAGTACCTGCGATGGATGAGACTGAGAGAAGGTTATAAATAGTTTGAATGAATGCAGATAGACCACAAAGGGAAAAGAGAGGACTGAATTGGGGGCGATATTTGCTCCGTTTGGTTCTCCTCTTGCTTCACGTTGGTGCAGTTATTTGGGCGAAAGATGCGTACTTCTAAAATGTTGTGTATACTTATAAGATTTCACCAAGCCTTAAAACTAAGAAGAGTTTTGTACTTGTATTTAGAATTGGTTTATGAAATTTTTTTTACCCTTCCAAGTTTAACTCTTCCATTAATATGCCCTTGAGTGTATTAACTTACATATCTACCATGTCCCTATACCTATAAAAAAAATAAAAATTCAATAGGGGCAGTTGCATATGCTGCCCCTTAAATAGATCCGCCCCTGACTGTTGTTCATGTTGGAAAATCTAAAAAATGCGCTTTTTTTTTTACTTTTTTTAAAGTGCGTGCATTCAACAATTCTGTTGGAGATGTTGGGGACGAAGAAGACAGCTCATGTGATAAATGCAAGTATGATGTTTTATTTTGGTTTTTTGCTCTAATATAATATTGCCATTGTTTCTGTCTATCAGATTGGAGATCAATACAGAAGTAACGATGATGGAGAACCATCAGGTACAGCTGGAAAACCGATTTACTCCGCTATTGTTTCTTCAGGATTAGATAGAGTGATGATGGTTGTCATCAGGTATATGTCAGCTCTTGTTAACTGTAACTTTCTTTTTGGGTAAATTCATAATATTGTTGAAAGTTGAAACCAACAAAGATATACAGATAAGAACCTTTATTTTTTTGGATAGAATGATGATGATTTTGGCCCTCAAGTATGTGGTTTTGGTACCTGCGACCTTAAGGTTGTTTTTCAAGGCCTTTGAGACAATGCCATTAACAACATAAAGCAAAAACAAACTGCAGATACAAAGCTGTGACAACATACATATTTAGGTCAAACCCCATCTAGTAACTACCTCCTTATCAACTTAAGACTTAAGTAATTGATTTGATACAGTTGGAAGATAATTTTAATTTATAATAGTCTTTATGTATTTCAAAGCCCACTTTATTTCATTTTTATGCCATCTCTTCTCTTGGCTTTAAATTATTATAATCACTTGTTGGCATATTCAACTTGCTCTAGCATCAAGTAAATCATGTTTTTATTTTCTTTTTACTATTCCCATAAATGAAATCCTGCATATATTGCATTACTATATCACTAGAAAAGAGTAATGGGTTTGTCATTTTAGAGAGATTTTTTTATCCATATGTCCAGGTATTTTGGAGGTATCAAGCTAGGCACTGGAGGGTTAGTTCGGGCTTATGGAGGAGTAGCGGCAGAATGCTTGAGAAATGCCCCAACTTGCCTTGTTAAATCTAAAGTAAGATACTAACTGCTTTGGCCTTTTCATAACTCTGCTTTTAACTACTAATTGCTCTTTGCAGTCTGCTAATCCTTTGCTATTCAAATATCTTGTTTTCATTGATAAAATTATGCTTTACGTATACGGTATATCTAATTAAATATGAATTACTTATTGTAGGTTCCGATGGGTTTGGAGGTTCCATATGACCTTTTGGGGGTTCTGTACCATCAAGTAAGATTGATTCATGTGAAATAGTAACTAAAATGGGTTGATATTGTTGATTTTACTTGTACTTAATTAGTGGTCATAAAACATGGTCCCCAACTCTTTGTGGCAATACTTGTTAGTGAATGCCCAAGTGCCTTTACTTTTAGAGTATTGATAACAGATATTGCATGCTTTTCTGAAACAACTTTCACCCATTTTTCTCACCATCAGTGAAATTTTAATCTAGTTATAATAACGAAAGATATTTAAAACCTTATCAAGTGTTGGAAGCTTGAAATTTTGTTACTATCCCCTTTTGTTCATCGAATGACACTCAAATTACTGCCCAGTAGATTAGATATAAATAGACAAAAGAGGGTTTGAAATTTTTGGATTTTCTTTTGTGGCTTGTCATGCATCGTCAGACAAGTGTCATTGCTTAGTTTTCAGTTCTCTATAGAGAACCTGGAGGTTACTCGTGTCCCTTAACCACTGAAGTTTATAAGTAGCCAATCTGTAGAGAACATGATAAAAGTAATTTTCAATCAGATACTCAGTAGATCTAAATGATTGTTGCAATGCGAATATGACATCTTGAGTTTACCTTGTGCTTGCGGGTCTGCAGCTACAATCTTTTCAAGTTGAGGACATTAAGCAGGATTATGATACCGGAAAAGATGGAACTACAATGGTCACCTTCAAAGTTGATTTTGACAAGGCTGAGACTTTGGAAGAAGCTGTCAAAAATAACTGTAGCCGGGAGCTTGTGTTCTACAAGCGTTGATACAGATTTAGGCTGCCAACCTGGTGATTTTTGGTTCTGTGTTCCGTGGATAGGTGGCCAGAATGCTATTTAGTTGGCAAAAATAACCTTTACCGCATTGAAGTTGGGGCACTTTATGCAATAGAATATTGAACTAAAAGAAACTGCAATCAACCAACTGAACAATTAAAAAAAAACTGAAATCAGCCCATTCTGTCAAATTAATCAAACTGTCGTCTAAATCAACATCTGTCTTTCTTACGTGGCATGCTGGAATAAAAAAGAAAATGACATCGAAAATAAATATGCAGCCACAGTAGCTGAAACAGTGAACCATGACCGACATCAATGCAAGTTGCGTTAAAATGTTAATAACTTCGAAAATTAGGGGAAAAAAAGAAACATCACCTTCAACTGTAGAAAACTAGAATGAAAAAGGAATGGTGTAATTTTAATATTTTAGTTAGTTCAGTTAGTTGATTGCAGTTTTTTTTAGTTTAGTGGTATGTTGTACAAAGTGTGCCAACTTCAATGGGATTAATGTTATTTTTGCCCTATTTAGTTTAACATGACTTGATGCTTGCTTAAAATCTAAGCATGGTCTATTTATTGTAGCAACCATCACATGTGAGCATTAGTTGGTTATGGGCCTTGTGGCTTGTTTACATCTTACTTTACCCATAGAAGCTTCACATATTGGGGAAGAAATTTCATCCAATATGCTGGAAAGATGATTTTGGTCATAATGTGTCATATACTGTACATTGTCATACAACTTTTGGCTAAATATAAATTATATTTCTCTCTTCTAATATAGCATGCTGTATGTTCTTATTTTTCAGTTCAAAGTATTGCTCCTTTTATTCATAGGATAGATGAAAATGGATTTTGATGATTTTATCAGTTTTAGGATTTTTCTACTAGTCTTGATGGAAAGCAGGAAATATACTGTATATGTATAAGAGAACATTTAAATTGAAACAAAATGTCATTAAATCCAATAAAAAATAAAAATAAAATCTCACTCCAAATATAAGCAAACTGATACATATGGACTCGGACAACGTGCCAACACAATTGGAAATTCTCATATATAGTAGCGGGAGAGATGAACATCATCTTAGCATATCCGAGTCTAATTGGATGGGGGTGGTGAAAAGAAAGGAAATGTAGGCATTGTTGTTGGAATGGTTGGGACTGAAGGAATTGAAGTAGGGATAGCTGGAAGAGGAGGTAGTGTTACTTTTGGGACAGTGGGAATGCTTGGCACTGTGGGAACTGGCAAAGATGGAATCTGGGTGCTTGGCAAAGGCGGTAACGTGGGTTTTGGCAGGGTTGGGACTGTTGGCAGCGTAGGCAATGGGGTAGCTGGAAGTGGCGGTAACGTGGGTTTTGGCAGAGTTGGGAGTGTAGGCAATGGGGCAGCTGGAAGTGGCGGCAATGTGGCTTTTGGTAGCGTTGGCATGGCTGGTAATGGAGGCAATGTAGCTTTAGGCAGGGGCGGGATTGTAGGCACTGTGGGCAGGGTAGCAGGAGGGGAAGTTTGCAGCAGATGCCTTGCGCCCAGACTCATATGGAGGCTAGAAAGTAGTAGTAATACTAGGAACTGAGCAGCCATTGTTTGATATGATTAGTTGATGATTTACAGAGTTGTTACGAACTTTCTAAACTTTGGTGCTTCTTCGCTGTGGAGAACATTACATTAAAATGGGTGTATATTTATAGAGGGAAAATTTTGAAACTTTGTGGTGGTTAGGAAAGACTAAATGCATATTTGATGAGATATGGTTGGAGGAAGTAGTTTGTTCACCTCCCTGCATGACTCATTGCTTGGTAGACTAGCATAGCATAATATGCGTATGACTCGTTGCTCATAATGTAGGAGGGTTTCTTAGTTTAGGTGGGTTGTTAATAATGACTATGACATTCGTTTAGTTGATTTTTTTTATAAAAAAGCTTAATCTATGATATACACTTATTTGGATGATATTTACTTTTTTTCTCAATAACTTCGACGACTAAGATTTATTATTGAAAAAAATTATGTTTGTACGTCTTATATATATATGGAAACACTAATATTAGTTATATAAAAAAAAAAAGTTACCGGACAGAGGTGGTAATTCTAAATATGTTAATTACCTGTCAAGAGCAACTTATCATGGTTACTTTTATTTCCCAATTATATTAGTCATTCATAACTTCGTCATAACTCATAACAATCAGCAACAGGGATTGAGTTCTAATTGAACTTGTACCAATTTCAAATTATATAAATGACGATATATTTGTAATATTTAGTTTAATTCAATAAAATTCTTAAATTTATGTTTAGTTTCTTTAGTTTTAATATTGAATTAAATTCTTGAAATTTTAAATTTTATTATTTAATAGCAATCTTGTTTATGAATAAAACTAATACGTTAAAAATATGTTTGAACTTTGAGCAATTGCATGTTCGTGTTTGAACTTTGACATTAGCAATATGGATATGTGTTTGAACTTTTAAGCAAATGCCTTTATTATAGATTGTTATGTTTTATATTATTGTTTTGTTTAGATAAATGTAAGATAAAATATTAAAATTGACTTAAAATAAAAAATTTTGTCTAGACCCCACCCAGCCCCCTAGGTGCTAGGCTCCCCTCGCCCTCCTGCCTTTTAAAACATTGGAGACATGACATATTAAGCACATTTACTGGTTAATTAACCATTATTTGCTGATAATTTTACTTAGATGCTACTTTATTATGGTCAATTTACGGGTCCAAAAGCTGGCAATTATTATCTTATAAAGAAATGCAAGATAAAGCAGAGATTGAACATAGTTAAGTTATCAAGCAATATTTTCTTGGTGGTAGATGGTACATCAAAAATCATGCATTAATTAAACCATTCTTTAGGTAACATCTGGGGCATTAGTCAACTTTTGGAGAGTAAACAAATCAATTTTTCTCCATATTTAGCCAACCACGTCTCATCAAAACACAAACAGGTGACTGCCAATCTTTAGATTCCTACAACACTAGCTCTCAACTGTTATTCTTTCACTTGCAAACAAACATCAGAAATATCAAATTACTAAATTCAGTCCAAAAGTTGTAGCCCTTTCTTTAATTCCCTTCTACTTGTCGAAACTCTTTGATATTATCTTTGAGCATAGCATTATCACTTTCAAGCACGATCCATGTTAGCCTAGTGGCTTGCCATTTGCCATTGTCTACAATGTCATCTGTTCCGCCTCTGCCTAAAGTCACAGTGCCCCCATTCCCAGCAATGCCAACACTGCCAAAGGTTACACTCCCGCCTTTGCCAACATTACCAACAGCACCAGAAATCCCATCTTTACCAAATCCAACAGTACTGGCTACAATTCCTCCTCTTCCAACTGGAATACCAACCATTCCTTCCTTGAGTTGAGTCCATTTTATTCATGTAAGCTCTACTGAAGTTGCTTGTCTGTGTGCTTTCTGAGTGAGATTACTTGAGGAGTAGAGTCGGGTTCACTTTCATATGTATTATTTCTTATGTTTATCAAGTATTGAATATCAGTTGTTCCTGATCATTTGAATTACTTGAATCTATCACATTATTACTCTAGTTGTTTATTCTCATGTTTTCTGTAAAACACAATCACTAGATATATCTCGTTTGTGTTGCAGATCATTTTGATGTATATAGATATATATTAGCATCAACAATTTCCAGCTTCAACTTCAACTGAAATTTGGAATTCAATAGTTTTTCATTGGCATTGAAACCTCATTTTAAAAAGTTGAAATGATGAATTGATGAAGCATGAATATATATATATATATATATATATATATATATATATATATATATATATATATATATATATATATATATTGCTCCTATGAGGCTATGATATCATACACAGCTTATCATTTTTTGCTTAGCAGTTCCTTTTGTGATGATTTACTTCAAATTTTCAAATACTTAAAATGTTATAAATTCAATCTTAGAAGATCATAGTATAATAGAAGGTAAGGTTAGTATTATTCCACATTCTTGTAATTCAAACCCCAAACTGAATTCCTGTTTTCTTTAAAGGCTGTAGCTGGAAATTGCTTATTCTGATATACATGGATGAATTTGAGAGGATGTGAGAGCCTCCCATCATATTTGAAATTTCCTCAATTTTTTTATGCTCAAAATGATCTGAAATACATACGACACATATCCAGTGAAAGTGAAAATAATCAAAGAACTGTGAAAATAAAATACTGTGTAATCAAATAATCAAAGATAAAGAGCGAAAAATTCAACTATTCATATAGAGTACATCAAATACTAGTACACAAAACACACTGACAAGTGAAAAGAGACGATGACTACACATTCATATTACTGAATCCTAGCTCCACTACTAAGGACAAATACAAATAATCTCACTCGAAAAGAACACAGACAAGCAACTCTAGGATCCCGGATAAGCCTCCAAGGATAGATGAACAAAGTGGGAGCAGCTCAAGGGCTATTGGTGGACGGTGGAGCTGAGAAAAAAGGAATAGTTGGGATTGAAGGAATGGCTGTCGGCATAGTGGGCAGTGAGGTGGCTGGAAGAGGAGGTAATGTCACCTTAGGAATTGTTGGCAAGGTTGGCAGTGTTGGATTGGGTAAAGATGGAATTTGGGTGCTTGGCAAAGGCGGCAATGTGGGCTTTGGCAAAGTTACTGCTGTTGGTAGTGTTGGCAATGGTGGCAGAGTTACTGTGGGCAGCAGCGTTGGCATTGCAGGAAGTGGAGGCAATGTGACCTTAGGAAGGGATGGAATAGTAGGCAGTGTTGGTGCTGAAGTTTGCAATAAGTTGCGGGCTGCAAGGCTCACATGAATTGTTGAAAGTGCTAACAATATGATCAAGGGTGAAACAAACATATGCTTAAAAGCAGCCATTGTTTGGTGGGATCAGAAACTGAATTTCGATGAATTCTGGTGTCTGTTAAGTTATAGAAGAATTTATGTTCTTTTGCTGTTGGAGAAATGACGGGTATTTATAGAAAACTAATGCTGAAGATTTAGCTTGGAATAGCATCAGATGAATCATGAATGAGCTTTGGTTAGCCTAACAGGACAAGTTTGTTCACCTACAACATTGTGTTTTGTCAAGCATGCCTCGGAACTTAACAAAGATTCCTCACTGGCCAACTGAAAAAGTAACAACTTCAAAAGTCATACCTAAAAAGTGGTCGTCGTGGATTTCATGAGTTAATTATCAGTTAAAGAAATTTTTTATATCACAATTTGCAACAAGTCAAACTTGGAAGTTAAACTAACCAGATGTTTTATCAAAACATGCCCCAACTACATCTCATTAAACTTGTGTTGAGTCTTTCCAAACCAGAAAAAATCAAGTTTTGTCCTCTATAAATACTCATTTGCACATTGTTCTTCAAATGCTAAAAGAACATCCAAGTATAACCCTTTTAAATCCAAGGAAATCAAGTTAGCTCCTTCATTAGTTTTAGAAGAATGGCTGCTTTAATCGTTGCATTATTACTTTCAAGCCTTCGTGTGAGCTTGGCAGCTCGAATCCTGCTGCAAACATCTCCACCTGCTGCACCTACACTGCCCACATTGCCTCCATTGCCAGCCCTGCCAACACCTCCACCATTGCCAACATTACCAACAGCACCTACTCTGCCAAAGGCCACATTGCCGCCTTTGCCGAGCACCCAAATACCATCTTTGCCCACTATTCCTGCTATTCCGAAGGTGACACTACCCCCTCTTCCAGCTACTGCACTGCCCACCATCCCAACGATGATTCCTTCAATCCCAACTATACCAACAATTCCTTTCTTCTCTCCACCACCATCCACTACCAGCCCCTGAATTTGATGTTATGATATCATTCATGCATCTTTTGTCCCTCAAATTACATACTCCAGTTTATCAGTCTTTTATACTGGCACTTTGGTTCAAGCGCAATATATCTGTTACACTGCTAGTTTCTTTTTTTGTCTTTTGCCATGTGAGATTTCATTTAGAGAATATTGTACTTGTACTCCATACCTTTACTTGTAGATGTATTTTTTCTTACTTTACTTACATATATGTGATCTTTTCTTCTTTTTAGTGACGATTATTAATAAATGTTACATTTTTATACCGCAAAAAAGAACACGATCATAACACTAGCATCAAAAAGTAACTTAATTGCTTGGATGACAATAAGTGATCTTTCCAGAACAGTAAATTATGATCAAGTAATTAACAACAGTTTCATTTAGATGAACACAAACATAAGAACACGCTGCAACAAACTTGAATAGTTTAGCAAGTATCTATCTTCCTACTATTTATAGAGAGGCAGAGGGCAGCTACTTCTAGAATATAAGTTGATCAATTTCAAAGTGAAAAGAAAATTTAAACATCGACCACAAAAATGAAATTAAAATCAAATGCCCCAGATATTATAGATAATTTGGTCCCATGTCCTTGAAATCAATAAATAAATTAATTATACAGATCATGAGATTAAGAGTTATTCAAAGCATATATAACTTTAAAAATAAAATACCGTTGGATAGACATTATTTTTGCCAAGTAATTTCCAGAGCTTATATGAGGTTCTTGGCTATGTGGCTCAAATAATGTGCAGTTTACTTTTGAACTCCTAGTTATTCACTTGGAGGGATTATGTCCCAGGAGATGAAGGACATAGAGAAGTTGACTCTATGCCGCATTATCTCTTCCTTGTTTAGTGGAGGTGAAAGTCTAGTATCTATTAGCAATGTTGTTAAATGCAACATTATTTTGTGCATTGTTTTAAAGGATGAAATGGTTACACCTTGGGGACGATTAAATTTTCCGTCTGTGGTTATGCAGAATTAAGAGATGATGAAGTACATATAGTTTGTTCTCTACATGTGCCTATGCTGCTGAGATTTGGAAGCAAGGAGGAAACGTGATATTGTTTTATGATGGTACTTGACAGAGAGAAGTGCAAAGTATGATGAAAGCTACAGCTAAAGATAATACCATTCCTTTCAGAATGCAAAAGTGGCAGAATATATTTTTATAAGGAAATTCAGTGCAAGATCATGAATTTTTTTTTATTAGAATCTTATGTGAGATGTAAAGCTGTTCAATATAAAAGGGTTTGAAGCCAATGGATTATTGAAGTAATTCCATAATTTTTACTACTTTATAAGAGTTTGGTTTTGAATGTTCCGTTTTTTGTTTTATTCTGTTTTAGTTATTTTTCCTTTTGAGGTTATATGATCCCTTTGGGAATATGTTAGGTAGTTTCTTCCTGTGTAATGTCCTGTTTCCTCTCCATTCTTGGTTTCTTGGTTCAATAAAGCTTTACTAAAAAGAAAGCTCCAGAGTTTACTATATGGAAGTGAAGAACAATAATTTAATCTGCACCAATGTAATGTATACATACCATCATTAACATATTAACACATAATCAACTTTGATGGAGGAGCTGATGTACCAAAAGTATAAGGGGAATGTATATATTGAGAGGAACACAATCAACTATAATGATCACTCGAAGAGGAAAACGCCGTTACATTACAAGCACAAACAAACTTTGAACTAACCGAAGGTGGTTTCATGATTTCCAGTGAATATCAGAACATGTCAAACTAAGGGGACATCGGACCAAAATAAGAAAATACCATTGACTTGAACATGGTTGGAATTGCTGGCAATGAGACCTTTGGTAGGGCTGGAATGGTAGGCAGTGTTGGTGCTGAAGTTTGCAGCAACTGACGAGCCGCAAGCCCCATATTGATGCTTGAAAGTGAGAAAACTATCATCAAAGATATAATGGCACAATGGTTTAAAGCAGCAGCCATTGTTAGATTGGAGCAAAATAAAGTTTGAAGGAGCTAGTTTTTGTTGAGTTTTGAGTTGAAAAACACTTGTTTCATATGGCTCAATTTCAAACTAGGAAAGAATTAAAGGGTAAAAAAGTCAGAATATGGTAATCAGAATTTTAAAAGATTGTAGGTTACCTAGGAGTAGTTGAGTATTCTCCCACATCATGTTTGTGTGCAATAATTATAATTCATGAGATTATAATCTCAACACTATTAATTTTAAGATTAAATAGTTCTAGTCACATATTTATTTTTTATGAGATTAAATTTAAAATTGATGAAATTTATACACATAATATTTAATACAAATTAATTTATGAGTCTATCTTATCTTGAGAGACGAATTCGCGGTAATATTGTGCAGTTTATATAGAGAGCGAATGAGAGAGTGAACTTCCATTCAATACATGAGTATTATTATTATTATTTCAAAATTTCGACGACATCCTATAGAAAAAGTTTCAACAAAAGTATGGAGCGAATTTGTTTAGAGTAGATACAGGAAGTGATCGCAAACAATTTGGTAAAATTTAAAATCGATCCGATAACGGTATAAAAAATCGAAATATACCGATTAACCGGTATCAGTATTAGTATCTTTTTTTTTAAAACAGTATATACCGTACCGAATCTGTATATATCGATTATATTATATATAGTATAGATATTTATATTTATTCATCAAAAAGAATTATAGAAATTAAAAACTAAGATAATTGTTGAAATTTAGATTTAAAAATTATCCAAAAAAACTATAATACCACTACCATAAATAGCAAAAAAGAAAAAAAGAAAAAAGAAAAGAAAATGGCACATGAGCTTAGTAATACATTCCAATATTTTCAAATTCGGACAATTTATCAAATCGAAAAAAGTACCAGATGGATTAGTTATTGATCCAATCATTGGTCGAACTATATTTAGTGTTATAGGTCCAATCAATGCTTACTAATGAATCCTCTTCTTCTATAGTTTTATTATACTCCCTCCGTCCCATAGTTATAAGCTGATTTCTTTTGGCACATAGTTTAAGAAAATTAGTTTAAGTGGTAATTTTAACATAAATTTTCCACATATACCCTTTAATATGGAATTAATGAATAAGTTAATTACTCCTTACTTATCACACTGGAACTCTCAACTTCATTGATTGACGTGTTAAAGTCCACAACCATAGAATTTTAACCAAAGAGAATACAACAACATTAAATGTGGTGATAAAAATAATGACATTGAATGTTGTTTTTTCAAAAAAAGAGTAATGGTTGAATATTTATTATAAGGGCATAAAAATAAAACAATGAACCAACTAAAATTTATAAATAGTAAGTAGTTTATATATTGGGACATCTCAAAATAGAAAATCAGCATATAACTATGGAAGGGAGGGAGTATTATAATAAGGGGAATATGCTTTTGGCACATTCTTACTTACAATCTTTTTACAAGTTGAAGTTCTTTTATACAGAACTTACAATACTTCTTTTGCTCCGTCTCCCCCAATCGGCATGGGCGGAACCAGGGGGTCTAGGGGATCATATGACCCCCCACCTTGGAATTTTCAGGGGTTATTTGTTTTCCTTTTTCTTCTTTTTTTTATGTATTTACTTTTCTCCTTTGTTTTTTTTATTTTTACTTTATCATCAAAGTGAGGCAAAAAAAAAAAAGTGGTAATAATTCTATCTGCAAACTAATTAAAAATAAAAAACTAAAGAAATAAAACAATTTTTTTTGGATCCTACTTACTATAGTGACCATAAGTTCACCATAGTTCTATCCTATCTAGATTATTAAATTTGTCTTCTTCTATTTATTTTTGTTGTTGTTGCTGGAATTCATTCTTTCAAACTAATTAATCCCATGAACCACAATATAAAGTTATAATTTATAATTTATCTATAAAAGTAGCTAATAATAAAACCCACACAAATAAAACCATTCCCGCGAACAGAAGCCTCACAATTTAATTTACACACACCCAAAGGAGGCCTTTTCCACTTCTTAATTATAAGAGCAGCTATAACCTTATTACTTTTAGATTCCAACAGCAAACGGGTTGTTCTAAATTCATGGAAATATGATAAACTAGAAGACATACAAATCTCTGCATTTTGATTTGGTTTGGCATGAACTACATTGTTCCAAACATTCCTATTTTTACATCAATATATATTGAATCACCAAACATTCCTATTCCTATTCCTATTCAATAAATATATATTGAATCACTAAACATTCCTATTTTCCATTTTGCCAATCAAATGCATCGTAAAAATTAGAAATACATTTTAAGTTGTTCTCCTAGTAGTTATTTTTTCATCAAATGTAATTAGTATATGATAAAAATTAAAAAGTCAACCAATAACCATGAGTTTTTTTTTTGGGTGATAACAAAATAACTACGAGCTTGAATTATAAAGCAGGGGCAGGCTAAAAACCTCATCCTCATCACTCATCAGTGGCATATTAATAAATTCAATCTCTTAATGAAGAAAATTGCTTTTTAGTACTATTTTAAGTCATAAGAGAATATCTATATTATAAACTTTTGTACGCATCAGAGTTAGTAGTATAATTTGTTTATTCAAAAATAAAAATAAAAAAATAATGCAAAGTACTCTCTCCTTAGTAAAATGAGAGTCAATCCTGGTTTTTTTTTTCTTCTTCCCTTGATACATGTTAAGATTTGCCTAAAATTATTGGTTAAGTTTGATGCATTCATGTCATGCCTTGAATAGGGTTTATTTCGAGATAAGCAAATTAAGTAGATGAATACACCAAAGCTTCAAGAATTTTCTTAGCTTCTTATTAATTGTAACAGCTGTCGTATTGTTGTTAAGTTAACCATGAGTTATATATGATAATAATTTATTAATTTAGATGATCTTGATCATTATAATTTACTTTTTGTCATTATAATCTACTTTTATCCCTTGTCAATTATCAAATTACGTATTGAGTGAAATAAGTTGAAGGTGTATTGGAGGGGAGTCAGATACGTTCTGTTAAGCAAATACATGTTTAAATTTGATTGAAATTGTTAATATTGTCGCACTTCAGAGGGAGTTGCTAGCTGTTAATCGGTATGATGACATAGCTTCATTGCATGTAAGAACCCCTTGTGGATGAGCCTTAAATTGTTCAATAGATCAAGTCCAATAGCTAGAAAGACGTGGATAGCTGTAGGTGCATGGCATCTCAAGGGCTAGTGGATGATAGGGGTGGTGAGAAGAAAGGAGTTGTTGGAATAGTGGTCGGAAACTCGGAATGGTGGGAAGTGAAGGAATATATTGTGGTTGGTAAAGGAGGCAGTGTGACCTTGGGATACTTGGTATTGTAGGCAAAGTTGGATTTGGCAAAGATGGAATTTGAGAGTTTGGCAAAGGCGGCAGTGCTGTAGGCTTTGGAAAAGGTGGAGGAGCAGTTGACGTCGTAGGCAGAAGAGAAATTGTAGGCAATCTTGGGGTTATTGGAGCACAGCCTTCAGAAGTTGGCGAGAGCCGCTTGACTCATATTTATGGTTGAGAGTGACAAAATTATAAGGATTGGAATGAAACTATGGTTCAACATAGCAACCATTGTGCGATATAGGAGAAATTATGAACTCGAGGAAAATATGCGTTTTATAATAAGGGACCAAGTACTGAGGGATTGCAGGAGTTTGATGTGATGTAGTTGGAGTAGCGTGGAGAAATGCTTATTAATGTCAGTTCACCTTCTTGAGTGGAATATATCCCTCCAGATTTCCAATATCTTGACACATATGCTAATAATTACTTGTAAGAACAACTTATATACGAGAGTTCTTGATTCAACAGAAGTTGTTAGTTGGTACTTGAAAGTTATAAAAGGTGTTTGTTGGGACAAGCATATATAGGAGGTCAAGGTAGGTTGGATCAATACAAATACAAATACAAATACAAAATTTGATCTGAGGGAACAAATTAAAGATTGACATACATAATAGTAATACAACAGTAAAATGCTAGCTAGGTTAATTGATACATGTGAAATTTTAATGAAATTTTAGTTTTCAATATTTATATATATACCAAATATACATATAGTCTTTTTGCCATAATTATATTATAACTTTGACTTGTATACTTTTTTCTTTTTTTTTATTTGAGCCAGTTTTTGCTGTATTTTTTGAGGAGAAAATTTGCAATTGATAAATTCACGATGAAGTTTGAGCGTCTCTTACATTAATATAGTTATCACAGACAGGCTGAAATTAATGATTAGTAGCTAACTTTTTATCAACATGAAGAACGATTGCTAGTTTCTGGCTAAGTTTTATCGATAATTATATTTATCAACTATTAAACTAAACTATTCAGATTTTTAGAAGTTTGTAGGAGGAAGATGATGTATGTAGAAGTTATAACTGAATAAAGACAATTCATTTGATCATGTAGATTCTAGGATTATTAATTATCTCAATGGAAATTATATTATGTGAGCCTTCAAGTCAAGAGACATTTGTAGTTTCTTAATTGATCTGAATTGGAATATATATGAAATAGGAATACGAGGCTTCATGAACAAAATAAATCGAAATTCATATATATTCATATAAATATATAAGAACAACAAACTACAACAATCACTCCAATGGCTAGGAAAAACAAAAGAAAGGAAATAATGTGACAACAGAAATACAAGCTCATACAGCCATGCCAATTATAGAAGAAATGATAAATCCATGAGTGTATATATATGTGTGTGTGTGTGTGTGTGTGTGTGTGTGGAATCTCAAGGGCTAGTAGTGGATGGGGGTGGAGAGAAGAAAGGAATGGATGGGATAGTTGTTGGGATATTAAAGGATGGAATTGAAGGAATTGTGGTTGGGATAGTTGGGAGTGATGCTGACAAAGGAGGTAATGTCACCTTTGGGATTGTAGGCAATGTTGGCAAATATGGGATTGTTGGTAGTGTAGGCAAAGGGATAGTTGGCAGTACTGCCGGTAATGGAGGCAATGCAACCTTAGGAAGCGATGGAATAGTAGGCAATGTTGGTGCTGAAGTTTGCAGCAATTTGCGAGCCGCAACACTCACATGTATGCTTGACAGTGATAAGGCCACAACCAAAAATAGGGCACAATAATGCTTAATAGCAGCCATATTTTGATAGGAGCACTAGCTAGGTAAATTTGAAAGAGCTAGCTTGTTAAGTTTTCTCTTGAGTTTTGGGTGCTTGGAAATATTGTGTTGTGCTTAATTTGTAGCCAAGGCTACATATATATAAGCAAGAAATTAAAGGAAGGGTTTTGAAGAGTTTGATGAGATGTAGGTGGGCAAAGGGTGGAGAATTGCGTACGTACTAGTTAATTAGTTCACCTTCTCAACTACATATATATCATCAAAATTAATATATATATATATATATATATATATATATATATATATAGGGGTTCCATTCACAACACCTGGTTGTTGTGGAACAACTCTTTTTTGGTCTGTTGATTTTTATTTTATTTTTTTTCAGTCGAAATTTTAACAGGCCTAAAAATGGTTGCTCCACAGCAACCTGTGGATGGAACCCCATATATATATACTTATACTTTAACCTAACTACTATTGTATTTTATGCTTTGTATTCTTTGAGACCATATCCATAACTTTTAGATTTGCCTCTTTTCATGTGTAATTCTATGAGTTTTAATATAAAAGAAAAATCCTTTTACCGATCAAAACAATATATATACCTATTATCTTAAAGCACGATTTTGAAAACGATAAATTCATTATTGGTTGAATTTGAATGTCTCTTATAATATCAACATAAACAGTAACCTAGGTGTTTCTGGAGAAAGTTATTTGAGAATTGAACAATTTATGTTATTTAATTTGAGAAGTTTGTAACAAGGTCACCATGATCTATATATTAGTATAATTGGATTATTCCAATGGATGAAGGCTTCAAGAATTATACAAGCACAGAAAAAGTTCTTTAATTAGCTAGTAGGGAAACATATAGTGTTGGTTCCTGTTGAATGCAAAAGGAAGTTGCCATTAATTACTCTTCAAAATCATTCTTAGAGAATTCAGAGTCCAGATTCTGTAGTTGTTCAGTGATGAATCAAGTCTTTTAATCTACTGATTTTTTTTGTTTATAGGCTGACCAAACACCTAATAGTTGTTTATAATATAGGGAGGTTGTGACTTTGTAAATAGATTCACCACTAATCTCTAAATATTGAATCTATTAGAAGCTTATTATAAACATTAAAAATAAGGAATCCTGGCCTTTAATATTCATAACAACAATCAACTGTACGTATATAACAACCATATATCCCTAGGGGTAAACAATAAATGGCAAAGTGAACAGGGAAAATAATGCCAAAATAGAAATTACAAGCCAACTTTTGGAACCACACAAACTAGCTAGTTCCATAATTTATAGACACAAGACCATACAATCAATAATTTAAACAAATGATAAATCCATGGGGATATTCATTTATATAAAATGCTAAGTCTTAAACCTCGATCAAGGGCTAGTGGTGGATGGTGGTGGAGAAAAGAAAGGAATGGATGGAAAAGTTGTAGGAATATTAATGTTTGGAATTGAAGGGAATGTGGTTGGAATGGTGGGGAGTGATGCCGGCAAAGGAGGTAATGTCACCTTTGGGATTGTGGGCAAAGTTGGGATCGTTGGTAGCGTAGTTGGCAATGGTACTGGCACTGCTGGTAATGGAGGCAGTGTAACCTTTGGAAAGCCTGGAATGGTAGGCAGTGTTGGTGCTGAAGTTTGCAGCAAGTTGCGAGCCGCAAAACTCACATTCATGCTTGAAAGTGATAATGCCACCACCAAAAATAGGGCAATGCAATGCTTAATAGCAGCCATTGTTTGGTAGGAGCAGTACTAGGTTTAATTGAAGGAGCTAGCTAGCTAGTTAGTTTTCTTGAGTTTTGAGTAATAGCTAGCTAGGAAATGCTTGATGAATTTTGAATTGGAAAGAAAGCTATTTTGTAATGGCTATTTATAGGAAGTAAAATGAAGGGATTTAAGAGTTTGATGAAATGTTGGTGGGCAAGGGAGGAGAATTGTACTTGTTAGCTCACCTTCTCAACCAGATATTCTTCAACTCAAAATAAAAATATATCCGAAAACAGGGTGGGTGGCCACATATTGACAATTAAATGCATGCCACAAGATAGCATGTGTATGGTAAAAGCTATATAAGTTTGATTAACCAGATCTAATTAAGTTCAGTTAATATGTGTTCTAATTCATGGCAACCGGTTGTTAGGAAAATTATTCCAGCTACTATCATTTCCATCATCGATCAAAATATTTAATGGTTAAAATTATAAATATATTAGGAATATGTCGCTACACGTTGTAGCGTCATTAACATCATAACGACAGTGGAATTTAATTACTAAAAGGTCTCTCAAATTAATAATGTAATATTATTATAATTATTAATCATGAGACCCAACATGCAGCTACAATATATAGCGGTGGTTTAATGTAATATTATATTATTATATTATTAATTCTTGTAATATTATATTATTGATTTCTGATACTCAATTTCATGCCGTTACATGTTGTAGGAGCAAGCTTAATGTAATATTATATTATTATATTATTAATTTTTTTATAATTATAATTATTATTAATTTAAAATAATAATTAAAAACAACAACAACATTCAACCAACATTGGAGAGAAAATTTAGAGAAAGAAAAAAAAATTGCAACAATTTTTCAGCATCACATTCAAATACAAGTTATTTTCAGATCCAAGTAAATTTTTTGTAAAATTTCTTCTATCAATTTTCTTTTTAAAAATAAATAAATATTATATTTATTTATGAAAATTTTATTACATAGTGAATGTATTCATGTGAACTTATATGTATGTTAATTTAACGAAAATTAATGAGTTATGTATTTGGAGAAATATATTATGATGTTATTTTTTTTTACTTTATTGTTAAATAGTTGTGCATAATAATTGGAATAAAGTATTGTTTTATTATGAATGTTAATTAATATTAAAATTAGTGAGTTATGTGTTTAGGTAAATATATTATTATGTGATGAACTAGTTATTATAATAACGTACGTTGTTGTTGTTGTTGTTGTTGTTGTTGTTGTTGTTGTTGTTATTATTATTATTATTATTATTATTATTATTATTATTAATATCAACCATTAAACAAGAACGATGATGAAAATGATGATTGCTAGAATAGTTTCTCTATCAATCAGTTGCCATGAACTAGAACTATCAAACAATACTTAATTTCTAACCAACAATTACAATACTTTATACCAACAATTACTTTATTTCTAACCAACAATTACTTAATTTCAATTTCTAACCAATAATTACTATCAAACAATACTTAATTTCTATCAAATTTTTGTTACTTTATTGTTAAATATATATCCATATTACATGAAACTGATGGTGGTTAAAGGGTTCAAAAAGTTTCTCTATATATGTTACTAACAGAATTTTAACTATCAAAAAAAATCTTCCAAACAATTAAGCTATTAAATAGGTGGCTCCAAATGATACTTAATTTCTAACCAACAATTATTCAATTTGAAATTTTTTATTGGTATATCTAAAGTACCTAAACAAGACAATCCCTATAAAAAGATACATGAAACAATTCATTAAAAACAAATGTTTTGATGAACAAAACTGGCCGATCTTAAGTTCTTACAAAGTTGACTGTCGGCAAAACTCTAAAATTACAACATTAATTTAATTAAGAATTGTGTGTCAACTGATCAGAATTTTCTTCTGAAGTCAAGGAGAAAGATTAAGGACGTTAGCATATACCAATAAATTGATGATAATAACCACAAGTCCAGGCTTATTCGAAGGTAGTTAAGGTTTAAGTATCCTATAAAAAATATTAATATTGAGAGAAAACGTTGAGTTAGCCCACAAGTAGAAAATGCTATAAAATTAGACTTTTACTTGCAATATAGGGAATATGTAGTGAATTTTCTTTTTCACTAAAAAAACTAAAATTAAGAAAAAAGATTTTAATATACTATGTCGATACGATGATTTGGTCTTCCGAACATGAACACATATTAGATAATTAGAGGGAGGGAGGGAGGAGGGAGGGAGGAGGGAGGAGGGGGGAGATAGAATGCTCATGAAGGCTTATCTACAGGTAATGCTATATAAAATAATTATTTCGACTTCATGCAAGATTATATATATCCTAGCCCGTGACCTTAATTATTAGATATATGAACACACGAAAAAAGTCACCAAATTTATCTCCTTAACTTCAATCGTCATAACCCTTAATACCCTATCCCAAAACCAAAAAAACTTCTTCAAATGATCCGTTGAATAGAAATAAATTACTGAAATACGCAATCCACCAAGCATTTTCTAATTTTAATTATAAGTACACAAATTATTGCGTACTAACCGAATACAATCGTTCTAGCTAGCCCTAGCCCCAAACTGCTCTAAACCCATAAAGTCAGTAATGAGACAATCGGGGCCGCTTGCCACTTGCCTGGCCACAGCCAGGCAACAAAGTGACCCCGGCCATAACCACCTTTAATGCCCCTTGTATCGCCACTAAATTACCTTCATTTCTATCAACTGATGAGCTTTTCACCCACAACACCATCTTCGTCCTCCCTCCCACCGTTGCCATCTCAGCCCTAACAACCTTCGCTTGTACCGAATTCAGCACCCTTGTTAAATCCTGTATCAGCTCCGGCCGGTCTTCACAGCACACGGTTGCCTTTATTGTCCCGAAATATTGGTCACAGTAATACAACTTGAGCTCATCTGTCTCACTTGGAACTATATACTTATGATCTGCTGTATTGCTATAACTGCATATATCAGTATCAGTATTAATAGACGCTGCTGCAGCCAGCTCTGCCGTGGTCTCCTTCAGCTCTTTTACGCGCCTAACCACCTCTGCTAACAACGAAGCCTTGTCCGTCTAGCAGTTTGTTGACATCACATTATTAGCCTTTAATATGACTCGCAAAAATTTGATACATATTAGTAAATATTGCACGCTAGCTCTGATACCATGTTAAAAATTAGGAATACTTTAACTGTTTATATATAGTGTGTTGTAAGAGGTGCGGCAATGTTTGGATCATGGTTTCAAGCAGTTGAAATGTTTTGAATTCTCTTATATAAAATTAAATGCAATTTATTTCTATAGATACTAGTTCAAAAGAACAGTTCATTTGGTCGGTGTAGAAATAATTAAATTACATTTGGACAGAGGAAGGCCCAAATGAACCTTTCATTTAAACTATTTGGAATCAGAATTCCGAGTGTTGTGGACTTACTTTGATTGTGTTGGGGAGGAGAGTGCGGAGAGTAGAGAGGTGGCCATTGATTCGCTTACGTCTTCTTCTTTCAGCTTCACTGTGATTCTTGCATGCTGCTAATGATTTTGTTGTCTCGGCTACTGATTTTGAGCTTGGATTTGAATTTCCAATGTCTAGCATATCCATCAAGCTTGATTGACCATGGAAACCGTTGGAGGAATTTGAACAAGTGCCAAATTCGTTGCTAGGGAAAAAATCCATTTTTGAAAAGTCTATGTTCTCACCGGCCTTGGTCTAAAAACAAGAAAACAAAACACTAAGCTGATTATGAAGTCAAAAAAGCTAATATATATATATATATATATATATATATATATATATATATATATATATATATATATATATATATATATGGAACCACGATTTATAAACAAGAGGGGACGAAATTTAGTAAAAAAATTATAAATTAAATACGATAAACTCTTAAATTACAAAGTATTCAAATATTAAATATAATATTATCTATAAATTATAATGCCACTATTTTGTTAAACCAGTAACTTAATTGGAACTGCATGTTCCATGATAGTGTTACTGTCAATGATTCCAATTTCATCATTTTCGATGTAGTAATTAAAGAATCATTTAACTATATATCTCTTATTTGATTACAAATTAGCGTATTTTTATAACAATATTTATCGTTAATAAAATACTTTCCACGATAATGATTGTAATTAACAAATAAACATGAGAATAAAAATCAGTCTTGGCACTCTTGCCGATCAATTTTTAAAAAAGTTCACCAATTTCTTTCATGTTACAAAATTTAAGATCATTATTCGTATCTACAATTATATTTTTAAGTTCATCAAAGTTCCAAAAACCCTCCATCTTAAAATTTTAATAGTTAAAACTTTGTAAATTAAACAACTGTTTTGGAGAAAGATTTATTTGGAGATATCGAGATGTCATATACATGGAAATTATAATTTTTTTGTTGCCTTTTTAAATTTAATCTTTCTGCAAGTGTCTTTTTAAATTTACTTAATTATATTTTTATTTCTATACTTGTAAAAATATTAAACAATTTTTTTTTAGTATAGACGGCTACTTTTACTGCCGTCAAAGTAGTTTGGATATATATATAAAACTTGATGAATTACTATTTTTATTGTCAATTGACATTGAGTTAAGTAGCAGAACTGTCATACGCGAGGAAGTTTACGTTGAGATACAAATTTCATTGTGTTTTTATCATCATAAGTCCATTAATAAATTTTATGTTAAATGCTACGACACATGAATTAACAATTTAATTTTAAAACGTACCACTATTATTATTTTCCAAGGTCATATTGAAAAGATAAAAATGCATTACTATCATCATTATATTTTGTCCCGGCTCCAAACATAAAACTCCACTAGTACTTTTTGATTCTTACAATTTCCAAAAGATTACAAAAATAAATTTCAAAGGAATAAATATAATTAAAGTGTAATATTGATTTGAATTGATAGTCATTAAATCATATCTCTAATCTTAAGGATTACTCTCTCGTCTCCAAAAGGACCAAAATGATATCTTAAGTGGTAAAAAAATTTATCCTAAAAAAGATGATAATTTATTCTCTTCATCCAAAACTCAATTAAATACTCACTTCTTCTTATAATATATCACGTTTTATATGATTTAATTTTTTTTCAAATTATTTGACGTTTTATATAATCTAGGAGAATTAACTAACCGCAATCTTTTCAAAATTACCCCTCATGAAAAAATGTTACATATGAGAGTAAGACTATAAACAAACCAAACAGTTCGGGCTCGACTTAAAAAAATACGAGTGAGACTCGGATTTGTTAATAATATGATCTAAATCTGAACATTAAAAATAGTTTAAATAAAAATATGAGTAGAATCTGAGCAAAGTTATACTCGACTCATTTAAGATATCAAGCTACTCGAATTCTTGATTGTGATTCGACACATACTCGATTGATACAGATTCGACTAGATACTCGATATATTCTTTTATAATATATACAAATTTAAATCAAATTAGGATAATTTATTATTGTTTTGTTTGTAATTTTAATTGTAATTTTATATTTGTAAAGTGTAATAGCAAATATATTTTCTCATTTTTAAGTAAAATAACAAATTCAATTTATAATTATATTTATTATATAACTAGTTATTATGTGGAGACTCGAATTCGAGCTTGAATTTGAAGCTCGCGAGTAGTTTGAATATAATTCGATCCGAGTCGGATCGAATTCGAGTAATAAATATTTGAGTCGAGTTGAAGCTGAGTATAATTTTTCAAATAGAATTCGAATTCAAGTCAAATTCGAGTACGAATTTATCATTTCGAGTCGAATTCGAGCAGCTCTCTGTTCGTTTCAGTTTGACTCGTTTACATCCTTAGATGAGAGACTATGAGATAAATATATAGTAAAGGGCATTATAGACAATTAATACTATTTTTAATATATACTATATAATCATTTTTTTAATTAATTCTTATACACAATTCTAAAATATCATATATTATGTGACGAATAGAGTATATTAACTCATATAAATATCAACACATCGTACTACTTGAGGACAATGATAAATTGTGAAAAAAATATATACTCTTTCTTAATTTTTTTACTATCTTAATTTGTGTGAAAATTATATTTTAGTCTTTCCTAAAAAGAGACGAGGGAGTATATAAGTAGGAAACTGATATTTTTATATTACTTTTTGATATTTTTATACGTATGACTTATATATTAGCTAATAAAAATTTGACACATTAACTACTCCCTCCATCCCTAAATAATTAACGTTATAGGGAGTTCAAAATTTTCCAATATATTTGACGTTACCAAGTTTCTAGGAAGCATTAATTATAATTTTTCCTCTATTGCCCTCAACTATATGGAGTATTTCATTTATCTAGACAACTATATGGAGTACATCTTTTTTTAATTAATGCAAGGGTAATTGTGGTAATATATATCAATCTTAATGACAAAATTGGAGTAATAAATGACTTCTTTAATAAGTGTAAAAATATTCAAAACGTCAGTTATTTAGGGATGAAGGGAGTAATATATATAGACTATACGTATAAAAATATTTAAAAAATGTAAAAATATAAATTTCTTACAAGTATAGTAGATATAGATCCTGACAAATTTAAACACTATATATGTTGAGACCAAAAGTGAAAAAGCAGGTGGGAATATTTGAACATGTAGTATTATTTGAGAGAGAATAATGGAGAAGAATTTCAAATGCGTAATCATATTCCGGCGCAGTTGATTACGGCATGTATTTGCCTGCCCAGCTGCCAGAAGAATTTGTGTGGTTCCCGATACAAAATACAAAAAGCAGACTAGCCCTAGCTAGCTTTGTTCATCCCTCTCCTTCCACGTACGTACAGTCCACACCTGCAAATACTGCACACTCAGTAGATTTTTGACCCTCTACTATTCTGTTGGTTGGTCCAAGCAAATCCAAACACATACAAATATATATATATACTAGTTGCTTACTTTCGTGTCTCCGGCCCCTACTCACGACGAGAAGGAAGAAAGATTGTCGACGTTAGAAAATAGAAAAAGCGAAGTGTGAGCTCGGAAGGAAGATCTGAGAGTGAGAGAGAATAATTTATTATCCTTTGAAGTTAAAAGGATATAATGGACGGTGAGATATCATAAACTTTGGACGATTCTGATCGTTTATTAGAATGAGCGAAAAATTCAAAATTAATTGTGTTTTGTTATATATATATATATATATATATATATATATATATATATAGTCTCACGGTAATTGGAGAGAAGTTATTTTGGTTCAAAAAAAGAAACTTTTATTTAAACTCATCTCAAATGGTTTAGAATTAAATTTATGTTTAATCGATTAAGAAATAATTTTTTTATCAAATAAATTTTATATCTGACCGAATCAAATGCATAATTATTAAGAATTATTCAAATATAAACAAACGCCAAGTTAGAATTTTTGTACGTACCTCCAAATAAAAAGGTGGAAGGGACAGAAAAGTATTTAACCTTTTGCACACGACACAGACCGAGAAGGGACGGTGCACTCCTCTTTATCCAACATTTCTTTGTACAGCTTCTGCCTTTTCAATTCTACTTTTGACATAAAGTTGGTTTAGGAATGAATGGAATTATCAACTTTCATGGACCCAAAATTGGAATAAAAATGAGGGGTAAGTATACATTAATTAATTAGAAGAACCTTAATTACGGGTGTGTTTGACCACAGCACCGTAAAGAAAATGATAAAAAAGAGGAATCGAAAGAAAAATAATTAAATACAAGGCCTAAAATTTCTTGTGATTGATTATTATACGATCGACAGTAAATCAATTTCAATAATTCTGGCTGGCCTTTTTTTTTGACTTCTAAAACCCAAAACCCTAAACTCAAAATCCAAAATCTTATTTTTTATATGTATTTAAATTATAAATATATACCGTTTGTGTAACACTGTTTTACATATATCTAAATTACACATAAATTATTAAATTTTATAAAAATTTGAGTTTTAATAAATATTATAAATTTGTGAGTCAAAAAAAAAGAAGACGGATCGCTAGATTCTTGTACCCTTAAAATTTTTGATTTCACCATATCATGTAATATAATGCAATTTCCCTCGTACGTCTTTAAATTATATTAACGGAATGGGTTAGGGGTTTCAAATTTTACTCTCAAATTATGTGTCTTTAAATTATACTTCCTCCGTTTCTAAAAGATGGTCGTTTTAGAAGAAAAAATTTGTTCCAAAAAGTTTGTCGTTTACAACTTTCGAGAAGAATAAATTATTTACTTTCCTATATTACTCCTACTTTCTCTCATTGTCTCAATAAATTCTCTTCTTTGTATTAATAGTTTTCAATTTCTCATAAAGAGGTAGTGATGGAATTTCAAACAAATTTTACTTGGTAAATGACACTTTCATAATCCATGTGTCAAAATCTTAAACGACAATCTTTTAGGAACGGGGGGAGTATTAATGGAATGGGTTAGGGGTTTCAAATTTTACTCTCAAATTATGTGTCACCATTACATTAGTTGAGTAGATCTCTTTTGAATAGTTATACAAAAAAATATTATTAAAATATTTAATATCATGTCATTTAAGACCCGCAATATTATCCTAAATGCAACTTAATTAGTTATTAGCTGCGGCAAACAATAGTCAATTATGTTTGTGGGGGCACATTCCTTCCATTTCAGACCTACTAACTTAAGGAACATGCCCAATCGCCTTTTAAATAGTTTTACAATCAAATCTAAATCAAATTCTTAGGGTTATCAGTAACAATATGTTTCATACATTTCCAAGAAAAGAGGCTAACTAGTGTTAAATTAATAAATGGGAATCAAGGCTCATTATTAAATTAATAAATGAGTCAAAAGTCTGCATATAAAAATATTAAGCTCTCCAATTCAAAATTAACTGACAATGAAAAGAGTAACTCAAAGATAAGTCAGTTTAGAGAACTGACATTATGACCTAGAAGAGCTAGTTAAGAAGTGTTTAATTAAGCTTAATGATAGCGTGCTCTAATATTATGCTAAATTTATAAATGAATTCAAGTCTAAAATCTTTAACTTAAAATCTATTGACAATAAAAAGAATTGACCCTACTTTTATATACCAGACAGAGATATTTAATATGTGATAACATATATACTCTAAGAATTACTAGTATTTTAGGGAACTCAACTTTCTAGCAGTATGAACTCTTTGGGGATTGCATATAAAACTCTAATATAATTTGTACAAAATGTGAATAGAATTAGAGGACATAATTATGTACTACTGGGCTCCAAGTAGCAAAAGTGGACTTGTCTTAACTCTTTATCTTTGAATATAAACAACGCACTGGACATAAGTAGTTATTAAGCGCAATAGAAATCTGGTCAACGTATGCTTTCTTTTGTTTATGAAAAAGGTCTTTATTAATTACATATGGTCGGCCACACCAAGTGGTTTAATTGTTTTCACATGAAGTTGGAATTAAGAATGGTAAGTCTCATGGTAAGGACTTCTGCGAGTGACCATAATTAGTGAGGAGCCTAAAGCATCACATTTTTACTTGAATTCACAATTTCACTTTTGAAAGTCTAATACTAACGGATAGACACATAATTCATATATTTTATTATTTTTAATTTTATTCTTTTATTATATTAATTTATTTAATTAATATATTTTATTTTAATTTAATAGAATTTAATATTTTATTAACATAAAGTCAAAAATTTTATAATCAAACAATATTTAATACTCGTATTTATGAAATGAATGAAAGAAGCACAAAGATGCCTACAAAGAGAATGAAAGAGATGGAATAATCTTGGTGTGCAAGTCAAATCCAGCGGGAGAAAAAAAAATACATCTAGAAAATATCATTGAGAAGTTGATTGTCACTAGTAAGTTTAAATTTACATAAAAAAGAATTAATGTCTTATGCCTATAAATAAAAGAGTACCAATAGAGATTTGGAGAGATTATTAGGTATTTTTTATATATTAGTTTAGGTTAGGAGTAGAAGTATGAATAAATTACTTCTTTATTGTACACTAGTTGGATGATCGTTAATAAATGAAGTTTTCTTATTTTATTTTTAATCTTCTTCTTAATCTTAGTTGTTTTATTTATTTTAATGTCTAGCTAATTTTTTTTAATCTAGGATGAAGATAAAATTAAATAATTATTCATGATAATATTCTCCATCTCTTTTATTATTTATGTTTTAATGTTTAACTAATTTTGTCTTCATGTTTCGGTTTGATCAAATACATTCGTTTTATAGTTTTTATGTGATTTTAAATTAATTAATTTTCTTTGATAGATTATTGTTAAAATATGAGTTTTTCATAATCCATTATTACTCGAAAAAGTTTTGATGGGTTATAGTTAATCCTTAAATTTTTATAATTTATTCTTACCTACGTTAATTGTAAAATTACTAAATTAAAGGAAATGGAGATCAAAAATTATAGTTAAGTTATAAAAATAGTAGAGATTGGATTACTTGTTATGTTTATTGTTTAATGTATTCGGATTCCTTGATTGCTTTCTCATTATTAGTTTTCATATTCTAATTAATTTAATTGTAATTAATCAATTATTCATCTTTATTTCTAATTCACCCGAAATAAATATTAAGCATGTTTGAAAATTAATCTATTTTTTTGGGTTCGACATGTACTTATCAGTTTTTCAATTTGACACTATGCACTTGCAGTTACATATTTTTATCACATCAAGTTTTTGACATTATTGGGGACTATAATTAATTTTTATTTCTTTGAATTAGTATTCACTACTAGAATATTGGGCATCTGAAACCAATTTTTAGAGACGGATTTAGAAACTGAAATCGTGCTAGTCTTGACATGTTTTGGAAGTTAAAAAGTGAGACGGATTTTGAAACCGATAACATCATCTCAAATTCTATAGAAGGAAGTAGAGACGGATTTAGCCGTCTCAAAAATTAAGTATTTTTAAAAAAATTTAAACACGTGCAAATGTGCTTCCCGAGTCATTTAATTGATGTCAACCTTTGTCTACGGTGTTGGAGAAAGGACTTCCTTAAAATTTCAGCAATAGGTAGTCTTTGTTACTTATCAACTTATTCTTATATACAATTTCTGAAATAATAAGAGAAAATCTTTTTTAGACTATCATGTTGGTAGATTGAATTGTGACAAGTGTTTTATTATCATTAGCCAATATCTGTTGTAGTATAAATTTCTTATTTGTTGGAAACCTTTAATAATGTTGTAAGATAAATTTATATTGCTGTTTTTTGTAGTTCTCCCACGTTGCATGGTTCAAACCGATAGAAAGTCTGGAGGGTTGGGTGATCTGAACTATTGGTATCTGATGTCACTAAATCGTTTTCAAAATCTTTTGGTGTGTTGATTCTAGATCAGTACTTTTTATCTCTCATTTGTAATACAAAGATTTTTTTAAAGAAAATTTGTCAATTTACCTTTTAACATCTTTAACTATTTAACTAACAATATTAATATTAAATCATAAGCTAAGTGTAATCACTTTCCGCCAAAGGAAAATTTGGCATATTGTTCCATATTTTAGTCTAATTTTAGTAAAAGGGAGTCTCATTCTTGGAAACCCAAAAAAGTAAAATGGGCTCATTTTGGGATGAAGAGGTTATATATTAGAATTAACGCAAGTACGTAACATATTAAGATTGAATGGGGTACTGTTTTTTCAGTTTTGTGGTGTTCCTTCGTAATATCTAATGCTGGTAAGTTTATCTAAAATAAAAAATTCTCCATGTTATAGGGAATTGCATTGAGAGGACTTTTCATTCTTGACAAGGAAGGGGTCATTCAACACTCCGCCATTAACAATCTTGCTATTGGGCGTAATTTTGATGAGACAATGAGAACACTCCATGTAATTTTGTATTGAGGCTTTATCTGAACGCAGTCTCATAAATTCGTACTCCAATTTAATTATAGGATCAACTTTGAAATTTTAAAGTCAATTTGGGATATAAAATAAGTACAACTAATAATGATTTATTGCTTTTAAAAGTTAGAAGAATCACATTAGTTTCGAATTTGAAAATATCTCGAATTGACTTTGAAAAGGTCAACTTGATCTTAAATTTTGGAATGGCGGAAGTAGTATCTTTGTTATGAACTAAATGTAAATGGTTTATGTTGGACCCTGCAGGCATTGCCGTATGTGCAGGATAACCCACATGAAATATTCTCAGTTGGGTGGAAGCCTGGGGACAAGTCCATAAACCCAGACCATAAGCTGCTAGGATTACTTTGCAGCGGTATGAAGGTAATAGTGTGTACTCGGTAGATGACATCTCCCTGTCATTTATAGAGGTTGTAGAAAGTTTTGATTTTCGTGTAATTTTTTTTCCAGTCTTGTTGTTGAGTTCTTGGAAGCATTATGCACATTATAAGAATTAACTCGATGAGCCAGACTAAACATGTCTGAATGCAAAAATATTTTACCAAAATAATACTTCTATATTTAGATATTAAAGTCATCTGCTTGTTTTAGTTGCGTTTAGGTTATGTTCAACTTTTCTAGTAATGATTATTTACGGGGTATAGCTAGTGTCTTGCTTGTTTGGGTTTAGAATTTGGGGCCTATTGTGCCATATTCAGTGCCAGCTTGAGGTTGTGAAAATTAATAAACTAAGGGAAAAAATTCGGAGATAATTAGAAGATTAAGTCCAAAAAAATTTAGTTTAGGGATTCAGGAAGGTCACCCAGCTGGAAGTGATGCTGATGAATGATAATGCTTGATTAAGGTCTCTGATTTTAGGTTTGACAAATTAATTTAAAAATTGATCTACTAAAATTAACTTTACATCCTTAGGAATTTCTTGTAATTGCTTAAAATAAGTTCAATGCGCAAATTGCTCAAGTTTGTTCATTTTATGAAATCAGTTTTTTTGGTTTATGTTTAGAATGCATGCATTCATTTCATTTATTTGGCATGTATTCCATGTACTGCTACTTATAGGATGTTGATGTCGAGGATGAGCATGATGAAGATTCAGGCGAAGTAACGAGGATAAAGACTTGTGATTATATATACATGTTGGTCTTGTAGGTAGTACTTTTTAGAAGTTACTTTTGTTTACCATTGATGATGTAGACATGTGATTATGTATAGTTTTTAGAATTTACTATTGTTGTATTTATGAGACTTGTAGTACGTTATCTTTTATAAGATATTTACAACAGATGTCTTATCTAGTATTGTCTATAATTAAATAACAGTCTAGTAATTATCATTATTACTTTGAATATATTTATTTTTAGATTTTGAAATTAAATTATAAAAATATTTGTAATTTATTGTTAATAAACATATTGAGACGGAATTGAGACGGCTTCTTCTCGTATCAAGGAATGCGTAATATTGGCGCCAAAGTTGATACGAATTTTGAGACGACTTTTTCCTGTCTCAAATCAAAGTGGAAACGAATTGAGACGAATGGAAACCGTCTCAAAATATGAAGGGAAAATAGTTGCTATTAATTTTGAGACGCATTTCAGACGGCATTTTCCGTTTCAAATTACGTGTGCTAAAAAAGGGCACCAATTTTGCCCGGCAAAATTGAAACGGATAAAATCGGTTTCAAAATGCAGCTGCCCATTGGTCAGTTTGAGATGAATATATTTTGTATCTTAATTTTTTTTAGAGACAGATTTTGAAACGGACAGATTAGTGACGCGACCTACTGACACGGATTTTGAGACGGAAATTAATTTTGAGACGAATTTTGCTATATTTGAGACGGATTTTTTTGTCTCAGTTGCCCAGAATTTTTGTAGTGATTTAGGTATATTATTTTTTATTATTTTCTATTCAGGATTATTGAAGCAGATCGAATGTGCGAAAAGATATAGATTTTATTGTTGTGTTATTCCTGGTATTTTGTATCTTAACTCAAAAAAATAGTAGCTTAGTTTTATTTTTAAGTTGTTATTTCTTCTTAAAAACTAATTGTCGCATTCATGCATTCACTCACGTAGATCATATTCTGTTTAGGTTTTTATTTTATTTTATTTCCGTCAAATATAAATTGTGGTGATTGTTGAAGGAAAAAGGTACGTCCAATTTCTCATTCTTTAGTAATTGACATGGTTTAGGACACTTTTTTTGTTTATAGTTTTTATTTTATTTGTGCATGCTCATTTTTAATCTAACATTAAGGGCATAAACATGTAACAAGATAAGGTGGGAATTTCATCACCCTTCTTTGACCCACAAACAACCCAACTTGTATTTCGCATAATCTTAACTTAATAAAATCAAGTAGACACTGGCCCTTAAGAATTTCGAGCTCAATTAGAACAAGGGACTCTAAGAGTTGCCAATAAAATTTTAAATTAATCAAACTATTGGTGTCTAAGCAAGTGGTTTAATTAAAAGACAAACTACTCGAGAACATATTGTGGTTATTCAATTAGTCATCGTACCCACGGAGAGATTCTCACAGTTTCTTACACTTATTTGGCTAGTGGTGTGATTAATTTCGAATTTGGTGGACCTTAAAGTGTAACTTGGAACAATTATGATTTGCCTAGATTTTATTTAGGTTAACCATATAAGTAGGATTTTATTTTATTTTATTTACTATTTTTTGTGTGACTTTTGTGCTCAGTTGTCAATTTGTTTTCTGATTTGTGTAAGGATAATTAACTCTTATTATAGTTGAAATAATAATTTTTCTTTGAATCAAAATCCCTATGAAAACTTTAATGCAAATCAAGTAAATCAATTTTTTTTCAACTTATCAAAATCCTTATCCATATTCAAATCCAGAATCTCAATATCCACAAGAATTTTCAAATGAAGAAAAGGAAAGACTCAACACTTTAGAGAAAATTATGGAAGTTTTAATGGAAACTCAATTTAATTTCATACAAAATACGAATCAAACTATATCTCGCCTAGAAATTCAGATGAATCGGTTAGCCACCATCATAAATAAACAAGAGGTCAGTGAATTTTTTTTCGTGACTGAGGTTAATTTTGAAAATCATGATGATTGTGAAAATGATGAGAAAAAATAAAAATCTTGTATTCAATTATTCACACATTGAGTCAAGTGAATTTGAGGAGTCTAAAAATTATGAGCCGATGCCTAAAATTGATCATGTCACATTTAATGAGTCAGTTGAAAAAGTTTATAAGCCTAAAGCTCCATACTCTGAAAGACTTATTCCTAGAAAACCATCTACTAATTTTTTAATTGGACCAACCCATTAAAGTAAACTTGATCCAAGAATTGTCCATGACCCAATAATTGAAGGAATATAAACTCATGATTGAAAATGATCCGATTGATTTTTTTTAAATCACTTGACCAAAATTGTAATTAATATGAATATTTAGATAAGGTTAATAAGATGTTCAAATCCACTACATAAGTCAACCAAATGAAAACATGCATGCAAGCCTATTCTTTCACACTTTGAACATGTTAGTGAATATTTTTCTAAGGTAGACTTTAATCACATTCCTTCTGACACCTCCAAATCTGGGTCTACACCACTTAATTTGAGTCACCAAAATAAAAATAACATATAAAAATTCTGCTATTTATAATTATCACAATGTCGTGTATAGTACATCAGCACACACACTAAGTACTCACAACATTATTGTCACACTATTTTACAACTTGGTGATGACTACTACAACTACTAATTCGAACCATCATTCTATTCTACGATTCACCCCCGCTAGCCCCAAGTACAGTACTCATATTCCATAAAGGAATTATGAAACAAAAGGTTGTGTTCAAATAGCTCAGTAAAAAATATCATAACTGCGATAACGAAGAAAAAGTTATCCTTTGCATTCAATAGTGATAAATTAAAGATTTAAAAAATGATAAACAACATAAGTTTTCAACAAATAACTACAATGGAATGAGAAATTCATTACAAGAGTCAAATAGACCATAATATCTACTATCTTTTCTAATTTAAAAGTTCATCATGCATCAAGATTAATTCATCAACTGTAACACCAATGATCATGATCATGTCAATCAACAGTTCCTCTTTGCACCTAGGCTAAAGAGAAATTTCACCACGTGTTATTCCACACAGGCTAAAGATACTTAAAAATCATATTATTTTTGCATCCAAGCCAAAGACATTCAACTATAACACTAATTGGCATGATCATGTCAATCAACAGTTCATCTTTATACCCAGGTCAAATAGAACTTTGACCACGTGTCATTGCTACAGAGGTTAAAGACACTCGACAATCATATTGTCTTTACAATCAGACCAAAAATTTTCACAACAACTTAAGTACTGGTGATTAGTACAAATAACAATGATATAAAGGTTGAACAAATATAATAAGAATAATAAGATAAAGAATAAACATTAGAGATTTATAATTTAATTTGTCTAGCGTTTAATAATATCCAAATTATTAACACGATATCTAGAATATCAATTCAAGTTCAAGAATAATATTTAAGATTCATAGTTCAAATATAACGATTAAAATTCAACATAAAGGTTAAGATCAAAAGATATTAGATGAAGCACCAACTATTAAGAAAATTCTAATAATTTCAAGAATTTTCATTGTTTAATATTAAGGGTTGTAGAAACGAACAATACTTTTTTACCATAGTATGTTTAAATTTAGGAGTATGAAAGAAAATGATATCCCTTATGAATATGAAAGAAAATGATGTCATTTACGAGTATGAAAGAAAATGATATTCATTACCTTAGCACGCGACTAGATATTTCTTTCTATGTAGTTAATTAATCTGAACAATTCTTCCATTTTACTGATATTCACCAATACATAAGATAGCCTTAGCACGCTAAGAGATATACTTATATATGCACTAAGCAATTTTTAGAGAATGGAAAGAAAGATAAGTAATAAAGTTATGAAACTTTTTGTGTTAAATCCCCTATTTATAGTCAAAACTTAACCAACATCTATCATACATCAATTATCCACACTTTTCACATTTCAAGATTATCTTTAATCTACACTATTCATCAATTATCCACGCTTTTCATATTTCAAGATTATCTTTAATCTACACCAATATTAATCAATTAACCATACTTTTCACATTTTAAGATTATCTTTAATCTACCACATATATATTAATTATCCATATTTTTCAAAATTCAAGATTGTCTTTAATCAACCACATTAATTATCCATATTTTTCACATTTCAAGATACATTTTTCTTTACTATTCACAATTATTATCATATTATTCATCTTCTGCATTATTGACTTAATGTATTAATATCACAAATATTTAAATATACAATATTCTTCAAATAACGAGTATGTGTAATTATTTAATATTACATAAATTTCCATTATTACACTTGCTACGGTGACAATAATTAGTTATATAATGTGAAATATTGTGTAGTTACTACTGTGACAATTATTGGTTCAATAACACGAAATATTGTGTATTTGTTACTGTGACAATTATTAGTTCAATAATATGAAATATTATAGAATACTATGTGTTACTGTGGAATAACATGTGCTACTATTCTTTTACCACCGGGTATTTTAACAGTTATAGGCAACAATTTTGCCAATAATTTTTTTTATTAAAAGATTGCACTCATTTGCCCACATGCATCACTATTTTATCATTACATGTGTTTTAGGATATTTATGAAATTCGTAGATGTGACACCCCCAAATTCGGGTACTTCATTCTCTCAGAATTTGGTGTTCACTATCCAAAACAATCACATTTAACTACCCATAAGTAAAGGATATAAATGAAACTCACATCTTAAATAGAAATCTTCCCATTAAATGGTTACAACATCTTAAACAAATAATCTCATGTCATCTAACCTTTAAAACATCAAATGCGGAAACATAACATAATTAAATACATCTTTTACATAACATCTTCAAATAATTAAAATTTAACAAGTCTTCATCATTCGTTCATCTTGCCTTTGCCCTTACTAATGGACGGCTCGTCAGATCTTTTAATCTTAGCTGTAATATTATTATGCAAGACTGAACAAACAATTGCCCACAAGTATAGCAATAACAATAGAAATCACATAAGAGTAATCAATGGATACTGAATAATAGAAAGCTCGACTTTTGAATCAAGAATAGAAACATGATCAAAAGTACATCTGAGGGTCACAAGACCATGAACTATGTCATAGGTTAGTAAGTATCTCTACTTAAACCTTTATCAGTCATAAGACTGTATGGACCTTTCTTCTCGTACTCAGGGGGATCAACCATTTGTAAAATGTATTGTGCACAAATATTTTAGCGCTTTCGCGTAATATAATCCCCTATATTAGGGTTTTTCTTCTCAGCTTTGACGTTAGAGTCCGCACCAAAGGAAGTTTGATTTGAATTAACTTTAAGGGTAATTTAGAGTTCAATATTCATCAACTAAGGATTAGTTGAATTAACAAAAGATCACTAGTCTTATAACATCATAGTCTTTGCAAGATGAGTTTTCAATAATATTGGAAAACAAATATAAATCTCATACATTGTGGTACTACTTTCGTAAGAATTGAAAGTTTTAATTGACATAAGCATTGGAATATAATTACAAACCTTACTTGGACAACAATAAGCTAAGGTTATATTCTTGCTCAATAAAGAATTAGAATTAAGAACTTGTGTAACAATAACAAGTTAAAAATAGAGAACTTGCTCAACGTGAGAATAAGGTTTAGAAACTTGCGTAATCGTAATCAAGATAGAGTAAGAAACTTGCTAAACTTTTGTAAATAAGATAGGGATAAAAGAACTTGTTCAATATAAGAGTAGGGTTTAATTAAGAACTTGCTCAATGAAAGTTTAGAGTTAAAGAACTTGCCTCGTGCATAGATTAAATAGTTTACTACCCACATTCTCCAATTAACCCTACATACCATTTAAAGTCACAATACTAATTAATTATAACACAACTAACATCATGAGTATACTTTTCTTTTAACTAAACTAATTAGCTCTAACTTTGATTATACTAACCACATACACAAACCTTAACTCTTAAACACATTATAAACCTCACGAACAATGAGTTTAAGTACACATTCAACTTATCAATTAATCACTTGAAGTCATTATTGACATGTTACTAATCTATTTTAACATCTCATTATATGATTAATAAATTTTCATGTTCATTAGATTAGGATAAAATTACATTTTCTGGACTTGAACAATCAAATAAAATTTTCTGGGCAAAACTTCCAAGTAAGCATTTGCTTATTTCTACCATTTGAACTAAAAACTAAGCTGACGCAACTCAACTTTGTTGTACACAGATTTCGCTTTTAGGCTTTAGTATGGTATGCTGCAATTTCAAAGACCGCAATTAGAACGTAGCTTTTACCCTTCAAACAGGCGCTGCAGCGCCTTGACACGTCAACAGACTCTTCTGGTTCGCGAAGAACACAAAACAAACCCAAAAATTTCACTCAAACAACATTACTCATACCCATATGATATAAACTTTATAGAAACATAATTCAACAATCATAACATGATTTTAACAACATAAACAACTTAAACAACTAAATTTAGACCAATTAATACCAAGTTCTTGTTTTTTTTCTTCATTTTTAGACATATTTAGCTAATCCAATCACTACGAATTCTTTAATGAACCAAATTTTTCCATTCAAATTGTATTTTTTTCGTTTCTTAATGTATTAACACAATCAATCATCAATTTACAGTTTATTACATGAATTGAACATCAATTTTAGTCTAAAATAAGCCATATTCATACACATATCACTATAAACTCAAAACTTCCTTTTTAAACATAATTTCATGGATTAATTCAACCAAAATTATTTATAAATATCATATAATGATTTATACATACTACCCAACACATGTAAATCATTTTCTCATGCATTAGCCACAAAATCCATTTACAGAGAACTTAAAATCCATATTCAGTGAAGAATGTTGAAGAACACAAGAACATAAAGTTATATTATTCACCTTTGATTCTTAGCACAGATGATAGAAAACTCCTCTTTGATTCTCCAAATCCTCTTCTTCAATCTCACAAATTCTCAATTTTCTATCAAAGCTCTCTCTCTTTCTCTGATTTGTTTTCTCAACTTTATGCTTAGCAAATAAACTGACATAAACTAATATATGTATAATATAATATAACTGATATACGTGGGTATCAAGCGCATCTCCAAATCCTCTTCTTCAATCTCACAAATTCTCAATTTTCTATCAAAGCTCTCTCTCTTTCTCTGATTTGTTTTCTCAACTTTATGCTTAGCAAATAAACTGACATAAACTAATATATGTATAATATAATATAACTGATATACGTGGGTATCAGTTAAGCGTATCATGGCTTCAACTGATCCCTTGTTCTCAAGGTCTTGTTTGGCTCTTTTTTGTTTATTTTTATTTTCTTCTTATTATATGGTACAAAATGTCACACTTTAATTAATCAAATTCTATTATTTAAATTAAATTAAAATTAATATTAATTCATTAAATCAAATTAAATTAAAGTTAATATTAATATTAATATTAATTCATTAAATCAAATTACCACATAATTATAATTATGTAAAAATTATTAAATCTTTAATTAATTATAAAATTTGATTAGAACAACATTATAATTCTTTAACAACTCATTTAATTTAATTATCCAAATTAATTAGAACTTCAAACTATAAAATTATCCAACATTAATTTAATTAATATATTATACTTAATTAAATTGATCTACAACAATTTCATCAAATATTTATTTAACTCAATAAATAAATCAACAAAAATGTTTATTTAATTCAATAAATATTTTAAATTAAATACAAAATTCATATTCATTACATCTTTCTCTCCTTAATAGGATTCTGGCCCCAGAATCACGACTCAATTCAATTCGTCTCGTTACAGTAGATATGTACATGTATTTTCTTTCTCACCGCATTTTCTTGCAGAATAAATGCTCCACATACAAGATACAATTATTTCATTTCTTTGTTCTTTGTTCTTTGTTCTTTGTTCTTTATTCTTTGTTCTTCATTCTTCATTCGTATACTTTGAGGATAATGCATGATTTAGGTATGGAGAAGTTTGTTTGTATTATATTAGATTTTTATTTTTTTATTTAGGAAAATCAAAGTAAAAAAATATATAAAGAAAATTTTAAAAAATTAAAAAAAATAATTTTTTTGTTTAACTTGTTAGGAATTGGATTAAAACTAATAAGTATATGTGGAGTAGAAACTCATGAGTAAGAGCGAAATATTTAAAACTCTTGAACATTTAATAAGATACAAAATCTTACTTCGAAACATCATGTTAAGTAAAAAAATGAAATTCTTATGCAATTTTGCACTTCACGTTCGCACTAACTCTTAGTTATAGTATGGGTTAAATGCAAAGTCAGCCATTGAACTTTTCTGATATTTGGGTATTGAGCCCCTTTCTTCCGGTCAATGCAAACTGAGCCCCTTTTTATTAAAAAATTTGGACTTTGAACCCCAGGCGCCACATGTGCGTTGACCTGCTGACGTGGCACACGTGTCACCTACCTGACAGATCTGACGTGGTATTTTATATTTTAATTTTACATGTGAGCATTGCTGACGTGGCATCTTTTAAATTTTTCCCAAAAGCTTGCCTTTGCCCAGATTTGAACTCACAACGTCACCTTTGAAACTTTAGTCATATAACCGCTGGAGCAACACATGTCAATTATTAATATCTTGCAAAAATTAATAGTAATATCAAAACAGGAAATTTTTTCCATATATTCTTTTCTTCTCCTTCACTACATACTATTAATAATAACTGTTAATATTTATATTTGTAGTACTAGTAATAATAATAATAATAATAGTAATAGTAATAATAATAATAACAATAATAATAACATCAACAACGATAACAATAATAATATTAATAATAATAATAATAATAATAATAATAATAATAATAACAATAAAAATAGTATAATAATATTCTACTTATTGTTTGTTCACTTTTCTGAATGTATGCATGCATATATATATGCCCCCGGACCATACTAAGCTAATTACCTACTACATCTTCAAACAATATTCTACTCTAATTAAAAATAAATTACTACACTTGGATATTAATTAATTAATTAATTAATTAATTATACTCTACTTACCAATTGCATGCAAATTAAGAAGGTAATACTAATTAAGAGAGCTTGTTAATTTGTGAGTACGTGTTTTAACAACAAATTCATTCTGCCACTATAAGTATTATATTCAAACTGGATGGATGAATGGATGAATGGCTTAAAGACAAGGACATGAAGCCTAAATTTTTTAATTAAAATCCTACAAAGTTTAAAATTAATAAATAATTACGATTTTTTTTAGTGTAGTAAGAATTAAATGCCACTTTAGAGGCCAATTAATTTCGCCTATATAAAAAACATCATCAGAAAGAAAAGAAAAAAAGTGAGTACAAATAAGCAAAAGTGGAGACAAGAATGAAGCTTTTGCTCACATTAATTATTAACTCTAACTCTAAAAAATAAAGTAATTAAAAGAGATGAGGAGAAGTAATTAATTAGTATATAGATAATAATGAAATTTCAAAATAACATTAATTATTAATGAAATATTTTTAATACGCGCGAGAGGAGGGAATAGTATAGGAGTAACTTTTATAGAAATGTGCGTATATAATATAATACAGTGGAGTAGTAGTATATACATATCTTTTTAAATAAATAGTTAATAGTCCATGCATGAGTTATATAATATAATACAGTGGAGTAGTAGTATAAATAGTTAATGGTCGACTTTGCATTAATAAAATTATATGTTATGTTAAATAATAAACATAACATATAATTCAATTTCTTCTATTTTTATAACTCAATTATTATTATTATTATTATTATTATTATTGGTATTATTATTAGTACTATTATTATTTTAATTATTATTATTATTAGTAGTAGTAGTAGTAGTAGTAGTATTCTCCAAATAACTAACTGTTATTATTATTATTATTAATATTTTATTTTATTTTATTATTATTATTATTATTATTATTATTATTATTATTATTATTATTTTTATTATTGTTGTTGTTGTTGTTATTATTATTGTTATTACTATTACTATTATTATTATTATTATTATTATTATTATTATTATTATTATTATTATTAGTACTACAAATATAAATATTAATGAGTTATTATTAATGGTATGTAGTGAAGGAGAAGAAAGGAATATATGGAGAGAAATCTATGTTTTGATATAAATATTAATTCTTGCAAAATATTAACAATAGACATGTGTTACTTCAGCGGTTATATGACTAAAGTTTCAAAGGTGAGGTTGGGAGTTAAAGTATTGGCAAAGACAAGTTTTTGGAAAAAATTCAAAAGATGTCACGTCAGCAATGCTCACATGTGCCACGTCAGTAGGTCAACGCACATGTGGCGTCTGAGGTTCAAAGTCCAAATTTTTAATAGAAAGGGGTTCAGTTTGCGTTGACCGGAAGAAAGGGGCTCAATACTTAAATATCAGAAAAGTTCAGTGGTCGACTTTGCATTTAACCCGTTATAGTATGTAAAACCATGATTCGAACAATAAAAAGGAAGAAAAAAAATTAGATTTTTTTTTGAAAAAAGTAAAATAAATAATTACTTCAATGTCTAATGAACGATATAACTGGGTATCCGAACCCCGGCTGTGAAGTATCGATATTCATACTGAAAAGTCTGATAGATATAAGCAGCTTAAGTAGTCTAGTTTTGTGACCTTTGTCACTCGAGTTAGTAAACTCTTAGGAGTGTCGATCTCTACACCTAGTGTCCTAAAATCAATTGGTTTGGGAGTTGTTGGTCCAACGCTCCTTACATGGGTAATTTTGAAAAATCTAAGAAAACGAGACATTACACAAGTCATGAGAAAAAATGAAAAAAAATTAGTGAAGAAAAAAAATGAGTTTACTTGATTTTCCTAGTAAAAATTTCTATAAAGAGTTACACTACGTACACAATATATGCATCATATGAAATTAATTTTAGGAAGGATATTGTCTAGAATGAAGATATGGTATTTTTGATAAGGTGAAAGTATGAATTTGAATTTAATCTTACTTATGTATAATACCCATGAATATTTAGTAGTTTTCTTTTAATTTTATAATTTGTTGAACTCAAAAATATTTTATTTTTTATTTTGAATTTTGTGGATATATTCACTACAAACCCTCACGAGACACAACTTATCCACTTAGGGTAACCTTGGGGTTTAAAACCTTATTGCACATGCTAAGTGCAATCGTATTTCCTACGAAAATATGTTAGTTTAGTTTTTATTTTCTTTTTATTTTACTCGAGGGTGAGCAAAAGATAGGTATAAGAGTATTTGATAAATACATAATTCATATATTTCACTATCCCTAATTTTGTCATTTTATTATATTGATTTATTTAATTAATATATTTTATTTTATTTTGTAATATTTAATATTTTGTTGTCATAAAGTCAAAATCTTGGAACAATATTTAATGTTCATATTCATGGAATGAAAGAAGCAAGAAGATTGCTAGAAGAAGAACGGAGGAGGTATAATAATCGTGTGCAAATCAAATCCAGCAAGAGAAAGAAAAGTAAATCCAGAAGATCTTTTTGGGAAGTTGATTACCACTAAAAAGTTGAAACCTGTATGAAAAAATAATTTATATCTTATGCCTATAAATAGATAGTACGAATAGAGATTTGGGGAGATTATTAGGTATTTTTATGTATTAGTTTAGGTTAGAAATAGGAGTATGATTAAATTACTTTTTTATTTTATACTCATTGGATGATCGTTAATGAAGAGAGTTTTCTTATTTTATTTTTAATCTTATTCTTAATCCTAGTTGTTTTATTTATTTTAATGTCCAGCTAAATTTTTTAATCTAAGATGAAGATAAAATTAAATAATTATTCATGATGATATTCTCTTCTATTATTTATACTTTAATGTTTAATTGATTTTGTCTTCATATTTCTTTGTTGAAATACCTTCATTTTATATTTCTTATGTGATTTTAAATTAATTGAGAGATTTTGATAGATTATTGTTACAATATGAGTTTTCCATACTTCATAATTGCTCAAAAAAGTTTTGATGGGTTATAATTAATCCTTAAATTTTTATAATTTATATTTGTCCATGTCAATTGTAAAATTACTAAATTAAAGAAAAGAAAGATCAAAATTATAGTTGCGTTATAAAAATAGGAGAGATTGAATTAATTATTATGTTTATTGTTTAATAGATTCAGATTCCTAAGTTGCTTCCTCATTATTAGTTTCATATTCTAATTAGTTTAATTATAATTAATCAATTCTTTATCTTTATTTTTAATTCGTCTGAAATAAATATTAAAAATATTTAAAAATTAATATATGAATTTAACTTGTACTTGTCAGTTTTTTAATTTGACACTGTGCACTTACAATTACATATTTTTATCACACCAATAAGAATTAAGAAAAGTTTAAAGTTTCAAAATGGACATGCATTTATGATTTATTTAGAGAAAATATAAAGAAAAAGAAACTTTAGAGAGAGAATGATGATTGTAAAAATAAGGGAGAAAATTTAGAGAGAGAGAGAGAGAGAGGGAATTGAGAAGAGAAAATTTCCAACTCAAGTACTCAATTGATCCATATAAATTTCACCAACACAAGAAATTGCAAAAATAGTAGTGTAGTAAAAAACAATGGGCCAACTAACTTAAATTCATCAACCCAAACTAGGAGGAGGGACTATATATTTCACATCAATGAAAATATCTAATAATAAATTCGGCTCTTTATTTTACCTCATCTTTTATACTTTGTGTACAATTTGTGTCCATTAAATTATTATTTACTAATAACAATGATATTGAATTAATCAAAAAAATCACATGAATTATTCTTTAAATTGGGTACCCAGCTAGATGATTATAGTATTGATATATTTATGTAATATCTACAGAAAACTGAGAAGGCAATATACGAAAATAAAAGCACTTGGGTGGAAAATAAAAGCATTTGGATAGATCTCATACAAGTATGCCCAATACCCATCCATTCTTCATCTAATGGAAGCTCAAATTCGAACAAGATGATACTATTTGTGCAGCATGGATCCCCCCAAAAAGGAAAGAGCAAGAATTAAGTCCTTGAAAAAATCTCTATCCGTGGTACCCTGTCAGATTGCCACAAATCATAAACTAGTTTTTGTACGAGTTCTTTGCAAGTGTAGCAGAATTCTAATTAGAACAATAGTACTACGATGACTAAAAAATTGTTACAAAAAGAAAATACAAAATGATATGTACGTCTTTGGTTGTATACAAATTACAATCACTAGACCCACCATGTATGATCAATCATCCCCTAATTAAACTTTGACACATTATTTTGTAAACTAATTTTTGTAAGAATTCTTTGCAAGTATAGCTCATAATTAGAATAACTAGAATAGCTAAGCCACAATAAAATGACCTACTCCTATAACATACTCGGAATAAAGCAGACCAACTTGGACAACTTGACACTACAAAATATCTTCCCACAAGTAGTTGTCCGGATGCAACTTACCACTCAAAACAATTAACATGGTAACACTAAAAGGAATGATGTTCAAGAAAATATCTATGATGTACCTGCAGCCATTGTCATTCGGGTGGCCCAGTGCTTCTTAGAAATTTTAAACCTATGACCTTAACAACTAAAAGCACCTACGCCCTACTATCAGTTGAGCAATCTAATGGAATTCAAAAGTGTTCTGTAAAATCAATAATGCTTACAAAACATTGGATACAAGCCTACCATCAGTTGAGCAATCTAATGGAATTCTAAAGTGTTCTAAAGAGATCTGTAAAATCAACAACGCTTTGGTGACAAAACATTGGATTTAAAATTAGAATACAAAATGATGTGTATGATAGTGATTGATTATAACCATTGGACCCACCCATGTATGGTGGAATACACTAGTTATAATCCGACATATCATCTATTCCACTAATTATAATCCGACGTATCATTTTGTATCCACTTTTTTGTAACCATCTTTTGTCACTGTAAATAATATGGTAAGCAATAGACGATACACTACAACAGGCATCACTTGGGGAAGCACGAGTCAGACTGATTCTGCCTGGGCACGTGCCTATTATACTTTACAGTTAGTGTCATTGGATTAGTTGTAGAAAGAATTGCACCAACAGAAAAGAGCATTGATCCTGATGGATGACTTGAACACTATATTCCAATTGGCAGCTAAAACATCTCACAGTTTTGAGAAAGCAACCATCCAGAAACTGAGTAACAGATAAAAGGTAATGCAGGAACAAAAGCTACAGATAAGAATTCAAGTTGCTTAAGCTATCTACAAGCATGTTAACATAATAATTGGTGGATTATAAGCAAAATAAAGTATCTGATTCTGGTAGTCTGTCTTATGTTCACCTTGGTTTTTGTTCCAAAAACAATGCAACTCAAAAATAGGAATTAATCAATAAAGATAACACTGAAAGGCGTGAACAATCAAAATTTTCGTTTCATGTTAATCTCCAATTAATTTCCAACTGGATGACATGTGCATAAGATGATGCTGGAATGCTTGAAAACCTAGAATAACTCTGATGTTGATGCAAATTTCTGTTTCACTATGAAATAATCTTCAACCACTATAATGCACTCTAAAGCTAAAGTTCCAATAAAAGGTACGACTATAAAAGGCTCAATAAGATATTGACCAATTACTAATCTTCTCAGTCTATGGACAAACAATTCTTATTGAGAAAGAGTTTGATTTATCCTTCAAGTGTTATAAATTTATCAAGGTAAAGCTCTTATCTAGTCTGTGATAGTCCCAAAGTATCAAATAGTACAAAGTATAATAGGGAAGAAAAGTATCAAATAGCATAGATCTTTCTAAGATCTCTAGAAGAGCTGACATTACAAGTTCAATTGTGACAATGACAATCTGCTAAACTGTTAATTCTGCATTCCACAAGTTAACCAGGATGACCAGTAAGGCTAAACAAACAGCACAATAATTTGAATGTCCTCAACCAAAAACAGAAAGGAAAGAGAGTGGAATAAGTACTGTGATCTACTTCCACAAGATAGAAATTCATGTAATCAAAACAAAACATTCGATATACATAGCTAGAGCATAGGATACGGTCAGTCACTACACTAAAGTATTTGCATTACCATTTGACAATGATGCAACCACTGAAACAAAAAAGAGGTTGCCATCTGCTGTATCACCCATTCCTAGAACTTATGAACAGAGAGATTCCAATTACATACCAAAGTAGTGCAAAACATTCCCAACATCCCACATTAGAAGCAATCTGGAAAACTCACAAAGATATCATCATCTCCTGCAAAAAGTTCGACTCCACTCGTATCAAAATCAGGCCCATTTCCCACATCCGCTCCAACACCCCCAAGCTCATTGCCATTGCCATTGCCACCATCAGCATCGTCTACACCAGCTTCCGCATTCAAATCCAATCTTTCTGCACTCTGAGCAACAGTCTCCATTTTCCCAATCCTGGACCCTTTTCCCATCAATTTCTTTGCATTTCTAGGCACTGATTTTTTCATCCTCTTCACTACAGGCCTCCCAACACCAACAGCCTTCTGCTGCATTACCCTTGTTTCATCTACTTCACCATTGTCATTGACATACGTCCCCACATTTTTCCTCACAAACCCATAATTTGAATCATTACTTTCATCAGATAGTTCAACAAAACTCTCGCTATTGCATTCATTACCAACCCCAGCCCCATCATTGTTCTTTTTAACATTCTCATTCACCCTAACCATGGGTGAAAATGGACTCCACGAAGAAACCCCCTTTTTCTCGCCTCCATCAAACCCTAGCGGGAAAAACCCCATACACGTGTACTGGCCCTTCTCCACAACCTCCAACGGCGGCGACTTAACAGCCACCGCATGAAACCCTCTTCCACATCTCTTATTCTGACACCTCAAGCAAGAATCCTCATAAACCCTAAGATACTCGTACATACAATAACAGTACGGACACAGAGTCCAAAACGTGTCGTTCAATTTAAACTCAAACATTTGAAGCTCGTTGTCAAATTGGGCTTTCTGAAAAGGGTTAGACAGCACAGACCATGCACCATGGACGAGCTTAAAAGCTTCATCAGCAAAGGGGTATTTGTTTTCGTGCAATAGTAAACTCAGTTTCTTAGCCTGGTCCCTGATGAGATTCGAGTCTTGTGAGTAGCGATAGATTTGCAAAATCGCGTACCAGTCCGGTAGGGTTTCGGAAATGCGGGTCGCCGAGGCGGCAAGGGTGTCGGAGACGGCGAGGATTTGGGTAGCGCCGGTGTGGTTGGGGGCGGATTTTAGGGCCCGGAGGACGTAGCTCCGGCAGCTGTCGAAGTTGCGCTGAGAGAGGTGGTACTCCGCCGCTTCGAGTAAGGGCTCCAGCGGTGGTCCGTTCATCTTCCTGACTGACGTCACTCTCTTCTGGTTATCCGACCGAGCCAAAAAAAGAGAATAGAGATCAAGAGAAGGTGAAGCCGTGAAGGAACAGGAGAGAGAATTTTAGAGTGGAAATGGAAATGGATCTTTCCAGCCAAAAATGGGTTATAAAGTTCACTTGTAGTTGTATACTACTACTATAGTAAGAATATAATTAATTATACATATCGAAATTTGATACTGATTATACCGGCACGTGTGAATTTTGAGAATTTATGATAGACTACTACTTTATCATCACAAAAGAATTTTAGTACTACTATAAAAATTACTCTAAGATGTAGTAGTAAAGTTAAATTATTCGATGATTTATATAGTATAGGGATGAATTTAGTCATAAAAATTAATCACAATCCGTTATATTATTTTGCATTCGTCTTTTATATATACTAGTTGATAGTTTGAATAACAGGTTATATAATTTGTTAAAATTATAATGAATTTTTTTTTTTTTATAATAAGTTATTTTTATATAAACTTTTCAATATATTTTTACATGACATGAGAAACAAACATTCAACAACATTCAATTGCTCAAAGTCGATCACGGACAAATTGCTATCTTCCTTCACAAAAAAGCTAGTTAATCTAAGTCCGACTCGAAACCCATAATCTAAGTCCCAGCACTCTGATGCACAACAATACAATCTACTATCTCCTATAATCATCAACAAATAAACTTAAAAAGACCATTCAAGTATCAATATTGTAAGTGAGAGTGTGAGACTTACCAATTATTAAAAAAAAAAATCAAAAATAAGTAACCAAAAGAAATACCATTTAACTTAACCAATCAATATGTTAAAATAAATCTAGATAGTTTCAAACATCAAAAGTATTAACAATTTTAGAGGAACCAAACAAATTTAAGCAGCCTAAATCACAGACTAATTTTATGCCTAATAATTCAACAACAAAAATATAAATTTATTTTGTCTTGCATTCTCCGATTTAATTGCTTCAAAGCTTCTTGATGATGAAATTATCCCCCCAGAAAGTGATGTTTCCTTTTAATTGCCCAATCTTCATTGCTTTTTCTTTTCTTCAAAACTACTTTTGAGATGGAAATCTAAGAAATACAATAAACAATGGTTACCATAAGCTGCAAGTTTCTAAGCTTTATCATTACAAAGCAATGCATGTTTTAAAAAGTAAATTGTGAGAAAAACAATTTGGTATAATCCATTTGACATGTATTAATAAAACCATATTTATTTACAGCCAAGGAACAATTGACATAGATAAAATAATCTAGCAAAAATAAAATAAAATACACTAACATAGATAAAAAATTGAAGCCTACGAAAAGAACCTATAATATAAACCTTCACAAAAATAACAGAATCAAGCGATTCCTGCATATATCCAGCCACAATTGAATATTATAAGAAAAGGGGGTCCAAATGCGTATTATAAGATTATTTGATCCTTCAATATCACATATATACCACATTATAGCTCCATATTTACAGATGGGTCATATATATATATATATATATATATAAGTGGAAGAAGGAGAAGAAGGAGAAGGAGAATATACCACATTATAAATAGCTCCATATTTACAGATGGGTCATATATATTGTGACGCCCCCAAAATAGGTATACAACACCCATTTTGAGTCGCCAAAATACATGGTATAGAAAGCAAACTACAACTTTGACAATACAGATGTCGTGTAGAATACGACAATACAACTGTGAGTTTGAACACAAATATTGTCTTCTAGACAATATACACACCCAAATAAGTCCTCATTAATTATTCATACACTATTTTACGAAATAGTGAGGGCATGACTAAAACATCTTCCTAGAACCATCACTCCATACCCGGACTCGATCCTCGCTATGTTTCTCACCTCCCGAGAAGAAAAATGGAACAAAAAGGAAAATGGTGAACTCAACTAGCCCGATAAAGAATATTATGACTAAGATAATATACAACAAATTATCGTTAGTCTTCAACAGGAAAAATCTAATAGAAATACAATAGACAACAAGTTTTAGATCAACAAATACAAATAAAATAAAGAATCCATTAGAAGAGTCACGTGAGAGAAAGAATTCTACTTGTCTTCTAAGGTTTAAAAGTCCATCATCAATAGTTTATCCCGTAATAACAATCAATATACATCTTTAATCATATTTGCTTTCTGTGCCAAAGATATTCATTTGTATCACCGAGTTAGTCATGTTCATCTCAACACTGCTCATCTTTGCACCACTGTGCCAAAGATATTCATCGATTAATCGTTCATCCTCGCACTACTGTGCCAAAGATATTCATTTATATCACCATTTAGGATGATGACGATGAAAACATTTTTAAAGAAAGCGAATCCAAAGTGAAACAAAATGACAAGGATTAAGGATTCAGACTTTGTTTTACCCATGTCCAAAAATACTTCAAAAATAATCATATTGGTGTAAAATTCAAGAATGATCAAAACATGGACAATCAAAGCTAGTATCCGTAATAGATATTTTGGACAAAAGAAAAATTTTTATTTTTAAGGTGAATAGTCTTTCAGATTCGTGAATGAATAGTGTCGTATACGTGAATAGGTCAGACACGTGAATAAGTAACCCAAACACAACAAGTTCCAAATTTGATAAAAAGTTCACCAATACTTAAGATAATGATATTGAAAAAAAAATATCATTTAAGAAGAAAATAATACTTTACCTCAAAATAACCGTACTTATCGATTGAATTTCGGTATAGGTCGATGTAAACCCAGACCAGTATAGCAATACTCAAAGTATACTCACAAGAATATACTCGATAATATAGAGAGAAGAGAAAACTTTGTTTACGGTGTGATTTTCAACTCTAACTTAACCCTCTATTTATAGGAAAATGCTAGAACGCCAAAGGAGACTAAAATAATAAAATATATTATTTCTTTACCAATTTCTCTACGCATGCTAGGTTGGAATTAGCCATCTTTGAATAAAATTAGCAGCCCATGTGCATATTCCACCAACCAAAAGTGGGTCCCCCCATAAATTTAATAAAAACCATTTTATTTTTTCAAAACTTCAACAATTCATGGAAAATAGCTTGGTTATCAGAAAAATTCAAAACTTGCGATTTTTCATGGAAAATTCCATTCTCTACAACTTTGCAGAAGAAAGTTTTTCCAAATTCCAAACAGAAATTGACCAAAATCCATAAACGGACGATTTTGTAGTCTATAATAAATTTTCGGTCAAGAATTGTGTCCACCGACACACAAAACATGTGTTAAACATTTAATGCCACAAAATACTCTACCTCCTCATATACTCATATATCCCACATTCATTATAAAAATATCACCGTTAATATATTATTAAAATAATATATTTAAATGAATTATTTTATCAGAAAAAGATAAAATATTAATTTTCAACAATTGTCACATTAAAAATTTTCTCCATCTATATCCACATAAAATAAATATTTTCTTTATCATAATAATCAATAATTAATTATTTTAAAAATAATATTACTGTAATCACAAGATCGACAACCGTGTAGTTCCTCGAGAAGAGGGCTTTCCAATAAGGATTTCTCTCATCTTGTGCGCGCAATTAGGTGACCAAACCTCTCCTTAGATGTAACTTTCTAGACATTGCCAATAATGTTATCTCGATAATATTATTCAAATAATATGAATTATTGATTTGATAATGGAAAATCTTCGTGTAATGACAATTATTGAAACAACAATGATACAAAATATCAACGCAAAGAATTATTGAATCCATATAATATTGAGCGAAGAATTCATCGTAACAATTATTGAGTAGTGCGCTTTCACGTAAGGATCAATAATTCAACAATCTTATCTGCAATAATACGTAAGTGTTATCAGTGCAACCACGCATATTATCGTATTTTAACCACCAGTAACCCAATAGTGTTAATTCAGTAACAATTTACGTAGTTATTTATAAAACTCAATCTTTGTCGCTTTCTTTCATCCAACCGTTTTTCCGTTATGAGGCCCTCCAATGATCGCTGGCTTGAGTCATGCGGAGATTCCCGAAACAAAAAGAATATTCCACGACCAAACGAATATTCCCTAACAATAATGAATATTTTATAACCACTTGCTTATTTTGTAAACTTTGCACATTTCACCCATAACCAAAGAATTATATCAAATTAACCCTTATTAATTTAGAATAATGAATAAAGGAAAATTAAAATTTATTTATAATAAGTTGGGGTCTTACATATATATATATATATATATATAAGTGGAAGAAGTGGAAGAAGGAGAGGGGGAAGTGGAAGAAGGAGAGGAAGAAGAAACTAAAGTTAGGAGGAGAAGAAGAAGAGGAAGAGACAAAAATTAATATAAGATTGATTTGAAATTGATTGAGTTGGAGGATTTCAATTGATTAAAAGATTAACTAATTGATTTGATTGAAATTGATTTGGAAGATAGGTTGTGAATATAAGTATTAATTGATTTGAAATTGATTTCAAATTAATTTCAAATTGATTTGAAAAGATAGCCTTTGCTGTATTTATATATAAGTATTGAAGTATTGATACTATTCGTGTCTCGTGTCTCGTGTCTCCGGCACTATATGGACGGTAAAATTTATCCTAAATTTTAGACGACCCAAATGATTTATTAGGATGAGCGAAAAATTCAAAATCAGTTGTATCTTGTTAGATAAATTTTTTTTATCACCAAAGTTACTTGTATTGTTATTAGATTAACTTTTTGATAGATATTGCACTTTTATATGAATTAACTTGTTGATTATAGTTAAACACTGATTTAAAATAAATTTTATTAAATTTTTTATTATATATAAAAAAATTGTTAGTTTCACAAAATAATTGAGGGGGTTACTTGTTTCAATTGGGGTTGGGGGGCAAGGAATTATTTGCTAGCGGTTAAAAAACTTTAGAATGAGTGAAGGGGTAATAATGGTCCATATGAAAATAGGGGGGCCAAAAATTGAGAGACAAATTATGCATATGCAAATGCAATGCATGAAATGAAAGCTTCATATAAGAATACAAATTGCACTCTCAGACCATTATCTAAATCAAGATCATGTGTGGAACTTATCGCTGAAACAACCCTTACGGGGGTTGCAGTGGCAAGTAAGAATAGATCACGTACTAGAACATTATCAGAGAATGGTGAAGGAATCTATCAACAACAATTAATCTGTTTTGACATTTTGAAAAAAAATTACAAGAACCGACATGTAAGTTCAATTCAGCACAAAATTTTGTTTATAACACTATCTACTTAACTATTAGTTGTGCATTCAACTATATATTGAAATAGATAATAAGTACTGACAGCTAAACAGAACAACTGAATAAAAACACACTCATATATATCCTATCATGTTTACTTTCAGTCTTCCACAAGAGAAGATAAAAATCTAGGAAAAAATTTATAGTCATTACAAATATTAGTAAAAGTCAGACTAAGGAGAAAATCTATCACTATACAGTAGTATTTGCAGTAGCATTAGACAATATTAATGCACCAACTGAATCAAATATGAGATGTCTATATATATTTTGTACCATCAGTTCCTATAAGATATGCACAAAAAAAGCAAAGAGACCGTCCATGCACAAACCCATCTAAGGACCTTCAAATTTTCCAGCTTCCCAAATCATCACATCAGTCTTGAAATTTTTGCATCCTATTCTTTTTGATAGAAAAGCATTGAATAATTTTTAATCCCCAGATAAATTTTCTTACCCATTGAATAATTCTTGACCCCTATTGGAAATGGATTCCTAAGTTTACGAATTATTAGTCCCCTGATTAACAAAACATTGCCAGCATTATCTTTACCAGATGCATCCACTCCTTTCCCCATCAAATCTTGGCATCCTTTTCTTTCTGATACGAAATGATACGTCTACACTCCAGATTCTTACATATAATTTGACCAACCCCAGAATACTGATACGCTTTCGAACAGGACGGACACGAAATCCAAGTTGTGTCCTCATCTTCACCTCCTTCCACCACATGAATCTGATGATCAGCAACAGACTTATTTCCCCCAGTTAAATTTTCTTGCTCCGTTACATTCACGGCCGCCGTTGGAGTTGAGTTCAAAACATTTCTAATCCATTTGCATCCTTCATCAAACCCACCGGGAAAATAAGCCGAGAATGAGTCAATATTGGGCTCATCAAGATTCCCTGTACAATTCGAACATATGAAACCAGGTTCTTGATCATCCGAACTAGTACTTTCTGTAATCGACTCTTTAGCTATTTCAAAAAAGAGTTCAGAACACTGCGAACATAAACTCCACTTCATACCCGGCTCATTCTTGGGTTGGGGCTTAATCGGCTTTATTCGTCTACATTTCTCGCATTTGTAAACACCACCTTCAAAAGCCTTGTTATCAAACACAGATTTGTCAAAACAGATCGTACACACAGCCAAAAATGCGCTGTTTGCTTTTGGTAGTTCAGATTCTAGAAGCTCATCGATGAATTCTTGTCTCGTTGAAGAATCTTTTAGAACAAAATAAGCCCGTAAAGCAAGTTCAGCAGCTTCTTTGGCGAGGGGGAATCGATTCTTGTCAGGGTCTAAGAGGCTGTATAATTTCTTGAATTGGTCTAAGATGAGATAATAACTTGAGCAGTAGCGTTTGAGTTGCAAGATTGCGTACCAGTCGGGATCTTTGGCTTTAGAAACTTTGGTTTCTCCGGCGATGAGCGTGTCGGCGATTGCGAGTATTTGATCGACGCCGGGGAACCGGGGGTCTGATTTTGGGACTGCGAGAGCATATTCCCGGCATTTATGGAAGTCGCGTTGGGAGAGAGATTGTTCGGCTGCTTTGAATAAGTCGTTGGGCGGAGTTTGGCTCATTTTCCGGTAGTATTTCTCCGGTGAACTGTGCGTTTCAGTGTGTGCGAGAGAGCGAGAGAAAGATGTTGAATGAAAGAGAGAGAGGTGTAGCAGTAGCAAGAAATGGGTTTTGAAAATATTGGCGTTCTGTTTTTCGGGAGGGAAGATACAATAGAAAGTAGAGTAAAGGGTAATATGGTCCTTTAACTATGGCTGACGTCAGTTTCTTGTTTTGGCGCCGTTCAGTTACTAAATCGTTTTTAAAAGTGTTAATTAATCTTTGGGACAATCGATCACAAAAATTAAGCCACGAGTAAAAACTTATAAACCCCATGCACTCCCACACCCAATTTTTATTTTTTATTTTTTATTTTTCATTTTTCTGGTCAACTTTAAATCAAGTCGGACTTTAGGTCTGGTCAAATCAAGACGGACTTGGGGAAAAAAATATAACAATTTTCAAGCTTAAAATTTGAGCTTTTTAGGTTTCAAAGTAAGATATTTTTAGGGTTGTTTTGTTTATTTCCCCTAAACTTTTATTATTTATATACATTTATCCTCCTATTTTACTTTAAAAACATAAAACTAAAGCTCAAAATAAGTTAACTTTTCATTATTTAAAAATGTATATTACGTAAAAATAAAATTAAATATATATGTACTACAAAAAATGATGCGAGTACAAATATATATAAACATAGGGGGAATAAAGAGGCATGTTTAAAGTCCCCAAACTCGAGCCCAAAACAGGTCAAACTTTTGCATGGATGCTATATTTAAAAATTGCACCGCGTAACGGCACTGCACGCACGTCACGTAGGCGGATGCAACGTAAATGCGGTTACAAATAAGGATATAAAAACTTTTAAATTTACAAAAATAAATAATTATTAAATTTTGATAAATTAAGATAACAAATAAAGATACAATGACATGATTGCAAATGTTGTTAAAGAAGGTCAACAACAAATAAGATTGATAATTTATCACAATTATCATATATAATAAAATATTACACAACTTTAGTCAACTAGTAGCATCCGATAAGAAATTTAGAAAATGTGACATTAGCTCTCAAGTAACAAAAATAGTGAAGGAAAAGTTTTGACAAAAACACTCAGGTTGTTAAAATTCAAATCACATACACATTACAAAGACATAATTTTCTAATAGTTTATCCGATAATTAATCAACTAATTAATGTACAAATCATTAAAACAATGCAAACAATGCCTAGCTTAGTGGTAGGCAAGAGTGTTCATATTATTTACTATTCTAATTCATGTAAGTTAGCTAGCACCTTAATTTACATTTTAGGAAATCTAAAATAAATTGCAACTTATTCATATGTTGTAGTTTTTGGCACTATGTTTGGAGATTGGCAAGAGAGTTAGATTTAAATTTTAAGATTTCTAAATATGTGTATTATATTGTAATATATAAATTGCAATTATATTATAATATAATATACATATTAAGAAAAGTAAAAGAAGAAAAAAAGAGTAAATAAGTTCTAAATTTATCCCTAGACTCACTCAAAAGGTCATGCATGAATATAGCATTGTTAGTAACTTAATTTCTTATATACAGATAATTTTTTCTCATATTTTTTGATGTGGGATTGTGGTGTTACATGTATTTTATCTCATCTTTTTATGAACAAAAAAATTTGTATTTTTAGTCATCTTTTTGGGACGAAGAAGTATATATTCTCCTACCGTTCCACGACAAATATTAGCTAGGAGCACTAATCCAGCTAACAGATCTCCTACCGTTCATTCAATTAATTGATTACTGAGGTTAATTTTGGCATGGGCCTGGCTGCACTTAAGAGGTGCGACCAATGCAACTCCTTCTTACGGCCATGCTAATGACTATTAGACCTCATTTTGAAAAACCAAAATATTGACTATTACGCTGAAGATGGAATAGAGTAGTGAAAATGACTTAATAATTGATTTAGACTTGAGACTATTAGTTTAAGGATTATAAAAATGACTTAATAATTTTTAGATTATAATTATAATTCCGGGATTATAATTATAATCCCGGAATTATAATTGTAATCCTAGGATCGGTAGGATCCGGGAATTTTATCCAATGCAAAAGTGATTTTAAGCGATTTTTTGTTAAAGTTAAATAAAGAAAATTTGAACTAATCATAATATTAACTAATCATAATAATGTTTTCAAATTACAATGCTATCCTCCTAGACCCCTATAGCTTGAAAATGTTCTAAGATAGCTTCATTATCAATAGTTTCAAATACATCATTTTCAATGTAAGGAACCAAACAATCACTCAACCATTTATCGCCCATTTGGTTTTCAGAGTGATTTTAATAATATTCATCATCACGAAAATATCCTCTCCACAGTGGCGTTAGCAACCAAGCAAAATCAAAGCCAATTTCAACAACAAATAAACTCGAGGATACACAACGACATTAAAAAAAGCCGCTAAGCATGAGCCAATTTGGTATATCGATAATCCATGAAACCCCAATTTAAAAAACCCCAATTTCAAGTGAGATGAAAAATTAAAATTAAATCCATCAATCGGTGACCAAAATAGCTTTCGGATTATAAGTAGATTTAAACCCCTAAAATCCACAAATCTTATCACTAACATTAGAACTTAGAAGTATTAACTATTAACTATTAAGTATAACATATTAACATTAATCTTAGAGAATAAAGTATCATACATTCATACTCACCAAGTGGTGGCATTGCTGGAGACTTGCGAGAGAGAGAAAAGATTTATGAAGCTTGTTCACTAGAAATTTATGAAGTCTCGTAGTGCTGTAGAGAGAGAAAGATTTGTGAAGCTTGTTCACTTGAGAAATTTATGAAGCCTGTAGTCTGTACTCTGTAGAGAGAGAAAGATTTATGAAGCTTGTTCCTTTGGCTGTGGGTTATGGGGGTGCCGGCTGGCTATTTAAAGTTTTAAGTTTTAACTTAAATTTTTTTTATATATTCTGCCCCAAAATTTATGAAATTCTATTTTTGCCCCTATAGCTATATAAGGAAGAAAAAAAAATTCCAGCGGAGGCAGGCGCCTCCCCTGCCCCCTAAGTACCTCCGCCCCTGCCTAGAATTAATAGTCCCGAGATTATAATCACATGAATTATATAATCCTTTCAATTGCAAACATACATTAAGCTTAAGGTATAGAGGAACAGGTCAATGTTACTACTATATGATAGATTAGGGAGAAACATCATAATGTCCTGATCATGCTGGTGTACGTAATAAACAATGGAATTAACCAACTAGTTTTTCGTTTTTTTTAGGTGCAATACAAATTTTGTTGCAAGAATAGATTGTCCACCTCCGAGAGTCGCATTAGAGGCTCGAAATCAAGATCTGAAACAACCCTTACGGGGGTTGCAGTGGCAAGTAAGAGTAGATCACTAGAACATTATCAGTGAATGGTGAAAGAATCTATCAACAACAATTAATCTGTTTTGACATTTTGAAAAAAAATTACAAGAACCGACATGTAAGTTCAATTCAGCACAAAATTTTGTTTATTACACTATCTGCTTAACTATTAGTTGTGCATTCAACTATCACTACAAGAAATTACACAAAAAATGATGACGCTAAAATTTGTCGTATAAAATTCATTTTTCGTCACTAAAACATTTGCTGACAAGTGTTAATCGTCACACAATGAGCGTGGTAAAAGGTTTATTTGACAATATATGATGTCATCACTAAATGTTTTAACTTATGGCGACGATCACACCATTGTCACTATAAGTAATGACTTGTAGTGACGTTAATAACATCACTATTTGAATGAAACTTTCGTCACTCTATGTAATGTTCCGTCATCAAAACGTAGTACATTAAATGACGCCAAACTTTTTTTGTCATTAAATGATATTATTTTAGTGACAAAAATATGTTACTCTATTTAAATCATCTAATTTTAATGATGACAATATTGTCATATTTATGATTATTATTTCGTCATGTTATTGTGTTTATCGTCACCGAAAATAAGAAAATAAATGACGACAAAACAATTCATCACCTAATAATATATTTAACATGACAATTATGTCGTTATTTCATATTTTAAATAATATTACAAAATAATTTGTCACCAAATAGTTACTTTTTGGGACACATTTTTCAATGTCACTAATTGAACTTATGGTGACGATACATCTCGTCACAGAAAGAGCTATTAATAGTGACAAAATTAGTTGTTGTGATTAAATGAATATATAATAGTGACGATATAGTTTGTCACCAAAGAGTTACTTTCTATGACACATTTTTCTCTGTCACTAATTGAATACTTATGGTGACGATAGAAAAAATTAAAGGTCATCACTAAATAAATATATAATAGTGACGGCATAATTTGTCACCAAATAGTTAATATTAGTGACAAGATCAATTGTCATAACTAAATGAATATATATAATGACAATACTATTAATTCTAAAGAGTTAATATTATTCGTCATTAAATTTTAATTTTCATTGACCAAATATTATTTGTCAATAAATGATTATAAATCGTGATGATGGTCATATTAAGTTGTTTGACATTCAAAATGTATTGTGACATTAACAATTTTTAATAAAAAAAATATTATACATTTTGTGAACTTTTTAAATCAACTTTACACATATATATAATATAAGAGACAAAAGGCAATAAATATTTAAAATAAAAAGTAATTATCTTATAAAAAAAATAGTAGATTCACTGATTCAACAAAATACCCAACTAGCTAGGCAATAAACACTGAAATTCTGAAATCCATATCCTAAGAAAATGCTTAATTAAAACCTTCAACCTTGTGGTTATTGACCTTCCAGAAAAAACTCTATCCGCAAATCACAAAAACATATAGACATAAATCAGTCAAATAGTTATGAAATTAAAAAAGAAATGTATATAAAGAAAGAGATGTTTAAATAATAAATTGTGAATTTTCTAGAACTATAGCTATAACATTACTAAAAAACTTATGCTATCTTTTTAGGCCCATAAATATGGAACAATAATATTATTAGTCAAATGCAATCAAGCAACTAATGATCTTAAGCTCAAATTCACCAAACAGTTAACTTCGAACAATAAAATAAAATAAATAAACCAACTACTTGAGTGCATGTTACAGAAAACTTGAAAGGATGTTATCTAGCATGGGCAACTTCTACTTAATTCATTGATCATGTATTGAGTTCATATGAACATAAACCATAAACACAATAGTTGCTTAATTCACCGATGATGTGTTATTTTGTCTACTATCCATAAAAGAGGACCATCTTTGTGGGACAAATATGCAGTTAAAAACTTTTTTTGTGGGACAGAAGGAGTGTAAATTGTAAGCATACTGATACACATCATCTATGGAATTCACAAGGGGTCATCATGAGTAAATAAGTGCACTATATGTGAGTAATGGGTTCATTAGGTTGCATCTTATGTCTAAACATCAAGTTTAAGAACAACAGACTTGGTAAAAATTATGATAAAATAAATATTATGGTCAAGCTGACCAACAGACCATGAAAATTATTGAGTTAGTTGAGCTAAGGAAAAAATACAGTAATTTGAGTAAATACAAAATTCAGCTAATGGGCTTGCCCTACTGATTGCAAAGCCTCGCACAAAGGTCGACTCATGTGAGAAGTGACTGTCAAAGAATCACCATATACAAAATGGCATAATTACTTGAATCCTTACTGTCTTTTAAAAGTCAAGTGATGAACTAGGATGGATATAATTTTCTGAAACATGAAAATAGTAAAAGATGCTTACCATCCTGTAGCCCATAAGCTTACAAAAGTGGCCTTCAATATTACTAGTATTTTTTGGAAGCTGAGCAGACCAATGTGAATTTTGAATTCATCAAAAGACCACTGTCCCTAAAAACTTGGCAAGAGTGCGCGTCTCGCCTGATTCAGTGATGCCAATAACCTCTTTTTCCTTGAAAATTTAACATTTTGTTCATTCACCGTTTTCAAGTCTCTGTAACCATAACAGAACAACAACCAGAACACGTCAGGACTTCTATGTATATCCCAACAGGAAACCTGCAGAAAGCTGGTTAATAAGAATAAATAGTCCTTGAAGATTCGGAAAATATAGATTTTCATGTTAGGACTGGACTGCTGCTAGTGAAAGAACAATTAGATAAAACCAATTTCCTCACTCTAAGAAAGTTAAATCATTAAAAAAAGAAAAAAATGAATTACCACAGAAAGATATATTAATGTTTATACATATTAGTGCCAGACTGTTTCGAAACCACATTCCTCTTATTTTGACAGAATGTAATAGGAGGACTAGTGGAAGCAAATATATTTTACAAGTCAGATGATATTTAGGGATCTATTCTTAAATTTTGGTCAAAATTATGATCTCACTAGTTACAAGACTTGGTATGATAGAACTAAAAGAAAATAACCCCCCAGCAAAAACTTGAACAATTTCTTCTTTTTATTGTTTATTTTTCCTCGACTAGTAATTTAATTTGCCTCACCAAACATTCCAGATTAAGAGGCCTTCCATCACTAAAAAAATTTCTAGCCAGTTCCATCTGAAAAGAGAAAAAGATATAAAACAACAATAAAATTAAAATGCAATAATGCAACAGCCTAACTAAGCTGCAACTAATTCCAATATTAGAATTCTTTTTACCTTTTGCAGCATCAACGACAATCCTCAATCTCCGGACCCAGTTTAATGTCACTCTTTTACTATTTGCTTCTGAATGAAAGAGTATACTTATTATGTATGATCTTCAAAATCAGTATCAATCACAAAATGGAAAATGTAAAGGTAGAATAAGTGGAATAGGAAAAGAGAAAAAAAAGAAATTGTTCATATATAATAATATATACCATAAAGGATATATATCAGCCAATGATCCACCAGCCGTTGTCAACTGGAAGGTTAAAACCACGTTCAATTATATGCCCATTCTGTATAGGCTTTCCTAATTCACGTAAATTTTTACCCTTCACCATAACATGACTGCTGAGTAGGTCAGAGACCTTATTTCTTTGATAGGGAACACCCTATTCTAATTCAATGCCCCCATCTCCTTTCTCAACAGACAACCAAACACAAAGGTCACCATTTAGACTTTAATAGCCACTATCATATCTTATGGTTATGCCAAGAATATACCACATGATCATACTATGTGACTTACCATGCAGGAAGGGAAATTGCTTGGGTTATAATCAAATTTGCTTAAATAAAAAGACATATAAACAAACAACGAGTAATTATATATATCCTGTTATTTTTTGGATCTGAACTAAAAATTCACAGATACTTCTCACAACAGTTTTCAAATGCACAAAAATAAAAATTTGCACTCATCCATACATATCTAAAGAGAGGTTCAAGCACGTTTCAACGAATCATTAATGAGACTACAAAATACTATGTTTAAATTAAAAATGGGTGGAAAATAAAACAAAACATAAATAATAATTAAATGAATTCAGCAAAAAAAGCAAAGAGTCCGTCCATGCACAAACCTAGCTATCTAAGGATCGGACCTTCAAAATCATACTCATTTTTCATCAGTCTTGAATTTTTTTCATCTTCTCTTTTTGATCCTGACCCTCTTCTTTTGAAGGATACAAAAGTATCGTGTCAAGAACATGATACTTTTTTCGCATCTCGTCTATGTTAGACTCTTCTTTTTGATACATAAGCATCGCGTCAACAACATTAAACTCTTTTCCACATACTGGATACTGACATTTCGGCAAACCTTGTTGAGGAACCCTAACTTGCTTAAATGTGTAAGAACAGTGCGGACACGAAACCCAAACTGTATCAGCAGCAACAGCATTTTCAACTCCAACTCCTTCTGCATTAATCCCACGATCCATGATGAATTTGGATAACAATGGAGGGAGGCTTAATGATGCATGATTGATGTAAATTAAGAGATATATATATATATATATAGCCGTACGTGTGTATTAATATAACACACACACACACACTTCCTTCCATGTCTTCTATTTAGAATAGAACTCTATGATATCATGGTAGTTACTGCAGATTAAATTCTTAAAGATCAAATCTCCTAACGTTCACACACACACAGATACGTGTAAAGTTCTCCCACATAAGATAAGATGGATCCCACAAAATCCACCTAGCCGTGTCCCAGGCCCAGCTAGCAAAAGGTTTTTTTCTTGGTTTTGAATATATTTGCGTTTTTGTTTTTTTGGGAAGGGAAATGAAGGGTAATATGGTCCTTTTTTAGTTTCTTGTTTTGTCTGGCGCTATTCACTTGCTATATCTTTTAAAAAAGCATATTAGTAGTATTAATTTGGGACAAAACAACCGATTACAAAAATTAATCTATGAATAGACAGACCCATCATCATGCATTCACACCCCAAATTATTATCATTTTAATCTTTTTTCTTTTTTTCTCTTTGGGCAAAAAATTGACATATACAAGCTTGAAAATTGAACTTTTAAGGTTTCAAGTCCGGTATTTTAAAATATATATTACGCAGAAATAAAACTAAAAATGATGCAAATAAAAAAAATAAATATATATATATAAACAGTGGTTGACATTTAGCAAGCCAAAATGCCCTCAAAACTAACCTTTACATAACTATGAACAGGTAATATGGTATAAAATAAACTCAAAAGAGTCTGAAAAAACCTCATTTTCAGGTTATTGGGCTTTATAATATGTATTTATCTGGAGAAAAACAATCAAGTTGTTGGACAGAGAGAAAAGATTTTGACAACAAGAGCCTTTTCTTCATAATGTAATATACAAATCAATATTACAACATTTTCCCAATGGGGGAAAAAAATGTCTGAATTAGTTTACAAGTTCATTTTCCACTCAAGAAGCTGTGAGGGAAGCTATCGCACTATGAAGTTTTCTCATAGGTAATCTTGCATAACTTTCTTGAGAAAGAATCAATAGTGTGATTAGTATCAAAAAAAAAATTAACACTATTTGAAGTTGCTTCAATTGCCACAACATGAGTGACTACTTCGAGTCATTACCACAGCTTGAAGCCTGCAAAATTCTCCGCAAAGCAAATGCCCAAAATGTATAAAACACGGTTGAAGCCACAATAAGTACCCCTAGATAGATGCAAGCAGTTGTAGCACAAACATACACGAACCTGCAAAAAGGGTATCATTATTATTTTTTATTTATTAAATTTGCTATACGTACAAAATATACAAGGGACACCAGAAAAGGAAATGTATTTTTTTTTCCCAGGAACATGCACTATCATATTAGGACTTATCCTTATATCTCTTTAATCCGCCAAAGGTGCGTATAGTTATCAACCAAAGAAGTTTGATAAACTCACTCTTTTTCTATATTTTTTTTAATATTATAATTTATCAAGCGATACTTATTGTTAGACGCTAGATGATTAGCCAATCTATAGTTCTATAGGGGCAATGTTACAGGAGTACAAGTCATGTACACAGACAATTTGACTATCCTGATCCTTGGCCACCCTACTAAAATGAAATAACGAAACTTCAGTTATGGCCAGGAATCTTTTGGTCTCATCAATAACATTCTAGCTAAATTGAAGCTAAACTGAAGATGCAAACTGGAAATGCATCATTGATCATTCTACATTTTGAACGTAGAACAATATTACTAAGGGGCTCGGAATTTGATCCAAGATTCTTATTGTATAATCTCTAAGACTATCATTATAGGCAGGAGCAAGTCAAAGATTTACTAAGGCAGTCATGCAGTGACACCTGTGATTGGTAAAAATAAACTTTGGAATCCAATCTTTAGATATGTTAACACTTCACACACACATCAGACAATTTGATGGTCCTTTTTGGAGTTTCCGGATCAAGGTCATCTAATCAAATATATGGGCATGAGGGCATCATGTTGAACGATTTAGTTAAGCTGAAAGAAACATCGAAAATTGCAATTTCAGAAACATGCATTCTACCAACTGCAACTCCCATGCCACATACATAACAGAGGCTAATATGGATAATCAAAGACAAATCTCGGTTCAGTTAGACTTACTTTGGGGAAAAGACACTCCAGACAAATAAATGATTCCTCATTAATAGCAATATGATGGTGTATGCAACCAAAAGAACTGAATTTAAGCCCAGTGGGACCAGACAAGGATAGCCAAGAGTCATCTTGAGTAGATGCTGGAGATCTTCATCCTGAGAATTCACAATAGAGTTTGTGCCCTTCAAGGAGATATTCACTAACATGCTAAGAATAGCTAACATGGGGGACGCATAGGTGATGATGAACATTAAAATGCCCGAAAGTATCGTTGAGTGGCTTGAGAGACCCTGGAAATGAACAAAGCAATATAATCAAACACATAATAATGTTGGTAGCAACATCTAGGCATGACAAATTATGCTAGAGAGTAAGAGGTACCATGAAGGCTCCAGCGACATCTATTGTAGCTAGAGTATTAGTGTTTCCAAGAGCAAAATGGCCAGCCATTCCCAAATAATATAGAGCAGCAACCTGGGTAAAAATATTAATAAAATTAGCAACTGAAATAGTGGTGCAAGTTCACATCTAAATCTTCTTATTTCAATTTTCCAAAATGACAATTGAGCTTTCTATGGCTCAGTGTTCATGTTAAGATTTTGCGTGATTTTAAGATTTCAAGTTTTTCATTAGAATATAGTCCTTCATGTTCAGGATAAATTAAAAACGTGTATAGCTAATATGTATCTCTTATCTGCACCCTTAATTTAAATAGAACTAATCCCTGTACTAGCCCATTTTTTAACTATCTGACATCATTTGTTAACTTCCTTTCCGACATACATATGGGAAACCAGACTATCAGAACATTTAATTTCTAAAACTGACCTCAACCCACTGTTTAAGACTTGGATCACTATTCAAAGAAAAATTCATGCTTCCCAGGATTTGTAAAAGAAGCAACCATATAGGTATTGAATTCATGGGTTTCTGTAGCAGTAGTTGTAGAAGGCACCAGCAGATAATGTATCCCAAACCAATCACATAGATCGAATCCATAATCCCCACAAGGATAACCTTGCTTTGGGAGTAAGATGGAACATCTTTTGACGAGCAAGAATGATGGCTTGAGCAGGTCTCAGCATTCTGAATAGGCATAATCCATGGTAATGCAATTACAATCCCCACTGCAGAAGTACCAAGAGTTGCATAAATTAGTTGTACCAACAGGGTGGCACCATAACTAGAAGCTGGGAATTCACTGTTCTGGTATTTAATGATGTGTTGCAGAACCAACCACCCTGGAAACAAAATGATTAATCCAACAAACATGACAAACCGTCTCTTTGACCATACAAAAGAAAGACCATAAAAGCTCAAGGTGATTGTTAGCAACACAGAAATCAGCTGACTTGATTTTATATAGGCAGTTCCTCCCTTCTCAAGCCACTTAGAAATGTCAGGAAGATGAGTCCAGTTAACACCACCTTGATGCCAGCCTCTCAGAATCCTTCCAGAAATAAGAATAACAATAAGGGGAAAAACTTGAACAAATCTTCTTTTGTTTTGTCTCTCTGTCAAACTAACTGGACTGTGTGTGATCCCCGCTGAGACGGACTGTAATGATTTTCGGAGTAATATCAAATAGAATGAGGATGTCAAGAAATGCCATATATATTGCTCTTCTTCAATGAGAGAACTAGATCCCATACTTAACACAAGGAACAAGATAATAGCCAGAACAAATTTCTCATCCAAATGCCATTTTTGAATCCTGTTACTGTTGCCAGAGATGTGACATTTTTCACTCATACAAACTTCTTGACCTAAATGGTAAATAATGCTTAGCAGGATTAAGCATGACAGGAGCATTGCTGTCACCCCAAATGCAAGTAGACCAACAGGTTTCTGCAATGTCAGTATGAGTACAACGTCAGAAAATTTTACAAGGATAACAACAATTTGTAAGATAAAACATGAGTCCTTATCTATATTTCAATGTGAAGGGTCCAACATAATAACTGTGAAAGAAGATACACTTACATCAGTTGCTCTGCGAGATAACCACTCACTTGCTGTTCTTAAAAATTCATGATATGCCAAAAGTGCCCTTCTATAGTCGTCTCCGCTATTAGACCTATTACATATTTTAAGAAAAGCACAACGGAAAATTCAGCATTTTATCCCATTAAACTCATCTCAAATTTTCAATCAAAAGGAATAGACCACCTGGCCACTTTAATAGACTTCCAGGACTTGTGAAGAGCTGCAGCATTTAGATATAAGTAACAAAAAATCTCCTCCAAACTGCCATCACATTTACTGGTTTCATACCCGTGATCATCCTTAATGACACCACACAAGAAACCACATGATAAATCAGGTAATTGTGCTTGAAGTAGCCTGAATAATTGCCAAGAATTTAATTCCAGTGTCCTTAACTGTTGGTCATCTGTATATTGAAGCAAGATAACACAAGCAAGTTGACATAAGGTTTATGCATAAAAAGAGCTTAAGAGATTCTGAATACTGATTTTGATACGACAAATCAACTGCAGTTCTTAAATTAAGGAACCACAACCACTCTGATTCTCTTGTCTTACTTAGTTATCTTATATAATATATTCAAAGAATAAAGAAATCTTTAACAAACAATTTTGCATCATAATGTAAATCTCCACAAACAAGTCAAAAGAATTTCTAGATGCAAGGTCTGTTAGAAATATCTCCTTTTGATATGAGAGAATCAAGATCAATTAATGTTTTAAAGATAATAAGAATGTCTAGAAAACCCTTCTTTTTCTAGGAACGCTTACCCCACCAACTTTATATGACAAAAGATGAGTGTTTTGGGGAAATAATTTTAATACATGCCAAAAAAAATATTTATACACAATTTTTTTTGGAGGGGGTGCATTTTCACAAGGACTTTCACTTACCACAAGCCCACTCTCACGTGAATGTGGGACTCATTCTCATGTAAAAGAGGAGCTTGTGCAAGAAAAAAGATGCTTGTGGAAATAGCAATCCCCTCTATCTTTTGTGTTCTTAATACAGTTGAAAATATAAAATTCAAATAAATAAAGAATAATAAAATATATTACAAGAAAAATGTATATATAAGTTTTTTGGCATGTCTAAACATCAGTGACGAAGAACACCTCAAAAAGTTGTCATTTAAAGTGGGATGGACTAATAGCATGCGGGTTAAACACACTTTTCCCACCCTACTAGACATCTGTTTACAAATGCATCACTGAAGTGAATTTTTTTACGGTCAACTCGTTGAACTATAACTTTTTTACAAAAAATGAAATTTTTATCTAAAAGTTTTAAAAGTTAACGGAATGTTTATGTGGCACCATATCAGATGCTTAGGTGGACACATCAGATGCTTAGGTGGATATTTAACAATTAAAAAACACAACAATTGTCAATTCTATAACAAATAGTTAACCAAAATATAAATCAAATTAATGTACATAACAAATAATTAAATTAATTAAATAAATTAATAATAAATATATTAATGTATAATTTTTACAAATATTTATATAAAAGTAATGAATTCATATTATTTTTTTAATTTTTAAATATTTTAAGTTCACTTTAAAAATATAAATTATCTAATATTTTGAAATGGAGGGGATTATAATTATAATTATAATTATAATTATAATTATAATTACTTTTATTATTATTATTATAATATTTAAAAACAAATTACTACCAAAATAATAATTATTATTATATTATTATTATTATTATATTATTATCATAATTATAATTTTGTGGATGATCTTTCATCAAACTCGCCACTGATTCGTGATTATCATCTCATTACTGCTCGCCGACTCCCGTTGCTCATAATTATAATAATTTATATCTATAAAATTTGTCCTTTCATATTTGGTTCCTGAGCAGTAGTCTCCACATTAACATGATCGTGAGTCTTCAATCTCACCAAACTTGATGTTGTGTCTTCTTCTGGAGCTTCGTTTTTTGCTCCAGCTCTTTGATATCTTCTTCTGGATTTGTTGCATTTGGGGACACTCTACGGTATTAATAACACCAATTTCTCTACAAAATACAAAATCGTCAAGATCCGAACCCAAATCTGAATAGATCCATAAACCCAGAAAAGCCCCAAACACCAACAAATCGTCAAGATCCGAACCCCAAGCCAAGCAGATCCATCAGTGCATATCATAACTCCAAATCCACGAAGATCGAACCCCTACTAATCACACAAAGATGTGAACATATTTTGGGTTTCAGTTTCATGGGAATGAATTTTGGGTTTGGTTTAATTTGTACAAATTTTGAGTTTTGATTCTTGATGCGAGCGAATTTGGGTTCCCTTAGATGCAAAAGAATTTTGGGTTATCTTTCTCTCTTAATATCTAATGGTTTGGGATTTAAAAAAATATTAATTGATGTTTGAAGTGCTTTAATATTTCTTTCTTTTATATTTAAGTCTAGATTTAATGATTTCATAATATAAATAATAATTATATTAATTTTCAAAAATAAAAATAATAATTAATTTTCAAAATTTTAGTTATATTTTTGAAGTTTGAATTTATTTTTATGAATTTTCATTTTTAATTTGTAATTATTATGAAAATACTTATGAATAATGTTAAAAACATTACTCAAATTCAAAATTTACCCATTTAAAAACTGACGTGGATAATGTTAAACTCATTTAATTTCCTATGTGGCAACAACTAGAATGAGAGCACATGAAGCAGCTGACGTGGATGTTCATTTAAAAGCTTACGTGGATGTTCTGTTAAACTCATTTAACGGATTTTGTAACGATTTTAAAATAATTTGTAGTTCAATGACTCGAAAGTAAAAAAATTCATTTCAGTGATGCATTTGTAAACCAAGGTCTAATAGAGTGGGGGGAAAAGTGTATTTAACCTTATATCATGCTGAATTCATTTAGCCCCTAAAAGAGCTCACTAACAAACTATTTACCATAGTCCCATAAATCATTGAGCCTCGGGAAGAAATGTCACTTGAAAGAAGGTGATCAAGTTCTCCTTTTTCTCTTCTCTTTTAAAGTTTCATTTCCTTTCCCTGTTTCATGGTTAAAATTAAGATGGTAATAGTTAAAATCAAACCTGTCAAATAATTCAATGCTTCAGCAATTAAGATGCCAGCATTATTTTTAGGTATTGGGACACCAAACAGAAGAGCTAATGTTGGAGCAATGTCAACCTGGATCACCAAAATAAGAGGCCATCAAAAATCATTATAGACAAAATGCTTTAGGATGTTGTCTAGACCAATTACACAAGGCTGAATACTTTTTTAACATGTGAATGCTAAACACAGGAAAAGCGCTGAGTCTCTTGCATAATCTGAAAATATAATGCCCATGAAACGTAGCAAGTATTTGTTCCTAGTACATTTTCATCTTTTACCCCCAATAAATATAGCTCTTTTGCGTATGTTCTCCAATTTATATGGGATATGAGCTTATCTTTGGTATTTATTCTTTTTATTTCCTCCTTTAATATATATAAACTATAAGTGAAGCCTCAATCTACTCTCCGATCTCCGAATAGCTGGAAATTTCCCCTTTTTAATAATATAAAATTAAACTACAAGCAATTAAACTCAGATAATGCTACATTATGTGAGTCGCACACTCCAGATGGGATCTGCATGCATTTAAATCTTACCAATATCCTTGAGAAGGCATACAGAAACATACTTAGCTTGAATAAGTATAAAGTTAAGGTTCTAATACCTGGTTAACTGTGTTATGGGTAGTTGATGCATAATCATAGTTGCCCAGACCAATAAATAGCATCAATGAGTCGGTTTCCTCATACGAAGAACCCCCGTGGTTACCATTGTCAGTCATGCCATGATCACTGACTACCATCTTGAATTGAAATGAATGACAAAAAATAGATCAGTCATTAATTCCAAACTCTTGGATAGGCCAAAGTTCTAGAACGGACGTAAGCTTGATAAATATCAATCACAATTGAGCAATATAGAAACATAAATTTCAGCGATGAGAGTCAGAGCCAAAATTCCAAAGGGGTAAGGTCATGTAAGAATCTAGAAGAGGCAATAAAAAATGTCACACCTGGAAAGCTTTTCCAGAATAGTTTATAAGGATGATGTTTTAATTGAAGTCATCAGCACAATGATTACATCTAGATATTAAGCATTTCATATTCCAGAGATTGAAAATTTTCAACTTTGCACCCATTCTTTTCTGGATCGTACGTGTAAATTGTGATCGGCGGGCTGTGGGTAGGGAACTGAGAAGTGATATCATTAAATCCAGATTCTTAATCCCTGTTTATTGACATTGAAGAGATTTGTTATTTATGAGTTAAAACTTAAAACAGTTTAAAAGAAATATACATATATTAGGATTTAGGACTCCGCATGAACACTTGAATCCATGTTTTGATCATTGTATCACTCTGGGGAGTTTTCCCTTATGTCCAACATGGACATTGGTGTCTGACCTGGGACCTCAAAGAAAAACAAATGCAGCTTGCTATCTAATCTTAAAACTTTGTTTGAACAGCAAAAATATGCCAATGATACCATAAAGTAATAACCTCACAGAAGGCTTTGAGTACCAGCCATAAGAGCAACATCAGAAAATACAATGAATCCTTGGCCAAAATAAACATGGATTTTTTGCATTCTTTTACTTTAAAAGACATTAAAATGTGAAGTACTTAACCAAAAAGACTTTAAAAGGTGAACTACTTATATTGTTTGAGCCATAGCACTGCAAAAAGATAATTTAAATATATAGAATACATATGCAGTAGAAAACGCAAATAAAGTAGGAACCATAAATCAGAATAATACAACAAAATGTTGTTGAAAATTCATTCAACCACCCAAAAGTAGATCACCAATTATTTAAGATGGAGTACTAAAGTTACTCAAGAAAGAGTAAACCAAATGAATTACGAGGGACCTACGTTATGAAGTTTAATTTACTTTGGAATCTATGTTTTAGAGTCTCTAGAATGCTCAAAGAGTCTTTGTCTAATTTTGTTAAAAGTAATTTGCACCAAATCAGTTTATTTTTATTTCTGTAGTTTCTTCCAGCTTGATAGCTGAAGTTAGGATTAAATCTTGTGTTAAGAACAGCCCAAAGTGGTGGAATCCTCCCACATTTTCTATCCCTGATATTCCTCTCTTTTCAATCTTTTAATATTTTGATTTACATCAATTTCTCTGGTGATCAAATCCTCAATAGTTACTTGTGTTGATTTTATTCCATATTCTGCATTCAGGAGTAGTATTATCCTGGATAATCTCATATTTCACCCAAATGTTTCGATCAACATGCCTCACAATTGTGCCCCATGACGGTCCTGTTAACTTTATATATTAGTTACAGCAAGTATGCATGCTGACTGAAAGTAGTAAGAGTACTTGTACTTATATAGGATGCATTAAATAGACACAAGTAATACCAGATAGCTAGAACAAAGCAGCACAAACCAAAAGTGTCCGTCCTAGATCATTATTTTCTTGAGTCTGGATCATATTCAAGTGTATCTTCTCAATAATTTCATCCATCTCTCTAAGTTTTGGGCCCATCAGAACACTGAAATAGAAAGGCTAACTTAGATGAATGATGTTTAATATTTTTTTGAGAACTGCATCGACAAAAGGCTGAGGTATTACCTATTGCGCCCACCAGTATGTCCAACATGATCCAAGCCAAGATAATGAAGAATCTGAGAGAACAAATTCATAGAGTATCAAGGACAGCACAAAGAAATGTAAACAAGGGATTTCCACTACTTCAATGGACATCAAATGAATCCCACGAGCCTAATAAACCAGAAAACCCAACCTCCCCCTCCGACAATAGTTAGAGGAAAGAGTAAAGTGGGGATTACGAACCCGAGCCATCACATAAATTTGAAAGTAAATAGTCACTCAGCACACTAAAAACATTCAATGCACAAAGGAAATAAATACTGAGGTGCATGTACATACACATGCATTACTACAGTATTGAAAATTTGATGTCACAAAAAATTGAGAATGGACAAGGTTAAATACCAAAAGCTTCCAGTCGGTTCTATCAAGCTCATCACTCAAATGTCGAGATACATTGTGATCCACTTGCACAGTGTCTTTGACCTGAACCAGTAATAAGTTCCCATGTTATATACTGTAAAACGCCCCTTATTATAGGAATGTCACCATGCTACAATAAAAACTTAAAGAACATTGACGAAATCAATCCTCAACACAACCAAAACAGAAGTTCCAAGAAGACCTAATATCCATATTGGCAAATTCAAGGAGCAATGTCGCAGGTAAACCTTTACAAATATCCAAAACCTTAATATACAAGAATCATGAACTGAAACAGCAAACATTAGAGAACTTGTTAAACCTTCAAACTGAAAGCAATATTATTATAGTGACCTTCAGGGGGGGAATGCAAAGTGGGTTCACAGGGTTCATTTTTGTTTTCTTTTTTAAGATTATATTCACTAGGGTCATGTGACCCCACTGAATTAACATATTTAACTTAATATTTCATCTTAAAACTATTTCTCCTTTCTGCCTGATGGTGTAATACTTATTGACTCATGAGGTGAATGAAGAGTTGAAGACCGAAGAACAATAAAAAAGCATTTATCTCTTATACAAATTATAAGACTATGATATAAATATGTTATAATTTTTGAAAAAATTCTTATCTATTGATGTGTAGTACTTCCTCCGTTCACCAAAGATCTTCAGTCTTTATTTTTCAAAAATGACTGTATTTTGTCTGAAAGTGATTGTATTTTGTCCCAAAAGATTATATCTTTTCCCAAAAGTAGTCTTTTTGTCCCAAAATGATTTTATTTTTTTTCCTAAAATATTTGTATATGATCTTTGTGGGAAAAAAATACCATCATATTGCGAGAAAGAAATAAAGCTAAAATTGACCAACTTTGTAATATAAATGAAAGACTTATCCAACAAAAATGTGGTGATATCATACAATTTAATAAAGTCATTTAGAAAACCAAATTGCTAATTAGTGAAGTAATTTTCCATATTACCCTTGCAACACTCCAACATAGACATATATGTTTTGTAAGTACATTGAACCTCTTGTGCAAAAGTATAAACTTCTTGTGCAGTTGTGCTCATGTTCCCTTATTTTTGAAATAATGACGATCACTTTAGAACTAAATATAACTTAATTGTCACATTCTAAGGACTGAGAGAGAAATTTTCTCATAAATGTGATGATATATGAACAAGTGCTCCATTGAAAAAAAATCTATAACCGCCTGATCTAATAATATTTCTGACAAATGTTTAATGCAGTTACACTGAAAACCCAATGTTTCAGAATGATCCATGTATCCTACCTGCAAACTCTTTGCAAATAATGAAAGTAGGGAATGCATATTGGAGTTCACTTATGCAATAGGTCTACTTCGAGTCCTCTGACTCATTTTCAAATTCAGAAATATAAAAGACAAGGAAAACCTCATAATACATAGTTATGAGGAAATATAAGATATCAATGTCATTACAATCTGGAAAGTGGGTAGCATCTAGGCCTTCCCTTCTTCGTCTTCGCCTTTTTCTTGGAATGCATGGGAATCCCATGTGTAGTTAAGGGAACCCAATGTTTTGAGCTGGGTTGCGTTTTTTTTTTCTTTTTTAGTAATTCTATTTCTATATTCTTTTATGTTTCCAAAATGCGAAAGTGAAGCAACAGGTGAATTAATAAAATAAGGTTGCATGCAAATGTATTACAGAAGACTTACAAAGAAACTACTAACTCCATCATGCCTTGCAAATGATCCTGGAAACAATTTAAGCCATGTTTCATCACCAAGCATCACCATTTTCCAACCGATTTTAAGAAACTGTCCTGCAACAGAATATATTAAGGAAGTAATTTATTTCAGAGTCAAATACAGAAAAATTAAATCTGTGGGATTACTCAAACAAATCATAACTAACCTACAAGATTGTCATCCAAAAGAGCCTGACTATTAAAGTTAAAAGCAACATCCAAAAATCCACCAATTGATCCAGACACCATAGCCTGCTTGTTCAGATCAACAGAATGAGGAGACAGCCGTTGTTTGAGTTGAACTACATATTTAATAAAAATGACTAATTCAATCACCTTCAAACGAGGCATTGTAACAGTAGGAGGTGCAGCCTTTGAATGATACCCAATTGCCATTCTCTTAGCCAACAATGACCGAGTATATGGCATCGATTCCCTGAAAACTTTTGGTGGAGGCTGATCATCCTTACCAAGAACAAATTCTGCTGGAAGGCCATCAACAACCTAACTGACACAACCACAATGATAAATAGAAGTTTGTCCTCTATAGGCAACAATAAGAGATAATATGTGTACAATGCTTCCAGCATAGTATCTATAAAAATTATAATGTTCAGAAAGTACATACCATATATATCAATCGATCAAATGAAGGTGGAATATGTGAAAGTTCCTGCATAACAACAAATAATTACCCTAACATTCAATCTGGAACTAAGGAGCAGTTAGGAAAAGAAAATAATAAGAAGAAATGAAAAGAAAAAGAAACTATTAATGAACACAAGTCCATTGTCATTTAATCTTTGAAAACCAAAATCAGTTATAATGCTAAATTGTTGTGGAAGTTTACAAAAGTCTTTACATTTCTTTGATTTCATTTTCTTTCACATTTCCTCTTCTTCTTATCGCCCATTCCAGGTTCCAAAGAAAGCCTAAAAAAATATAACTCAACTTTTCTGGCTTGTGATAAAAGAAGAATAAATTGGTCTTTCAAGGTTACCACTTGGATAATGCCAATGTCCATAAAAAGGAGAATGGTGCCCTCTAACAGCCATTAGATATACCAAAGTACATATGACTGTTTCTTTCTGAGTATTTAATGAAATTAATACATTATTCAAAACAAAACAAAAATTGATAAATCATACACGTGAATTCATGCACATGGTAGACATGTTAAAAAAGAAAAAAAATTACAATGAACTTCATAGCAAAAAAATACAACAAATCACAAACTTAATAAGATACATACCAAATATAACGATTTTAGCTGATCAGGAGACAAACTCGTCACGTTTTGATCTTCAATGGAATGACAAACAGGCGAATGAAAACTCTCTGGACCGCTAAAATGATGAATTAGAGAGAATAAAATCAGATTGTAATCCAACTATCCAATTTTACGAAAATACAACTGTTTAACTCATTGGACGTGAATTCATAACTTTAGAAAACATAAATACAAAAGGAAAAAAAAGGAGGTTGTAATGGAAACTGTTCAAATTATAAGTTTCTTTTCAGTGAAGATGTGAAAGATTACCTGATACCAGAGAGAGCTGGTTTGACGGGGAAGAACCCTAGAACGAAGAGTAGGAGACCAATGATCTGAATTACGACGGCTACTATTGTGAACAGCGTTAATCTGGTACATGTTAGTGAAGACATTGGTTTGGCGCGCCGCCACCTCTTCTGGCTATGCAAATGAGAGTGTTATACAGCCCCGGAGTCTTTGAGCTCAGAGAAAGGAGGAGCAGTTTCCTTTTTAATACTTGCTCCCTTTCAAATTAATATACACTTTTTAAAATTAATTTATAAAATCTTAAAATTTAAAATTAAAATAAAATTATTTATTTTTAATTTAAATAAATATAAAAATTATAAAATACTATTAATTAATATTATTATTTATGAATACATTTGTGAATTGGTTTTCGTATATTATTATGTATGGCATGTAATTATCTTTTATTTTATGTTTTTTAATTTCCACATCACGTCCATGTCATTTATTTTTTTATTTGAAACGCCACTTCATATATTATTAACAGTTAACTAACGGATGTTAAAAAATTAGTTTCTCTTAACTTTTATTGAAAATTTTTGTACTCAATTTTTAAAAACATAAAATATTAAAAGTTGGTTGATTTTTAGCGTCATTTACTCATATCATTATTTGACGTCACAAGTCAAATTATATTTTTAATTTTGAAATGAAGACAATATTTAATTATTCATTTGCCATCAATTAACTTCTTCTTTTTCTTTTTTCTGTTTTTTTTAAAAAAAACGCCATCACTCAACTTGGTTATTAACTTCATATTGGGGTATGCCTCGGTCTCATTGTATTATTTTATTATACAAACTTCAATATGTACAACAAAAAAAATATATTTATATCTATATAGAATGATTCATAGTATCTACTTGTTATGAATCAAAAAGATGCAAACACAATCTATATCGTTCGTTCTAAATATTAACGGCCAAGATTAAAAAGAGAAACGTGGTGTCCGCTAATAATATTAGTAGATGGTGTAATGACACAAACTAAGCTATTATATCTCAAGTCAACGAGTCAAAAAATTACCCTATCCGTTGGTATTACTAGCGGCCACCTTAACACCTAAAACTACTCTAGCAAAACCCTTCAATTAACAACAAAACTGCAAAATTCGCATATAATTTTGAAAGATTTGTGTTCTATTTCAACTTATAGGGGGTGTTTGATAAAAATTGAATGAATCTGAATCTGAATAAGTTGAATCTGAATCTGAATGAAAAAAGTTGTTTGATAATTAACATGTCTGAAATATCTGAATGACAGAATTTTATTATTTTACTCCTCTGAAAAAATTCAAAGTTGCTATAAATTTATTTAATATTACTTAATTTAATAGTTAATATTTTTTTACTTTATTCAGCTCTCATTCAGCCATTCAGTCAAAAAATCTGATTTAGTCATTCAGCTCAATCATCTAACCGATTCAACCATTCAGACGAAATTTTTCCAAAACAAACGCACTTAATGGCTGACCGATTCAACCATTCAATCATTCAGATGTATTCAGTTCTAAACAAATAACCCCTTAATCAACTAAAATTTATAATTTATTAATTAGGGTTTAAAGTTTATTAATTATAATTTAAAATTTATTAACCAGAATTTAAAATTTATTAAAAGAGTTGATAAACTCTTATTCTAATATTAGTAAAAATACGCGTCCTTTAGTAATACTAACAGACTGTTTAATTATGTGTATAATGATCCATGTTTATGTAGTCGGTCCGCTAGTATTACTAATGGACACCTTGTCCTCTTTCTAATCTCAACTATTGATCATTGATTTTAGATGTTATTTGCCAAACCGACGAATTTTTTTGGTCGATATAGCATAAAAATCTGTCGCTATAACCCACTTTATCTAAGGCGACAATTTTATATCTCAGAAAACCCCCAGTTAGTAGATTAAGTAATAATCTCATGATCCTATATATGATACTCCTAGTTAATCTATCTGTCCGCCTAAAAAAATTAAAAATAATACATGGAAAACTTCTTTGTACTGTACGGACACATGTCAGAGACATGAAAGGAGCAATTTTGACCTCGCAGTTTTCTTTTCTTAGAACCCTAAAAACGAAACAAAGAAAAGGAAAAGACCCTGAGGAATTAAAAAACAATTCAATAATTACACCTTGAAAAGCAACTATAAGGTATACAACAAAATCTGGATGCACCAGAAATGATGGTTACAAATATACATGAGACACCATGCAGTGCAATTCCAGGAAAAGTTTCGTCAAGGCATTACATTACATTGGCAAAGGAAAAATTTAGCACACTCTAGATAACATTCTAAAATTGGTTAGATTCCCTCTAAAATGCTATTAAACACAAGCTCCAACTTACAACAAAACATGAGAGGATCTTCCTCCAAAGACTTCTGTTCATGACTTCATATCTCTAAGCCCTCCCCCCTTTTCAAGCTCATCAACAACGTCCCTCAGTGCTGGAACCTTCATGGCAAGAGTCCTGTACAATCTAGAATACCTTGCTAGGGTTCCATCCGATGTCCTAGCTAGAGCAAGCAAGCTTAAAGCCTCAGGGAGTTGACTGAATACCTCTTTCATCTCCTCCAAGGTCAAATTTTCTAGAACGGTGGGTCTAGGAACAACCCTAACAATCTCACCACCTTTGGGTTCTTGAACTCGCGCATCAGCTTTGATGACCAGCTCAGAATTTGAGTTAGCGCCACATTTGATGATGAATGGACTTGTAGATCCCGTATTGAACTGAAGGACATTCCACTGGGCAACATCAATTTCAGCACCGGAACCAAGATCCACAGACAGTTTGGAAGCAACTGATGTATCTTTGGCTGGTAAATCTTCTTCAGGAATTGACTGTATAACAATTGGGTAAGAAATCAATTATTTAAAGTCATTACTTTTCTTTTTGGTAATTAATTGGAGTCAACAAAATACTAATCATTCTCTGATGTCACCAAAAATTGATAAAAACTTGGATATCTGGTGAAACTATATAATTTGATCCATAAGTAAATAGAAAATCTGACAAAAGTACATCTGGATTTTCCAAGCAGTAAAAGAAGCAACTTTCCAACATCACTTCTTAAAATAACGCCAATATAAAAGATCATGTCTTCAATCTAAGTCTTGTATATTTTGAGGATCAGTCAAAGCCTGTGATTATATAATCACAAAATGGCTAACCTGAGCTACAACCCAGTCCCAGATTTAAGGTCAATAAGAAAAATTCAAGAAAACTCCATCAAGAGTTGAACCTACCCCTCCCATTTTATTTTATTTTTTTGTAAACTTCCAATCAGGGATAGTAAAGAGCCAACAACCAACTGAAATTAAATTCAGCTGTAGCATAGCAGATTTATACTTGCCTCTACGGCATGACGAGCTTCTGCAATGTGCGTCCGGGCACATGGGTGGTCTATGTCAAGCAGGGAAGGCATCCGTTCTGTAAGTTCATCTAAAGATGCAAGCATTGCCTTTTTCTTACTTTTAGCCAGTCTGCTTACAGTGGACTGCCTCATAATATCCTGTCATATCACACATTAAATTTAATTGGTTCGTTTTATACTAAACCCAATCATCAACCCAAAGATGAAAGCCACAAGAAAAGTTAAAAACCTTGACTTGCTTCAGTATTCCATCAAGGGAAATTAAAGATGCTAGGCGTGCATCCTCAGCTGCAGTAGAAGGATTCCGAATAGGTGAACCACCATCTTGTAACGTTAACAATGCTTCATCACTTCTCATTTGTTGCAATAGCTGATTATGGAAATATGAAATCAACTATGCTGTGAGAAGAATTCAAAACTTAAGGAGAGGAGGGGGGAGGGAGAGAGAGAGAAGAGAAGAGAAGCCAATGCCACTAAGAACATGACAGAGCCAACTGGTCAAGGTATACAATCAGAACAAACTCTCAATACCAAGAAACTATACATTGGAGAATATCAGATTACACAAGCGACCAATAGGAGTTATCTAAAAGTTAACAAGTATAATTTAAGAAGTTTAATAGTATGTACATGTATCTTTATTTAGTTGCTAGCATTATTCATTTACTCCCTCCGTCCTCAAAAGATGTCCAAGGTACATGTTTTACACAAATTAAGAAAACTAAGGAGAGAGTATAAAATACCTACCAATTTGACCCATAGTGGACCCCATGTACCAATACTAATGAATCTTTGTCTTTTCTAAACCAAGTGGTCCCTACTTAAATGTACTTTTGAGCGTCAACTAGTCTTTATGCATATTTTATATTTGACTTGTGTACTTTTAGACATCCCCTTTTGTGGGAAAAAAAAATTGTACTTGAAGACACGCTTTTGAGGACGGAAGAGTACTTGCTAAGCATGAATAATGCTCTTGAGAGAATGAAACAGATTTTCCCAAAAACCCTATTTTGGTAAGAATACTCCTTGAAGATTTAGGGCATACCTGTTACCTAATACTTTGAACAGCTGACCACTTGGACCCCGTCCCTCTACTGATTATAGTAACATGACTTTTCAATTGACAACTGATGAGATTCATAACAAAAAAAAGGAGGAAAAAAAAGTTTTGTGCAACAAAACATATTCTGTACACCGCTATATGATCAGATCTCATTAAAAACAAAACCTTGAGAAGTTACTTCTGTAGACATACCTAGACTGATCGTATAGCACTTATATGATTAAACTGAAGTCATAAAGAGAGAGAGACAGATGACAACGAAAACCTTTCCAATAGTTACGATGTATACGAACGAATCAAAAAAGACGAGAAAAAGAAGAAGACTGAAGCGATCGAGTTTTAAAATCCAAAGACTTCAAAATCGAAGCCCATGCTGAAACTGAAGCCAAAGTCGAAGCAGACACCGAGTTAATATCAGCAAATAAAGAGATATAACACTCTGTTTCACCAAAAAAGTTTCATCTGCTTGTTTACTTCAACTTTGAGTTAAATTGTATCGAGTTAAATGCTTACTAGTGAACAATTGTGTTTGATAAAAAATTTATCAAGTTAATTGTATCGAGTTAATTTATTTATTTATATATATATATATATATATATATATATATATATATATATATATATCTGCCCCATCCTAAACCCTAGGGCCTGGGTTAGGGCTGGGCTACTCGTCCCCGGGCCCAGTTTGGAACTCCCATTACACCAGAGAACCAGCTTGGCCCATGTGCACCACTACAAAAACACACTCACTATACCATGAAGGTTCTCCTTCCTAAACCTGAAATTCCAGCTTTTGATTGGCTGAAAAATTGCTCCATTATGTTTGATGTGAAGTCCTCAATTGGGTGTCACTATGTTCTTAATTTATGCTTAGAAACTTTAGCTACACCAGCAACAGAAGTAAATTATACTTCATTAGTGTACCAAGACAACTTTCTAGTACGGTAGAGTGCTAGAGGCTTAAGCTTCAGTTTGGGGTTTAAAGAAGGAAGAGGAAAGACAAAAAGAAAATGTACTGAAATTCAACACAAAGATAGAAAGATGGCTGTTGAGCTGAGTGAGTACCTTTCTTCTCTTATGATCAACGGATTCCAGAGCTGAACGCAGTTTTGCTACTTGTGCCGAGTCTTCTGCTACTTCGGTTGCCAAGGTACCTGCTATGTCCTGATAAAAGACCAACATTAACATCAGAATCATGTTAAGACTTTTGAACAATTCCAGGAGATAAGACTACATTACAGCGGGGGGAGAGAGAGAGATGCCTTAAACAAATCTTCAAGTGTGACTTTTGTTATTTAAGTACAAGTCAGACATATAATAAGAACATAAATTGAGGATAATAAAAAAAAATCAATTAGAGGTACTATATGACACTAACAAGCATAAGTAAAGAACAGAAACATTGTTGTATACTATACCAGTAAAGACTCAATTAGACTTTGCCACCATGAAACGGATGATCACACTTGTAGGGGCAGTGACCCTTCTTACACAACACACCTACACCCATTTCATCAAACCTGTCGTTACCCTTTTGATCAATGTTTACCATTTTACGCATTTCATAGGAAGATTCTATTACGTGGTTTAGGAAATTTTTCTGGGGTTCAAGAGCCAGCCAGATATCTAGTATCAAAATAGTCACATTAGGGTTTGGAAAGGTAAAACCATGGCCTATAGTTTATCGGAAGTCCAGAGAAGCCATCACTATGTATCTTATTCATCATTACCGTGCAATTTCCTGTTCATATACACCCATAGACATTTTGCCAAGAGTCGAGAATATAATGACAAATTTGCTAAATATGATGTGGGATTTTGTGCTTTTTGCATCTTAATTACTCATTGCCATTAGAAACCTATATCCAAAATTGTAACAAGTAACAACTGAAACAGTAAGGAAAAGAGTACCATAATACAGCTCACTACTGCTATAACAAAAAACATGCACTAAAGGTAAATGTTTCAAGATTGATCACACCAGGGAAGTTGAAGAAGAAGAAGAAAGCTACAATGCCTTGATATGTGCACCACGATTTGGGTACCATCCCTAAGCATATTTGAATACTAAGGGGGTGTTTGATAAAAACTGAATGAATCTGAATCTGAATGAACTGAATATGAATGAAAAAAGTTGTTTGATAATTGACATGTCTAAAACATCTGAATGACAAAACTTACCGATTCAACCATTCAGACCAAAACAAACGCACTGACCGATTCAGCCATTCAGTCATTCAGCTCCATTCAGCTCTAAACAAACACTCCCTAAGTCTCTTCTTCAAACAGAGGAATGTCCAGTTTCTCTCCCTTGTAATGTTTTCCCCCTCCATCGCAAGACAACATTACCAAGTGGATCATGTTTTAAACACAACACATGGCTGTCTTAGGATGGGATCATATCCTTTTAAGCATCCTATGCTATTCACTAGCTGGCAAACCATGTAAACATGAAACTTGCAATGGAAAATGCAGTTCAAATTGGATCATATGCAATGGCATTCAGCAGCTACCATGTCATTACAACATATACTTCTTAACAAAGCCTCGACTACTAACATTCTAATTTGGCTGTCTGTACATCCAGTAAAAACAGGCTAGCAAACCAACTTCAAAAATCAATGTGATTGAACCTTCAAAAATGTAGACACTCAAATTTGCTATTTTTTCATCCAAATGATGTGCAGAAAAAAAATATATAGGACGTCTTTAAATAATAAAAAATTCTCTCAGGTTCCATTTGGGAGGAAGGAATTTCAAATCCTGTGGATTTTAAATTTTTTATCTTTTACTACTTGAGCTTTGATATAGCAAACCATTTATATGGATTTAACATCCTTATGGACATGGTTTGAAAAGCTAACTGGAATCCTTCGTACAGAGGATTCTAGTAGCAACATGATACTTGTTAACGTGTGTTCATAGCAGTGTGCAGTAATGTAATGTTGTTCCACATATTATTAAAATCTATTCCTATTCCACTGAGTTCATCAAAACGGAACCTTACAGATTTCATGGGTCTAAATCCGATTGCTGGCACAATATCGTGATAGTTAAGTTTCTCATTTCAGTAGTCTCTAACTTGTAAGAACCCGCATTAGAATAGAAATTACATGACGGTTGTTTATCATCATCCGAGAAGCAGGAGTTTAACTCTTTAAATTTTGACTAAGCAAACCATTGCAATGCCGGGAAAAATGAAACACTGAGAGGACAACACAAGAAGGGGGTAAAACACAGACAACTTGGACGCGAGTTGAACTGCTCTAGAAGAGTTAAAGCTATGTAGTATGTATAACTGTTTCAGAAGTTCTGAAACAGTTAATCCAGAACAAAGCTTGGCTCGACTCAGCTCATTTGCAGGCCTTCTCAGAACAAAGCATTAAACTACGAAAACAATGTCCATGATAGCAACAGAAATTAAAAATAATAACAATAAAATGTATGCTTGGGATACCTTCAAGTGCTGCAATTGAGAATTGTAGACACGCTTTGCATACTCTCCTAAAAGCTGCCCTAGTGCATCAGTACTAGGTGGCATAGCAGCACCAAGTCCAGCCATCCAACCGTCCATTATTGCAGTAGAAAGAAGCTCTAACTGACCAGTTGACCCCCCTAAAGTATCATCTGCAGCGACGGAAAGAAAGTCGAAGTTGTCTGCAAGCCAAGATCTGATTTGGCGCAGCAGCTCACCTGTAGGAGTATGAACTACCAAAGCAGCAAGAGCTTTGTTTCCAACAGCAAAACTTTTGCCTTCTTCAGTGATTTCTCTAAGCTTTCCGCCTGTCACATGGTGTCTCCACGTTTCCTGTACATTTGAGTTTGAAGTCTTACATGAGTAGCTGAAATACATTACTAGCTAATAAGAAATTTGGTTTTGTATCGTTATGGTGTATTTCACCAATAGATGAATAAGATAAGTATGATTTTATTAGCTATGTGCCAATGATGTAATTAGTGAGCTTTCTTCCAGAATCAGTCTTTTTCTAGCTTAAATATATATAAAAAATGACCAATTATTCATAAACTTTAAAATGAAAATCACGAAACTGCACAGCAGCCTTCATATTCATGAGTTCAAACAAGGCAGTTCTTTGGGCTTGAATTGTACATTGAAAGATACTTAAAATAAGGAAAAAAGGTCTTCAATTATATAGCCAAGACAATACCAAGCTAAGTCTGATGATCTCCTCATAAAATTAAATTTCCTTCTACAGCTTTGGGCATTTATAAGGCTTAGTTACAAGAAACCATATCTTCTACCAAGACATTCACCTAGAGCCACAACAGAATATCCAAACTGATTCAAGCTTATCATCTCAGGCCGGAACAAGTTAACTGATTCCTTCAGCAAATTATTGATAGTATTCCACAACTGCATTTCCTTGCCAATTTTTGTTTGGATAAACATAGAAATATTAATATATTATTATATGGAAAGAGAGAATACAAGAACAGAGGGGACAAAGAGTCCACCTATCCTAATAAGAGGAGATTAAAAAGAAAAATGTTTCAAAAGAGGGCATCTAATCAATCTCTACAAAGATCAGACACATATATACCCTAAAGGCACCCATGGCAGAGGCCCGCAAGGAAGTAAGGAAAAAGATCATATGAAGCAGCAAAGAAAACCAAGCATTACGCTGAATCCAGATACCAAAGAAAACATAGAAAAGAACATAGAAGATCACCATCTTCTAAAGTATTTTCACATCCTTCTTTCCTCCAAAACCTCTTTTGACCGTGTAAGTACCAACTCATCCTCCGCCAATGCGGGACACCCACTCCACCCACCAAAACACCAAATATTGAGTTCCACAAACTCCAGGCAGTAGAACAATGTAAAAGTAATTGAGAAATAGTCTCATCATTCAGCTTATACGTAATAGATGTCTGGAGATACAGCATTGTGGGGTCTGCACACCTGATAAAGAACATTATATTGCAACTCTTCTTAATTCTATAGTTGTTGAAGCCAAGAGCGTTGCAGTAGCTTGATGATTGGCAAAACCTAAGACAATTGTCCATTGCTCATTGCTTCCAAAGAGTTGCATTTTTTCGTTTGTCATTAAATATGAGTTTCGATATATTAGTAACAAGCTTGGAAAATATGTTTGAACTTGCAGGGGGGAGAGCTAACATTTCTTTATATGTTTGTCACTAGCTAGAATATGCCTAGCCTGATGGAGAGTGTTAGAAAATATTTACATGGTTTAAATATACTTGGGTTAGAGGTTTATCATAGTCCATGATTTAAAATATCTGACACAATTGTTGAGATGCATTTGTGTAGTGAAGGAATGAAAATAGATGAAGGAAAGATGAATGTCCAGCCAGACGTCAAAAGTTCAATTCATCATGGGTATTTTGGTCTGTTTTGTTCATTTTGGGTTCTATTACATTTATTTTGGGTTCTAATGTTAGTTACTCCTATTATAAGAAGGCTAATAGCCTCCACATATTAAAAATAATATGCAATAACATGTGTTTCTCCTCCATTCTTTCACCCATGCTATATATCTTTACGGTGTCAAAATCGAGAAATTCTATGTTCAACACCTAATGTTGTTACCTTAACAAATTGGAGTATGTATAATCGAAGATCATAGCAGGAAAATCCGAAAAGGTCTAAAAATTTATTGGTCAAACCCACCTGATCAATTCCGCGTATCTTTAGGACCACCGATGATAACTTCGACTTCTTTTCTGGCTTTATATTTATTTTAAAGCGCTGAATCTGTTCATCAATCAGTGCATTCCTCATGCTGGAATCATAATGTAAAGGAGATCTACCAGGGCTGCTACCCCTGCTGGAACTTCTGCTACGTCCAGTGTTGGCCTTCTCCAGAAACCGCTCAACAGGAGGAACCTACAAAAAAGTTAAGGAAGAATTATACCTTAACCTCAAATATGGTGCTGGGTATGGCTCATTCATAAGCAAATCTTTCATTACCTTGATAGATTGCAGTTCTGGCGACCTAGAAAGCAAAGATCTTAAATACAAAATCCTAACGCGAGAAACAAGCACAGTATCCATTACCCTCTTTGGCTCTATCTTACGAATAAATGGAATGACAGCATCTCTTATTTCAGAAAGTATCTCATGCTCTCTAGAAGCACCTGCTTTGATGACTGCAGCCAGAACCTACAATATTGAACCACATGTCTTAAAACATAGAATCACAAATATTCATTATTTAATTCAAAGAATTTAAGACCAGAAAACTTTAAAATGAATTCTTAAAGATATCTCCACTTAAGAATTGCAAAAGTTTGATGGATTGCTTATTGCTGTTAGAATTTGATGTGAAGATAACATAGCGGTGATAAAGTCATTGCAACATAGCATGTAATCATTTGGAGCCTTCCTGAGGTGAAATGAAATTGATCATTGAGCATACCAGCATCAACAGCTTGTTCGCTCCATCAGAAACAGTAGCAAGACTGTCGTATTTTTCAGGATCAAAGTCATTTAGGGCAGAAGTAAGATATTCTCCTGCCGGGGTTGTCTTGACCTTCTCAGTAACTGACTTGACCAAAGCAACAGTGCCCTCAATCTTATTGGTGGTTGGAGACAAAGGAACAACATCCATTGAACGTCCTCTATTATTATTATCATTACTGGAAGTAGAATTAAACAGAAAAAAGATTTAATTAAACCAATTAAGTGGTAGAGACTATGAAGGAGAGCATAAAACATCGAAAACAATCCCAAACTGGGATACAAAGTTACCTCCCCAAGTTTCCAGTCTGAATGTTAGTTAATAATTTGGGTGATGGACTTGACACCTACGAGATAAAGGCTGATATCAAATTGAGAAATCTTGATACCACCACTTAGACCCAAACGACAAACCAGTCTATTAGTGACAAAAAAAAAAGCATGGAATTAAACTACGAAAGCATGGAATCAAACTACAACCCAGTCTATTAGTGACAAAAAAAAAACATGCATAATTCTGAATCTCATTTTTTTCCCTGTTCCTTGGCAAGTAGATTGTGGAGTTCATGGTTTGTGTTATTCAATGAGCTTGGAGTTTGCCCTTCTCTTGACATTTTACTACTGCTCAGGTTTAGAGATTTTAAGAGAAAAAAGAATGGTAAAATTTATGACATTGAGTGCTAATCTTTCAGTATTTTGACAAAGAATAATGTGTGTATCTTCTTAGATACATATCTCTCTATAACCTTGCTTAAGGATAGGCCGATAGGATGTCCATTTTGGCATCTCTTTTGTCGGCGGAGAAGCGAGTTTTTCAGGCGGTAGCTATTTCAAAAATCCAAAGGGATTGGGTACTGTCCATTAAGGGCATGTATTTTCCACATCTTTGTTACTTTTGGTGGAATACTTGTTCACCTTGGATATTTCTTTTTTCTTCCTAATAAAAATTTTCTCTTCTAAAGAAGGATTCGTTTAATAAAGAACTGACCAATTCATAATAATGCCTATATAATCACTGGGATCATCCCAATGAATACACCCAAACTTTGCGACAGTATTCTACTATAAATTTCTCCCTTTCCTAGAATGACTGCAAAGTAGAAAAAGTGAACCTTTTTTTGGTCGGTGGGAGGGTGGTGGGGTGTAGGGTGGATAACTCCTTCATAAAGCATAATCCTGACAAGTCCCAGCAGTGAAGTAGTTGGCTCATATCGACAGAAAACAGAACTTCAAATGGAGTTCATAACAGCCTAACACGCAGAGTGTTTTATGTTACCAGAGAAAACAAATGCTGAAATAATGGAAACTGGTCGATAAGTTTGATGCTTATGACATTTGCTAACTCCTTCACCTAAAACCACATTTTGAGGCCCCAAAGCTCTGACAAATAATCATTATTGACACGCAAAGTTGACAATCTTGTCCATGCAATGTAATTTTTATTTTCCTCTTCTTCACTATTTCAAAAAGAAAGGAAAATAAGACAAAGTCATGCAAGATCCCTACCAAAACCAATAGAACCAACTAAGGTGTTTGATGAGTTTGTAGGAGTTTATAATTTTTTACCAATTGGATAAATCGGAAGACTGCTAGTCCAGATTGCATTGGAGATTAACAACACCTTTATTATGGTTCTTTTAACCATTGTAAGAGGATAGATATTACACGAAAAGCATTATATGTACACTGATTGACTTTCAGCTTAGGATTTTCAGTTGTTCAGTTTACTTGAACACTTCCAATGCACCCAGATTTCCACTAACAAAAATTAGAGAAAGCAATGTAATGGACTCAATCACAGAGAAGATAAAATACATGGAAAAGTATGAAACAACAATAGAATAAACTACTGATATCATACGGTATCAATTAACAAAAAAATCATCAAAAATCCCATTTCAAAAATTATCCAATTAAAAACAAATAAAATAAACCTGTGTTGATCCAGCTGAAGTTGCTTTTTCTGTCAATCTCTCAAATAATTTCTCATTTTCTTCATGCAACCTCTGCGAAGAAAAGCATAAACATTTACATTCAACGATGAAAGGAGAAAAAAATTGCTTTGAAAGGAGCTACTAAATTTAAAGAATAGAAAAGAGAAATACACACCAAAAAAAATGATAAAAAGTACAAATGCATATCAACAGTTTAGCCAGAATGAGAATTAGGAGCCATTAACTACACAAAAGATATAGCGAGACTGAGAGAGCAAGAATTTTTTATAGGTTGAGGATTTAGGGTTTAGAGAGAGAGGGAAAAGGGCAAATGTGTCTTGATCGATGATCATCAGCACTTACATTATCAAAAGGGAGGAGTGAAAGCTCCTCACTTCTATGATATTTAAGATTGCGTAAGAGAAAACTTTGGGCGGTAGATTCGATCAAACATCAAAATCAAAATTTATCATGAGCAGCAAAAAAAAATTAAATGATATAATACAGATATTTGATACGCAATAGATAAGCCAGTGCACGTCAAGTAAGAAAATTTATTTACTTCGCACCAACTTCTCAGACTTGAACCTATATAACCCTAGAAAACAAACTCCAAAACAACAAATTAAATCATTTAAACAAAAAATCAGCACTGAACTTGTCATTAACTTACTAAATAACATACATATCTTTCTTCAGTCGAACGTTTATTAAGTGTTATTTTTCCAGAAACAATTAGATATTTGTTTTTATCTCACAAGAAGGGACGTAAGAAAATTTAAGCAATTTTTCCTTTTAGGAAAATGATGATGACCTAGCACAACTATCACCACTGCCTTCTGATAAAGAATATGGGATCATAAAACAAATATCAAAACTCTTGTAAAAAGATTTGATCAGGCTACGTGTGTCCACTTTTAGCATAGTACTTCACTTGACGCCAAGTTATTTGTCAAATCATAAGCCTCAAATCATGGCCTTATCCTTTGTCCCTGCTTCACTTTCTAGTATCACCGCCTAAGTCCTCAGGAATGTTCTATAAACAATATCATTACCTACCCAGAAATCAACCCACATGGAGGAGGGAACTTTCACGTAAAAAAATTCCTCTATCCAATGGCACAAAAGTTGTTCAGAAAGTAAAGAGATCTTTATTACCTAGGTAATTAGAATAAAACATTTGTGGTCAGGTCAGTAAAATGCATAGAATATAATAAATTAAAAAAAGAAGTCAAAACTACAGTGGCATTTATTACCGTAGTGAATTTTTGTCCGAATACACATCATTTTAGTGTTTACCAATACCAATAGCCATGTAAACTTTAGTACCAAAACAACTAAAGCTGTTGTGTTAAGAATGACAAACCTCAATTAGTGCATCACGTTTTAATAATTCTTCTTCCAGTTTCTTGGTAACAGACACAGAATCCACGTCTTCCCCTGTCGAATTTGAAGTTGATTGAGCAACAGTCTTTGATTCCGTACCAACTGCTGCCCTAGCCTCCTTAGAAAGAAGGGCATCATTAAGCTGCGACTCGATGGTTTTTAGTTTAGCCTACATCAGAGAGGTACCAAGATGTGAATTTAAACCATGATAATGAAAAACCATACATGTTGCAGGATTTGCACAATTCAGTCTTGATTCTATATAACCAAAAAGAGTTCTACATGAAAATTCTAAAAATCAAAGGTAAAAACATTGGGAAAACAAACATAAACAATTCAGTGGTGGGAGAAGTGTCAAAAGCACAACAAGAAAGATACAACTGGAGCACACAAATGTACAAAGCTATTTAAGTGACGCATTCTATGGGGTAAATAATGTTAATAAGTGCAACCTGAATTAAAGATAAATTTAAATACGAGTCCTGCAATGTATTGCAAAAGTTTTATGCTAAATTACAATTGCAACATACATCAATACATGGGATTGGCTAGTATTATAAGTTGGCCCATCACATTACAAATCTGATTTATAGAATTACCACAAATAGTTATCCACGTAACTTGCAACAAAAGAATCAATACATAAAATTGCAAGATATATCATTTGCCTTTAGATAGCAGAACAAGCTCACATGTAATATTACTATCATGACAGTTCTGCATCTAGGTAAAGTGATCGTGGTGGATTGGTAAATATTTTAAGCATGCAAGAGGTTAGTGGAGAAGTTTATTCATTTAGCTGCCTGTGACTTCTAGAGATTCTGATTTGGAGAAAATCAAGCAAAACGATACTTGCAGTACTGTGGAAACAACTTAATGGAACATTGTAAGAGACCATTCTTTAGAAGAAACTTTATTAGATATAAGAGAAAGTACAAGGAGTCCTCCAGAGAAATACAAGTAGGAAAAGAATGAAAAACCAATGAAGCATTGTCCACCAATCTCTATGAACATCTGAAATAGCACTACCTAAAAGATTTTGTAGCCAAAGTCCAAAGCAATGCAAGAAACTGATACCCCATCGCAAAGAACAAGAGCAAGAGAGAGATAGTTATTACTGAGAACTCTAGTATTCCCCTCAGTCCATATTCTCCATAAATAGCAAAATAAGACACATGGAAAGAATCTTTCCTTGTGTCTCTCATAACCTCTAAACCTTGTCTGAATAAAGCTATTCAATGAGCTAGGACACACCCAATCCTCCTCAAATATCCCAAAAAATAAAATTCTATAACGTTCTCCCAGAAGAACACAAAAAAGATGATCATGGCACTTTGAACTTTGCCTGCACATGACAACAAAAGCCTCGACTTTGGAAGGCGGCTTTCCAGATGTATGAAGCCAATGGGAACTAAACAGCACAGCGAGTCAATGAGGTTGTTGAAGATGGACCCAAGGATGGAAATACTTTCATGTCTGGTTTGGCTTCCATGTGTTATTGGTCCTTCTTATCTTTTCATGGTACCTGACAACTCAACACTTAATGATACTGATATAATTTTCGACCAACTCAATTATAGGTTGTATCAACATAGTTCGGGATTAGATTATTGGTTTAGTAATTAGTACATACACCTATCCACATACATGATACATGTTTGGTGCATGAGAGATGATGGAAAACTGAATCTGAGAGAGAGAGAGATTCAAACACTGGGGTGTCTCATGACACTAGGCTCACGATTCACCAAGAAGAAACAACGGAAATTGGATTAAAGTCATAATTAAGGATCAAACGATGTGTCCTCTGGATTTCTCTAGAGGAATATAAGGGCATTTTACTACAGGCTCTGCACAGAAAAATTTACATGAAACGGATCACGCCTCCAGTTTTAACTAGTTTTTTGATATTTCTTAGGCATCCTTTAAATTTAGTTAACAGGTTGTCATATTTTTATGTTCCTATACTTTGGGGATGTTCCAACTTCCAAGTAAGTAGCCTATAAATACATTGGTCATGTACTAGAACAGAAGAACCTAGAAAGTCAATTTTGAAATCATATATCAGTAAATCAAAGCTTTGTGCTTTCTTCTCTAGTTTTGTATCTTTTTGGATGAGTCCTTAAAATGGTGAGCTTTATCCTGAATTATGTATCTCTTTGGTGGATCCCGAACAGTGGTGGACTATTGCCTCTTGAAGTCTTTTCGGCACCATATTGCAAACCATCACACAAGCCACATATATTGAGATAGACTAACTGAATATATGAGTTTCACTAGAATTGTTATTTTATTTCCTTTTGAATATCCAATCTTAGATTGTTCGGAGTTCTTGTATATCTTTCTTCTTTTGTGCTTGCTTCAATTCAAAAAAAATTATGTTGCTGTGAAAATCTGAAGCATATCCTTCATGGTATAAAATATCCAATGTGGTATTAAAGCATTTGTTTAAAAATCTGATAAAGGAATTCCTCGAAAACATCCTATGCAAATCTGATAAAGAAATTCTTCAGTTGCAGTATATTTATGTTGCGCATTGATGTAAATTCCAAACCTCGTGACGATGTCATAAAAATTATCTGCTAACATGTAGTATGACGTTTTGGGGATTTTCTTGTCATATTTCTGAAATTTCCTACATCCACAACAATTATGCACATACAGTTATTAAGAACCTTACTAACAACTTAGAACGAAAAATCAGTTATAAAATTATAATGCATGAAAACATTTAAAGACAAGTGCATTAAAATTGCAAGAAGCCAAGAAGGAGAGGAAAACTGGAGCGATAGCAGAGCACTAACCAACCTGCAAGTTTTCAATTGTTGAATCCCGTTGTTGTATCTGTAACTTTTGATCCTGTTCCATCTGTAATAGTTGAGCAACTTGATTTCTGAGCTGATCATTTTGATCCTTCTCTAACTTATGCTTCTCAACCAGCATGATATTGTCTGACTGTCAAAATGGGAAAACTGAAGCAACTTAAGAACATGCTAGCACATCTGATGAAATGAAATTGCTACTCCACCCATATGAACAATGTTGACAGAAACCTAAAATGAAAAGCCATGACATGTTCTGTTGTGTTTAATTAAATTTCAGCTACGCACTGTCACATGCAAGCAGAGTAGAGTGGTTCAAACATTTTGACATCATAGAAAAGTGTCAGTGGACAGTAAATAATTTTCTTTTTTAAAAAAAAAAAATCAGGACTTGGAAAAGAACAGTTGCAAGATTGCTTAAACTTTTCAAAGGCTGCTACATATATTACAGGTTAGAGAACAGAGTTATTTACAAAAATAAACACATGCCTAAACTCTAATATTCGAAGGTTATGAGGGCTAGGGAGGCCATAAAAGAGCCATTTCTCTCTTCCCCACCCAGGAATGCACATCACCGAGTGTCAACAACCATAGTCCATAGCTAGCATACAAGTATCACTATTTATCTTATGTGCTAAAATTAGAATAGTAATATGTACAATGATCTTAGGCTTCCCACAAACATCAAGCAAAATCCAATCATAAAATTGGTTAGATAGCTATTTCTCCAATAAATCATAAAAATCATCAACTCAATAATTTGATGTTCTCTGCAATTTGTGCATGGAGGAATTGAGAAGAGAAACTACGACTTAGTGAAAGCGATTCATGTTGAAACATCGCGTCAAAAAATTGAGAAAAGGTGATAAATAGATCTGAAATAGGCAGATGGCATTATTGTAATTATGTAATACCTTCAAATCTGACTGTAGTGTGAAAGAAACTTTCCAGGCCTTCTGAACTTCATTGAAGAGTAAGACACACTGATCATTTGAATGTTTAAGTGCTTGTTTTAGTACCATAACCTCTTGCTTCAGATCGTTAATTTCCTTCTCTTTTTCATACAATTCTTTCCGTGCGTCATTTGCCTACAAGGAAATGCAGCGAACCATCCAGTGTCAGAAATGGATATAATATAATCACATCATCAGATGGATGAGTTGACACGCACTTGGCTTGCTTCTAAATAAGCCTATGCTGAAGACAGGTATAAAAATAGGCCGGGGGAGGACTGAGGGGGTAGGTCTCAAATAGACTCCTAGATGGCACTATAAATTGACCAATATAAAGCCAGTGAGGCCAAACACCATGCAAAGCCAAACAAATTTATGGTTGTAGTTTATCAGAAATGAAGATACAAGTTGTTGGAATTAATTGTTGTTAATCATTATCAGCAAAAGAGATTTGGCAGAACTTACAACATCTCTCCATTTCTTAATTGTATCTCTGTTTCCAAGGCTTAGTGTTGCATTTCGAGCTCTGGCAGAAAAATTGAGAGATGCTAACGTCTCGAACAAATTTGACTTGTTCGGACACAGATTAACAATCATCAGAGTTTTTGAGCTTCCACCTATGGTAAGAATACAAAAGAAGAGCAGGAGATAGTTTAACACCTCAATCTCACATACATGACCCAAAAAAAAGAATAAAATATCACCAATTTAACTAATAAACGAAAATAATACTAATACATTCTTTAAGTTTTTATTTTATAAGTGATAACTACTAATACATCTCACAAGTCCAAGAAAGATCTCAACCAAAACTAATGTGCTCAGATTTCCAGTTCCCAGAAAATGATAATAACCTAGGTATTTACACTTTGATCTGCACATGCTCAAACATGGTACACTTTCATTACAGATTTAAAATACAGTTGGCAATCCAAACGACTATCTATATCTATCTCCTTTTTATTTTATTATTTTATAAGTAAATAAACAAATATTTTCCCTTCTTATTTGAATTTAATAGAAATATAACACACATTAAACTCCAACATCGTGCAATTTCTCAGAATGGATTGAATCGCATATTATACAATTTGTCAGTAAATCAGGGAATATCCATCACAATCAAAAAGAAACTATTATTCCTGTTTGATATGTTGGATGTAAAGTTCCAAAATAACAAATCCCATACTAATTTTAAAACTTATTCATGTTAATAATATTATATCATACTATTAGTTTTATGAGTTACTCTTGTACATAGAAGTAGCTCTTTCAGTCAGTATTGAGTTCTCACAAGGAACAGTGTAATTATTGAGTTCTGCATGAACTGAGTACACAAATTACGTCAAAAGCTGTAAGGTAAATTAGAAAAGTACCTAGCGAATCTGCAAGAACTTTTGTAAGTATTGAGTTCTCATAAGGAACAGTATCCTTATTTGAGGTCAAGCAAGTCAAAACATCCCCCAACCTACATAAATTACGTTAAAAGCGGTAAGATAAAATATGTAGATGACCAGAGTAAATTCACAAAAAGCGAAACCTTTATTAACCAAGAAAAATATTAGATGGCAAATATAAATATTTGTTTTTAGATCAGGATGAATAAAAATATTATCATTGGGATGAGATTTTCTATTGTGACACAAACTTTCTTAATATAAAGTAGAACTAACTGATAGACTTTTCATACCCGCTTACAAACACAAAACAATACTTCAGTCTTCATGTACAGAACAAAAAGCCTCGTCGTTCAATTTTGAGGCTTCAAAAATAGTTTTTAGTAGTTGGCCCACTTGTTACACAAAAAACTGCTTTGCAAATTGCACCAACAGAAGGAAGATTATATTTAATAATATTGAGATCTCAAGTCTTTAAACAAGTCAAAAAAAATTCATAGCTACATAATGCTAACGATGCTAAAAGAATAGGCTGTCAAATGCAATACATAGGCCAAAAGTGATTCCATGACATGCAGCAAGAAACATAAAACAAATGGTGATCAAACAATTGGGCAATCAAATGCAGTACATACGCCGAAAGTGATTTCATGACATGCAGCAAGTTCGTTGCATGCTCTCCACCATCGTCTTGAAGGCTTGAACTTTCACTACCAGCTAAGTCTACAAGAGAAAGCTTGCTATATATATTTTCTTCTGTGATCAAATTGGTATTATATATATGTATGGTGATGATCCTGCAAAGAACAAAGAAAAAATATGTCAGACAATTCAGAAATCTTTACACCGCTGCAACTATATAGTTGATACATGGACACATGTTTATCGAATATTTCCCAGTTCGGTAAAATGAAGCACCGGGGGGGGAGTTATTCAATATGATATGTATCCCTAGAGAAGGGATACCCTTCTTCCCTGGGGTTGCAACTAGCAATCTACTAAAATCAAATTTTAGCAGTACTATAAAATAAAACACGTTATAGAACCTTTTTGCCTTAAATAGGGAAAAAGTTTTCATTGTGATTCAAAATAGTTTCAGCAGATAGGATGGCAGACAAAACGAAGAAATAAATTAAAACAACAAAGACAGCAGAATATGCCACATATAAAACAGAATATATCAAGGGCAGAACAAAGGCCATACAGATGAGAAACATTGAACTTTAATACATCAGTTCCCCGATTCTGAAACGCCATACTGAGAATTTTGGAGAAATCCAATGGAGTCTCAACCTTTTCATGAAAAACATTAATAAAATAATCTGGTGACCCCAACCGAACCTTTGGCTGACTATTTTCAGATACTGAAAGTAAATCCCTTATCTACAAAACATGAAAGACATTTATCATCAGAAAATTGTAATCATCTTCTACTCATATTATCATAAAAGAAATGAAAGAGAAGTTCATACATTGTAGTTATTATTAGTCAAATTAGATGAGGGAATGGTACGACGTAAAAGTCAAACAACCTGTTCATTATAAAGCTCAAAAACACTGACAAAGAAATCAAATCGAGAAACAGAAGTTGTATCGAAGTTTGATACATCAAACAGCTCTTCAAAGCATCGAGCATATAAACCACGATCATGGCTAGATCCTTCCTGCAGGTGGTAACATTACAATTAAAAAAGCAAATAAATGTTCCAAACAAAAGGCTTTCCAACTCTTAACAACATTAGGCAGACTAGATAGTGAAATTCATAACAGCCAACGTGATACTGCTTTACAGTTTTGATTGAGTAAATATTTTAACAAAACATTATAGGTAATTGTTCACTTACAAAAAGTTTAACGTACATTCGGGAGTCCTAAACAAAGGCTTGAATATTAGTAAAATTGTATGTATAGTTGTGTTAGAATAAACGTATAAACACATGCATACTCAGAGTGTAGGGGGGAGGGGGAGCAAGAGACAAACCATAGTGTGGGTCTTTCCTGAATGGGTTTGTCCATAAGAAAATATAGAAACATTATATCCATCCAAAGCTGACTGCACAAATGGTTGAACCTCACAGAAAAGTTCAGCTGCATACAACATAATGTCATATAATTTTTTCATAAAACATACAACTACCAGACTAAAGTAGATAAAGTTTAACATAGCACAACAATCATAGAAGAATCAATCAGAAATAAGCAGTGTATAAGAAAGAGTTAAACCAATATAATTCAATTACCTTGTCCAACATGAGGTCCATAAACCCTGTCAAATTCAAAATCTTTCTTTGGATTGGTGACATTATCATCATTAGTACTGAGGCGAATCGTGAAATCGTCAGGAAATGCAACAACAGATGGCCCTTCATCTTCAAAGAGGGGTCTTGTTCTACAAAACACCTTTATATTTCCTGAAAATTTCATCAGTCATCAAAGAAAAAATATCATGCATTTCCTTAACCTCATGAAAAGGAATTTTGGAATTTTGAAATTTTGACAAGGGAAAGGAAAAGATAACGAGTGTGTGGTGTATGAGCACGCTCAGGAGCGCTTTTGTCTCTCTCTACCTGAGTGTGCTAGCACGGGAGAGAAAGAAGTTTTATGTTGATTGAATGGATACAGTAGGAGATACCATGAGTACCTTTGGTAGTCAATAACTCGTTAAACAACCTTTTCTTCTCATTTATCAGCGGCAAGATTCTAGCTTCAGTTTCAAGGGCAGCCTGATCTGAAATTAACACAATAATATATTGTTTTAATATATCTCTTAACATGACTAAGCAAGGATAAAATTATCACGAATAAAAAAAGATCCATCATGCAACAATGGCCCAAAAAAGAAATTATTTAGATATGCTATATGGCCACAAAAAATAAAATTTTCATAGCAAGCAGCCAGAAATTCCAGACACAACTATGACAGAGAATAAAAGGAACTTGATTTATTAGTTTCTATTGCAACTAAGAGAGATTCTAAAATTAGAATTCAAAGTAACTACCCATGCAACAAATTAAAGACAAAATAAATACTCAGTTTTGCTACCAATAATTGCACTAATACACAACTCAAGGCTCTCGAGCAAAAGCTCAGAAAAGTTTGACACTTATATACATTACACATGCCTAAGTATTTTGATTAGGCACGAGGAGCGTAGCCAATATGAAATTCCCAGTTGTAACTGATAAAAAATAAAACAACTAAACGGAACATTACTCATCTAAGTTTACATTTTTGGCAGTGTATCCAACTTATTCCATACCTAGCTTACGGGTTTTCTCAGCAAGAACATGAAGATAACGCATCACTCGATCAAGTTTTGCATTAGAGTATTCTTGGAAATCACTAGCTTCTTGTCTCAACTCAAAGTAATCTTCCCTCGCAAGCTGCCCAAAATATGTCATACAAATGACGTCAAACAAAAGAAATAACTATTGCACAAAATTAACTCCTACATAAGCTAAAAAAAACTAAATAATAGATGTGAGCAACCATCTAAAACCAAGGAATCTTCATACAGGAAAATAATATATTTATTTTGCTTATTCTCTTTCTACTTTTTCGCTGTCATATGGGATTATTTTCCAGCCTACCCTAACTAGCTTAGAATAAAAGGAGTTGTTGAATTAAGTTGAGCATCCCAAACAAACCCTTGAGAGAAAGTTATACCCCTCAAATCTTCACAATCTTGATTAGTAATAAGCCTACATAAGTTGTGAAGAACCTTCTTTTTTCCATTCTAGTGGACTGTGGACTGAACCTTAATAGCAGGAATATAATCTTTCTTTTATAGACAATAGTAAGAATAGAATCTACAATCAGACCTCATGCACAATTTTAGACTTCAACATAGGTTAAAGAGGCGTGCAAGTATCCTGTGGAATATGTATGTCACTGTAATAATGTAATTCAAAGATTCCTCAGGGTTGAAAGAATGAACATTCACCAGGTCCTCTCACTAAGTTAGCCTCTATGATGGAATATAATGTTCCTTTATTTTTCATTCTCTTAATATATATATATATATATATATATATGAGAGAGAGAGTTTGCAATATTACATGAAAATTACATTTATACCTATCAATGACTTATCAGATCTCATCTTATCAGTGATCCACTATTCTAATAAATATACTTTCCCACATTAACCGTATGTTCTGAAGCATCAAAATGTATTTCAAGGGAGTTAACTCAATGCAAAAAAAAATAACTTAAATAAATTTGGTTTTAAAGTACATAAAGGAATGTTATATTTTTTTATATAAGAAGAATCTGTTTGAAAGAAGAGGAATACATATTACAGCCAAGGCTGACAAGCAGTCCATCGAACAATCAAAAGTGGGAAACAATACTAGTCCTTAACAAAGGATAGCCACTTAATCCCTATAAATATAAGAGATGGTTACACCCCAGAAGGCCCCCATGGTTGATGCCAGAGAAGCAAGTAAAGAGACCTTATCCAAAGCAGGAGAAAGGAGCATAAGTACCAGTAAAAATCCTTGCATTTCTCTCTGTCCAAATTCTTTTTGGATAGCAAATATCGCACACAATAATAAAAACTTAACATCTCTCCTCCTGCCAAGACCCTACCCTTAAAGCTGATCTGCTAAAAGAAATCCAGGGAAGGACATACCCAGACCTCACTATACAAAGCAAACAAGGCCCTCCACAACCTCATCACCATAGACCAAAATGAGGATGAAAGTAAGAACAACTGTACTCAGCTTTATACATAACACAAATATGTGAAGACAATGTTCCATTTTTTTCATAACGTCTGCGTTGCTTGCGCAAATCATTTGTATTAAGTCTCCCAAGGCTGCAACTCTGTAGTTTATACAAAAACCTTGATCTTGGAGTGAACATTCTCTTTTCAATACACTTCGAAAGAGGGAATGATAAGGTATTTCAGTGAAAAATGAGATTAAACAGTTAAACAAATGTTAATATTAATACAAATTAACTCAAGGATTAAGCAGCTGGCTAGCAGGATAAGCAAAGACACATTGGAATTCTTGTACTCCACGCTAAGGACGGAAAATTTTGAAGGCTCTTAAAAAGGACAATGACAAATTAATTCGAGTGTTTCATGATCAGTGATTAGCACAATGGACTTCTGTCGATGCACTGAACCAAATGTATAAGATGCTAATTCTTGTGGACAGCTCTAGTTGTGAGGGTGGATATTATCAGCAAGGAGACAAGATAGAAGGAGATTCAAAGCATATCTTTTAGTAACTTGAGTGGGAAAGAAATTCTTCAAATGACACAACGGATCACTTCAGATCTTTACAATCATCTTACAAATTTTCTTTTCAGAAAAACAATCATCTTAAACATTTGGAAATTCCAGTCACGTGACAAGCCAATAGTCTTGGAACGGATATGAGAAAGATTCCTTATAGAATAGGTTGAATTACTAATGACAATATAGTAGGAGATTTACTTCCTGTTAAATTCTCCACATATGAAAATCCAATAGGGAAAAAGTAAAGAAAACTGAAAGAATATACCAGGTAGGCATGACTTATCAAAATCAATCCTAGTCAGTGAATCTGATACCTATAAGCATATCTTTTAGTAACATGAGTGGGAAAGCAATTCTTCAAATGAAACAACGTATCACTTCAGATCTTTACAATCATCCTACAAATTTCTTTTCAGAAAAACGATCATCTTACACATTCGGAAATTCCAGTCACATGACAAGCTGATAGTCTTGGACTGGATATGAGAAAGATTCCTTATAGAATAGGTTGAATTACTAATGATGATATAGTAGGAGATTTACTTCCTGTTAAATTCTACGCATATGAAAATAGCAAAGAAAACTGAAAGAATATACCAGGTAGGCATGACTTATCAAAATCCATCCTAGTCAGTGAAATATGATACCTATATTTATTGTGAGTGCTTTCATATGCATTATATACATACATATATATATATATATATATATATATATATATATATATATATATATATATATATATATATATATCACAAGTGGCACAGTAGCACTCTGGTCACAATAATCTTCAATTAATTATGAAGCTTCCAATAAAACACAGTTGATTCTTTCGAGGTAACAAATCATAAAAAAATACCAAGACATGCGTTAAATCATAAATGCATAAGCTAAAGGAACATGGTCAAATAAATGCATTAAGTACTTCAGCTTAATTAATCGGACTACTATTTGTCTTTCTTTTGACCAACGTATTAAAAAAACATGAATCATGATACATATCTCATGAAAATGAAGTCAACATAAGCCTTCTCTTCTAGTAATCTAAACATTAATTAGACAACCAAAGAATATATATATATAGGGGTTAATGGAGCTGCACAACTGTGCAGACTCCCAAATGTACATAGTCAACGATCGTAGAGTAGTCACTCTACGATCTGAGGATTCACTCTACTTTCTACGGTAGTAGAGTGACTACTCTATTATTAGTGATTACTCTACGACCGTAGGGTGACTTTACTCTACGATTGTATGGTGACTTAACTCTACGATCGTAGACTGTATACATTTGAAACGTGCACAGCTGTGCACCTCCATTTTTTCAATATATATATATATGGGACTGAACATGGATATAAATAAGTATATGTAGTGTATAATTAGGTTTAATACCAACGAAAATAAAATTGGTGTAGGATCCATGTTTAAATAATTGGAAAGATAGCAAATCACCTACAAATATTGCGTAGGATTCAAGTTTTAAGACCTCAGGGATTCTATAAAATAAAATAAAAAATAATAAGGCAAATTTACTAGCTGCATTACAATCTTCTTATCTGTATTCCTTGCCATGTAAGCTTTAGTACAAAGGCACTCCACTAACTATATTTAACTTCAATATATTTTTGCCTCTTGTGCATGGAATGTATCAAAAATCCATCAATAGTTAATTATTGGGTTACATTAGTATTTCACTAAGGTTACCTATCAATTGAGGCATTTCAGATTAATTGCATTAATTCTAATAATTAAAAAAAATTAAAATTAATACTACTAATATATAATCCATGGTTAAACAAGAAAATTACAGTGTATATAAACAATAGCAATATCCGCAAAATGCTTAGTAATGAGAGAGATGTATACCTGGACCTTGTCCTTCAATTTATTAAGCTTTGCAGTCAAAACTTTCTGCTTTGAGAGGTCGGAATGAGGAAGAACAGAAGAAGCAGAGATCGAATACCTTCGAACCAAAGGCGCAGGTTTGTGATCATCTGGCTCTACCGATTTCCTTGGTTCGAAACCAGACACCTCCCAGTTCCACCTGTTCTTCTGGTCCGACATTTTCTCTCTCCAATCAACAAACAAATAAACAAACCCTAGGGTTTCGATCAAAATGGAGATGTAGTAGTAGTAGAGATAAGAAGAACTTCGACTGTAAAATGAAAGCCCCTCTGCTCTCTTTTCTCTATCTAGCTTTGGTTTTCACTCGATTTGTGATATTCCCTCTTTTCACTGGATAATTTGGAGGGGAGTAGGGGGGAAACGACGACGTATGTAAGTGGGTGAAGTGAATTGAATGGTGGAATGGACAAGATTCGGCTAACCTTTTATTACACACGAAAAGATATGCGCTTCTCGTTACTTGACAACTCACTCTCATTATTACATTTTTTTTTTGGGTTAGTTTGGGGGGAAGTTTTCAGATAAGGCAGCGCGTGTGTGGACTGTTTTATTTGCGCTTTTGTCTTGCTGAGCTAGCTATTCAATTTAGGTGGGACCGGAACCGGACCAAATCTGTAATTTAATTTGGGACTTGGGTGAGTTTAGTTAAATTTGACTGTAAAAATAATTTGGGTAACAATGAAGATCAAAAGTCAGCCTCGATCTTGAGATTTTAGTGACTCCGGACAAAAAATAAAAATAAAATCATTTTTCAAACATTATTTTTACAAAAAAAAAGAATTAATAAAAATACAAGCTGACAAATCGTATTTAAAAAAGTGTTTTTTCAGAATTTAAAACATAATAACTTGACTATAACAAAATATATCAGAATTTTGACGACGATACAATTTATAAAAAGTTCAACTATAACAAAATACATAATACATAAAAATACATTCATTAAAAAATATTTATTCTATATATTTATTTTTTTAATTTCACATTTATATATAAATAAATAAAATTGGATACTGATCCTCTTGTCCGTACTCATAAACTATCCTAGGTAAAGATCTTCCCTTTTACTAGTATATTTTCTCACACTTTCCTAAGTCTATGTAATAAAATATATTTTTATAATTAAATTGTAATGGTATAAGTTTTAGAAAGAATAAAACGAGTGAAATAGATTGATTGAAGTTGCAATACATAACTATCTCCCGCATAAAAAAAGTCTTCTTTATAAAATGTATACTCTCTTTTCGTTTTTTTTAATAACATTTTAGGATCAAGCATATAAATTAAAAAAAATATTAATGTTTTATTTAGCTAAGAGACTGTTTGTTACGTATTGAATAGCTAAATCGGTCAGCCATTCAGACGATTTGAGTTGAATTGTGACGCCCCCAAAATTAGGTATACATCACCCATCTTGGGTCATCAGATACATGGTACAAAATTCAAATACAACTTACTAATACAATTATCGTGTACAATACGACAAAACATAACTGTGAGTTTGAATACAATTATTGTCTACTAGAGATTATACAAACTCAAAAGGAGTCCTCATTACAATTATTAACACACTATTTCACGAATAGTGAGGACTACTAATCTTATCCTCCGGACCGTCACTCCGTTCCCCGATTAGTCCACTGTTATGTTCTCATTTCACAGAGAGAACGGTGAAAGAAAGGTGACCTCAACTAGCCCAAAGAAGAAATATTATGACTAAGATAATGCAGAATAAATTATCGTTAGCCTTCAACAATGTGTTAAACCGATAAAATATAACAACATCAAGTTTAAGCTGCGGTAACAAGCAATCCATTAAAAGAGTCGATGAGAGAATAAAATCTACTATCTTTTATGATTTAAAAGGTTTTTCATGACTTTTATCATTGGAACTCGGCTTAATAAATAATCCACATCATCGAATCACCCGTGCACTACGGCCGAGGATATTCTTTAATATCACGACCACAAATTATCCATGACTACTGACCCGAGGACATTCGTGTATTCATTAATGGTCATGATCATGCCAACATTTGTCCATCAATGCACTACGGTCAATGATAACTTTTACCACATCATTTGTGACATTACGATCGTGATTACACCGAATAATCCACTGGTCATAATCATACCAAGTCCATCTATGCACTCTGAGCCACAGAGATGACTTTCAACATAATATAAACATGAGGATGATGACAATGATATAAGAATTCAATAAAACAAGTTCAAGAATTAATTTATCTAGAACTAATAATGTCCAAATTGTCGACATGATCTTTCGCTTTGTAGAGAGTAAAATTCAAGAATGATCGGAAGAATATTTCCATGAAAAGATCTTTGGATGAAGCGCAAATATCAAGGATATTCTACTAATTTCATGGAGTATAGAAGTTAAAACTTTAACTTATTTGAGTATAATAAAGAATGGAATAACAAAAGAAATCACCGTAAATGCGTTCTTAGCATGAGGCAAAGTTATTCCAACGAGAATAATAATAACTAACCGTTAGAGCAAAATTTGCACCGATAGGATGTTCCAACATGTCACCAAGTATAGGGTAAATGGCATATATCTGAGTTATTCCAATGAGAATAATAAGCAATGGAATAACAACGATTCTCTTCGTGAATAAGAAAGAATAACACCCCTTACACACTAGTAGTAGATTGAATCTAAAGTAGTGTAGTAATGAATACTCTTCTTCTTCTCTCTTATTCTCTATACTTTCTCTCTATAGCTTGAATGAATTTCGTGAAAAATAATGAAGCACTAGGCCTCTATTTATAGAAGATTTCTAGCTTAGCACTTGACATGTGAAAATGCAAGTGGCTTGACGATTTGGTGATGTGAAAAGAAAGTGGTTTGGCCTTTGTAATGTGAAAGCGACAATTGGTTCGGCCTTTTGTAATATAAAAGCGGCAAGTGGTTTAACGTCTGGTAAAGGTAATTCTTATTAGCGAAGGTAATTACTATTGATGAAGGTAATTACTATTGACAAAGGTAATTTCTTATTGACGAAGGTAATTACTTATTGATGAAGAGACTCTTAGATGATGACATATGGGCCCCCCCCATAAAATAACCAAACTTACCACAAACGTCTCATAATAGACTCTCTATATACATCAAGGATTGAATAAATATTACCACAAATCATTTTATTTTTAATCAACACATATTTAATCTTTCAACAATTATTAATCATTTATAACTTGTCGTCTCAATTATTGATTTAATAATATAACATATTAGACAGATGATACTGTGACTTTAATTGAATCAATAATATAAGAGATATGATGCAGCAATTACTGTAGCAATAATTGAGTATAGCTGAGTGACTTCTAACGTAAGCATCAATAATCAATACCGTGTGCTACAATGCAACTACGCGTATTACTGTACTTTTACTACCGGATAGTTCAACAGTTTTTAACGGTAACACCTCCGCGTTATTTTCATAAAGTATTTTTGTCGTTTTCTCAATCCGACAATAATTCCCGCCATGGGGTCCACTAATAATTGTCTTGCCGTCATTTAATATTCTCAAACAAAAAGAATATTCCCAGACCAAACGAATATTTTATAACAACTTGCTTACTTTGCAAAATTTATAAATATTACCCACAACTATAACATTATATCAAATTTACTCCATAATATTCAAAAATAATATTTATAGAAAATTCATCTTTATTTATAAAAGTTGGGGTCTTACAACCACCCTTTCTTATGAAATTTCCCCCTCGAAATTAGGGTACGTTACGGTATGTCGAAGAGGTAAGGATACCTTGATTTCATTTGATTCTAACTCCCAAGTCATTTCTCAACATCGTGGTTTCTCCACAAAACTTTGACTTGAGGTATAACCTTGGGCGTAGAATATGTTCCTTATTATCCAAGATTTGAAACAGGAACCTCTTCATACGTCAAATCTTCCGCTATTTCGTCCGGTTCTAACTCAATAATGTGGTTCGGGTCTTTCACATATTTACGTAACATGGATATATGAAAAACGTTATGAACACGAGACATACTTGATGCTCCGCTTTAACTCGTTGACAAGTTAGACACCTTGAGATAAACAACGTTATCAATCTCTTCATATTGCTCCACCAAAATGTATGACGAATATCATGATACATTTTGGTACTCCCAGGATGGATTGCAAACGGTGTGTTGTGCGCCTCCATCATGATTTTATACTTTAAATCGTGGTCGTTAGGAACACAAAGTCCGGAGTTGACTCAAGTATTTCTTCTTCATCGATTCTTGCTTTGGATAGCACCTTCTCGCACTTTCTTCCTCATACGCATCACCTCGTGTGCAGAATTTCGAGCAACTTTAACTTTATCGATTAAAGTCGGTTCTACTCAGATATTCACCATCATCATATGGGTCCCCTGAGTCTTTAACTCTATCTTCATCCTTTGCAAGTCACACAAAATGGGTCTTTGCGTTGACAATATCGCACTCGTATTTGCGTATGATCTTCTACTCGATCGTCATTACCACATTCGCTTTTCTAGGATGATATTGGATGGTATGATCATAATCTTTCAGCAGTTCAATTAACGTCGTTGTCGCATGTTGAGTTCCTTTTGAGTAAAGAAATATTTGAGGCTTTTATGATCCGTAAAGATCTCCACCTTCTCCCCATACAAGTAATGCCTCCAAATCTTTAGTGCGAAGATAACATCACGCTAACTCTAGATCATGAGTAGGATAATTCCTCTCATATTCTTTGAGTTGTCTTGAGGCATAAAGCTATGACTTTTCCATTTTCATGAGAACACATCCCAACCCTTTGCAAGAAGCATCTTTGTAGATGACAAATCCTCCGAGCGGATGGTATTATCGTAAGCAGTGCGAAATGAGTCTCTCTTGAGTTCTTGAAAACTCTTCTCACATTCTTCGCTCCAATCGAACTTTGTATCTTCCGAGTCGGTGAGTCTATGGAGTAGCGATTCGAGAAAATCCTTCCACGAATCTCCGATAATAACCAAATTTAAACCGAGAAAGCTACGACTTGATCCATCGATTTAGGTTGCTCCAAACTTTGAATTGCTTCAATGTTTCTTTGGGTCAACAGATATTCCATGACTTGATACTACATTGCCCAAGGAATGCTACTTCCTCGCTTTAATTCGCATTTCTTTAATTTGGCATAAAGCTTGTATTCACGAAGCTTTTGGAGTGTTAGCCTCAAGTGTTGCTCATGATCTTCACGGCTTTTGGAATAAATAAGGATGTCATCAATAAAGACGACCACAAAGTGATCCAAATATTCCTTGAATACTCGGTTCATCATATCCATGAAGGCAGCAAGAGCATTAGTCAATCCAAAGGACATGACTAGGAATTCATAATGCCCATACCGAGTTTTGAAAGCTATCTTTTGAATGTCATCGGTTCTAATCTTCAATTGGTGATATCCGAAATGAAGATCAATCTTTGAAAAGAAATTGGCTCCTTGCAACTGGTCAAACAGGTCATCAATACGTGGCAATGGATACCTATTTTTGATGGTGACATGATTCAACTCCCGATAATCAATACAAAGTCGCATACTCCCATATATCTTTCTTCTTCACGAATAGAACAGGAGCACCCCAAGGAGAAGTACTAGGATAAATAAAGTCAATGTCTAACAATTCCTGCAGTTGGGTCTTTAACTCTTGAAGTTCAATAGGAGCCATTCGATATGGGTCTTTGGAAATGGGTTTTGTACCGGGTTCAAGGTCAATACAAAATTCAATTTCATGCTCAGGGGGTAGGCCAGGAAGTTCTTCGGGGAATACGTCAGGAAATTTATTAACAATAGAAATATTGTTCAAAATTGACGTATTTTTGTTTAAATCTATGACATTAGCTAAGAAAGCTTGACATCCGTTATTCAATAAACGAATAGCTTTATGGCTTGAGATGACCGTGATTGATTTTAATGGTTTGGTCGCTTAAATTCACATAATAGGTTGATTAGGAATATGAAAGCTAACAACCTTACAGAAACAATCAATTTTTGCATGATGAGTAGTTAACCAATCAATCCCCAGAATCACGTCAAATGCAAGTATTTTCAATGAAATAAGATCTAAGGGTAATGTGAGGTACCGATTTGAACCAAACAAGACTTATAAGCAAGTGGATGTAATGAAGGTTTCTCCCAATCTGAGTTTCCATAGATAAGTCAAAGTCTAATTTCTCCGAGTCAAATTTAATCGATGGCGCGCAAGTAGGAGAAATAAAAGAATGGGTAGTAACCCAGTATCAAATAAAGTATAGATTTCGTTAGAGTTTATGATAAGCTTACCCGTGATGACCTTATTCGGGGTTCCTTGCTTTACGGGAGGTCACAACAAACGCCTCCTCAGACTACCGATTTTGACTTTTCCGGGACTGACCTTTGGTGCCTCCATCCTAGATGAATTTGTCTCGAAGTGAACGACAAAATCCAAGCTAAGTGACCTTCTCTTCCACAATTATAACATGCTTTTGACGACATCGCTAGCTTGATTTGGTGATGTGCCCTCCCTCCGCATTTTAAACATATGATAGGTGGTCGTTCTCCTTCCTTAACGACAGTCTTTGGTCTTGACGTCTTTCCATCATTGTTGAATCTCCTCTTCTTGAAATGTCCATTCTTATTATTTTTGCCCCGATTACCATCAAGTGGTTACCATTCTTTGGCATGTTGATTCCTCCACGCTTGTTGTCACCGCTTCGATGACTGCTTTCGCTGGTATTATCATTTTGCCGGCTGCTCTCTTTTAGTTGCGTTGACTCGTTATCGCGCTCCACTAACTGAGCCCTATTATACCATCTGAATATAAACACAGTTTATGAGAAATAAGATGTTGACGTATCTCCGGCTTCAAACCTCTTAAAAACATCCGTGTCATTCTATCTTCATTATCCACCAAGTGGGACGCAAACCGGGATAACTCCGCAAATTTAGCCTCGTATTGCGACACGGTCATATTGTTTTGTTCTAACTTGATAAATTCCACCTCCTTCATGTGACAAATACTTTCGAGAAAGTATTTATCGTTGAACAGCTCTTAGAACTTCTCCCAAGACATCTTCAGTACGGCAGGTTGAGTACGTTTTACCGATTCCCACCAGTAATCTGCCTCTCCGCGCAACATAAAGACGGCAAAGGGAACCTTTTGCTCCTCGGAGCATCCCAAGACATCAAATATCTTGGTGATCTGTTTTATCCATGCTTCCGCCATAAGTGGTTTTGGCTCTCCCTTAAACTCCGGTGGTCCCAGCTCCTTGAACTATTTAGCGGTGACCGCCCGAGAGTTTCCAGTGTTTCCACCGCATTTTGGGGAGGAGCCGCTCTCGCTTTCTTTGTTGCATGAATTTCATAAAGCCTCCGAACAATCCATCATTCATCATTTGGTCGGTGTTGTTGTGTTTGCATGAGGATTGTCGCCTTCCTGATGCACATTATCCTGATAATTGATATGTGGTGAATCAACGGTCGCCTGTGCTCCATTGATATTCTCAACATTCTCGGATGTCATTTTCAGATACTGCAACAAAACAAAGGTTAATTGACATATAACATATTATCCCTAAATTCTGACCGACCAATTAAAAACCACATAAACTTAGGTAGGTCATACTAGCGAAGGAATTCCCCGTCTCTCCCCTCCTAGTACTATTCTCACATCTTAGCCAGATATCATATCCCTAAGCTTTGATACCAACTGTGACGCCCCCAAAATTAGGTATACATCACCCATCTTGGGTCGTCAGATACATGGTACAAAAATTAAATACAACTTATTAATACAACTGTCGTGTATAATACGACAAAACATAACTGTGAGTTTGAATACAATTATTGTCTACTAGAGATTATACAAACTCAAAAGGAGTCCTCATTACAATTATTAACACACTATTTCACAGAATAGTGAGGACTACTAATCTTATCCTGCGGACCGAATCACTCCGTTCCCCGACTAGTCCTCGCTATGTTCTCATTTCCTGAAGAGAACAGTGAAAGAAAGGGTGACCTCAACTAGCCCAGTAAGAAATATTATGACTAAGATAATGCAGAACAAATTATCGTTAGCCTTCAACAGTGTTAAACTGATAAAATATAACAACATCAAGTTTAACTGCAGCGGAACAAGCAATCTATTAAAAGAGTCAAGTAGAGAATAAAATCTACTATCTTTTATGATTTAAAAGATTTTTCATGACTTTTATCGCTGGAACTCAGCTTAATAAATAATCCACATCATCGAATCACCCATGCACTACGGCCAAGGATATTCTTTAGTATCACGACCACAAATTATCCATGCATTATAGCCAAGGACATTCGTGTATTCATTAATGGTCATGATCATGCCAACAACTGTCCATCAATGCACTACGGGCCAATGATAACTTTTACCACATCATTTGTGACATTACGGTCATGATTACACCGAATAATCCCTGGTCATAATCATACCAAGTCCATCTATGCACTACAGGCCACAGATGACTTTCAACATAATATAAACATGAGGATGATGACAATGATATAAGAATTCAATAAAACAAGTTCAAGAATTAATTTATCTAGGAACTAATAATGTCCAAATTGTCAACATGATACTTCTTTGTAGAGTAAAATCAAGAATGATCAGAAGAATATTTCCATAAAAAGATACTGGATGAAGCGCAAATATCAAGGATATTCTACTAATTTCATGGAGTATAGAAGTCAAAACTTTAACCAGATGAATATAATAAAGAATGGAATAACAAAAGAAATCACCGTGCATGCGGTACTTGGCAGACAAAAAGTTATTCCAATGTAGAATAATAATAATCGAACGGTCGGACAAAATTTGCCGCAAGCAGGATGTTCCAACAGAATAATAAAGGCGGAACCGTGTAAAGGTGTAAAACACATGCGAACATGATGTTCCAACAGAATAATAATAAAGATTTTAACCAGTAGGTGTAAAACACATGCCATGAGGATGTTCCAAGAGAATAATAGAAGAATGTCACCAAGTATAGGTAAATAGCGTATATAGTTATTCCAATGGAATAATAAGCAATGGAATAACTACATTTCTCTTCATGAATAAGAAAGAATAACACCCCTTACATTAGTAGTAGATTGAATCTCGCAGTAGTGTAAGAATGAATACTCTTCTTCTTTCTCTTTATTATTCTCTATACTTTTCTCTCTATAGCTTGAATGAATTCGTGAAAATAATGAAGACTAGGCCTCTATTTATAGAAGATTTCTAGCTTAGCACTTGAAATGTGAAAAGGCAAGTGGCTCGACGACTAGTGATGTGAAAAGAAAAGTGGTTTGGCCTTTTGTAATGTGAAACGACAATTGGTTCGATGGTACCGTAATAATAAACGGCAAAGTGGTTTGATGGTAGTAAAGGTAGTTATTATCGGAAGAAGGTAATTACTATTGAGGAAGGTAATTACTATTGAGCGAATATAATTACTATTAATGAAGGTAATTACTATCGACGAAGGTAATTACTATTGACGAAGAGACTCTTAGATGATGACATATGGGCACCCCCATAAAATAACCAAACTTACCACAAACGTCTCATAATAGACTCTTTATATACATCAAGGATTGAATAAATATTACCACAAATTATTTTATTTTTAATCAACACATATTTAATCTTTCAACAATTATTAATCATTTATAACTTGTCGTCTTAATTATTGATTTAATAATATAACATATTATACAGATGATACTGTGACAATAATTGAATCAATAATATAAGAGATATGATGCAAAGAATTCTTTGTAGTAATAATTGAGTATAATTTGAGTGACTTCTCACGTAAGCATCAATAATCAATCTGGTGTCTTCTTATGCAACCACGCGTATTATTGTACTTTTACTACTAAGGGTAGTTCAATGCTTTTAACAGTAACACCTCCGCCATTATTTTCATAAAAGTATTTTTTGTCGTTTTCTCAATCCAAACAATAATTCCGTTAATGGGGTCCACCAATGATTGTGTCGTCGTCGAATATTCCCCGACAAAAGAATATTCCCCCACCAAATCTAATATTTTATAACAACTTGCTTACTTTGCAAAATTTATAAATATTACCCTAACTATAACATTATATCAAATTTACTCCATAATATTCAAAAATAATATTTATCAAAAATTCATCTTTATTTATAAAAGTTGGGGTCTTACATTAATGGTTTAGTGTCATTTTTTTTGCAGATTGGATTTTTTTTTTTACAATATTAACTATTATATTGAGTAATATTAAATAAATTTAAAATAATTTTGAATTTTTTTAGAGGGATAAAATAATAAAAAAAATTATTTAGATATTTCAGACATATCAATTATCAAACAACTTTTTCCATTCAGTATTTAGTATTCAGTTTCATTCAACTCATTCAGAATCATTTCATTCAATTTTTATCAAACAATTCCTAACTATAAAATACAAATGGTATCCTTCTAAATAGTAGAAAATTAGAAAACTTATTTTGTTGGACTCAATTAATTGAATAAATGATATGAAAACAAGTTACTAAACCAAAGGTGTTCAACCAATGGTTAGCCTCATCTCTTAACTTCCAAAAGGGTTTGGTTTCAAACGAAAATGGTTAGTATGAAGTTAACTTTGGTCAATTGAACAATACAGTATCGACACGCAAGTTAGGAGGCGATCTTCCTTTCTGCGTGTCAGCACTGTATTAGTTAATTGACCAACTTACCATGAAGTTAACTTCATGATAACTGGTACCGTTTCAAACATTGGCACTGACAAATGTTGTGTGTGTGAGTTTAGATTTAAATTAACAAAAAAAAGTTGTTGTCCATTATTTAAGGATCATATGGAAAACTAAAAATTGAATTATTTTTTAAAATCTTCAAGCGACAGGTAAAGAAATTTTTTTTTATGACAAACTTAAGATTTTTAGTTCTTTTTTTCTGCTAAGTAAACTTAAGATATTGTATAATTTTGTATTATAGTATCAATAAAAAATAAACTCTTATTGAGGAACAAAATCTATTTATAAATACATTTATTTTTATAGAAGAGGAGGAGTATATAAAAAGCTCTCGTTTTATTTAACTTTTTTATTTCCTTAATTGGTTTAATAAGTGTATGGTTCAATTACGTGGTTCTAAAATGTATTCAACCAACTAATCCTATTTTATATTATGATGACTAAGGAATAATTAAAAAAAATAAAAATAATGTGTATAATTGTAATTGGTTACAACTTATAACTATTAGATTCATTCATGTTAGCAAATCATCTGCTCCTATTAATTAGTTTAGAATAAGAATAATGCTAGACACACAAACTATTCTATAAATATTTTATAAATTGTTGATGTGACATACTCTACCTTAGTATATTGTGCGGGACCGAATACTACATTGAAGTAATTTGTTGATCAATATGCTGAGGTGGAGTAGGCCACATCAACAGTTTATAAAATATTTGTAGAATAGTTTGTGTCTGTAGCATCACTCATTAGTTTAAGACATTATTTTGTAGGGAAATGATATTTCACATAAAAATTAATATTTTCACATGATTTCTCTTACATGAATAATGAGTGGGTCTCATATTCGTGATTCCACTCATATAAAAATATTGTTTTAATATGTAAAAATATCAATTTTTTTACTTTATAAGATGGAATAATTTTTATTAGAGCTCTTTCTAACTAGAAATAATACTCTATTTTGCATATTGAGTTATGCAACCATCTCGATTACACAAAGGACCGAAATTACAAGATATTATGGTCATTTTAAAAAAATGTTGAGGTTAATTTTGTCGAGTAATTTTTAATCCCAAATGGTAGGGATTATTATACTAAGTAGAACATGATATTAAATAATCTCACATCTTAAGTTATTTTAATTGACGCTCCCAAAACAGGTATACATCACCCATCTTGAAGTGCATGGGATACAAAGTAATTGAATACAAATACAACTTAATTATACAACGATGTGTAAAATAAAACGACAAATTATAAATTTGTGAGTTTTAATACAAATATTATCAACTAGACAATATCCACACTCAATGGAGTCCTCATTACATTTATTATCACACTATTTCACATAATAGTGAGGACTACTAATGCACCATCTAGGATCATCTCTCTGTTCTCCGACTAGTCCCAGCTACGTTCTCATTTCCTGAAGAGAACAGTGAAAGAAAGGGTGAGCTCAACTAGCCCAGTAAGAAATATTATGACTAAGATAACGCAGGATAATTTATCGTTAGGCTTCAAGCGGTGTTAAACCGATAAAATATAATAACTATCAAGTTTAATCTGCAATGAACAAGCAATCCATTAGAAGAGTCCGAGAGGGAATAAAATCTACTATCTTCTATGATTTAAAAGGTTTTCATCACTTTTATCGGACGAGACTTAAACAATAAATAATCCACATCATCGAATAACCCTTGCACTACGGCCAAGGATATTATTTAGTATCACGACCACGAATTATCCATGCACTACGGCTAAAGATAATCATATTTTCATCAACGGTCCTTTTGATAATAATTGTAATGAGGACTCCTTTTGAGTTTGTATACTCTCTAGTAGACAATATTTGTATTCAAATTCACAGTTTATGTTTTGTCGTATTGTACACGACAGTTGTATTATTAAGTTGTATTTGAATTCTGTACCATGTATCTGACGACTCAAGATGGGTGATGTATACCTATTTTGGGGGCGTCACAGTTGGTATCAAAGCTTAGGGATATGATCCCTGGCTGAGATGTGAGACATGAACTAGGAGGGGAGAGATGGAAAATTCCTTCACTAGTATGACCTACCTAAGTTTAATTGGTCAGTCAGAATACAGGGATAATATGTGATATGTTAATTTGTTTAATTAACCCTTGTTTTGTGACAGTATTTGAGAATAACATCTAAAAATTTTGAGATATGCAATGGAGCAAAACAATATGAACGTGTCGCATTACGAGGCTAAGTCAAATTCGGTAGTTTAAGGGAGAGCGTTTTTCGTGACGACGAATCGAACGAAGTTATCACGGGTTAGTTAATTATAAATTCTTGCGAAGTCTATACCTTATTCGATACCGGTTCTACCTATTCTTTTATCTCTCTTGCTTGTGCTCAACGTTTAAATTTAACTCCGGAGAAGTTAGACTTTGACTTATTGGTTGAAACTTCGTTAATAGAAACCTTCGTTACCTCCACTATTTATAAATCTTGTTGATTCAAATCGACACTTTCACGTTACCTGTCAATCTTATCTCTTTGAAAATACTTGCCTTTGATACAATTTTTAGAAATCGATTAGTTAACTACTCGTCATGATTTTCGTAAGGTTGTTAGCTTTCATATTCCTAACCAACCTGTTATGCGAATTCAAGCAACCAAACCACTAAAGTCAATCATTGTCATATAAAGCCATAAGTAAAGAGCCCCGGTCCTTTCATTGTTGACTTTCTTGTGTGGAATGCACCGAAGCCAGACTTTCTATAGGCAACGTCGTGAATGACGATGGCAAGTTGATATGTATCAATGTGACGTGTTATCCAAGTCTTGGATGAGAGTCACAGTTTTGAATGATATTTCTATTGTTAATAAATTTCCTGACGTATTCTTGAAGTCTTCTTAGCCTACCCCTAGAGCATGAAATCAAATTTTGTATTGACCTCAGTACAAAACCTATTTCTTAAACCCTCAAATATTTCTTTACTAAAAATGAACGTAAACGCGCCTAAAGAGCGTTGGCTCGAATTTGTTGAAGATTACGATTGTACCATTCAACACCATCGTGGGAAAAGCGAACGTAATGGTAATTTATTGAGTAGAAGATCGTATGTGTTTACGAGTGCGATGTTGTTAACACAAAGGCCCATTTAAATGCGACTTACAAATGATGAAGATAGAGTTAAAGACTCTAGGAACCCAAGTGAAGATAACGAATATCTGAGTAGAATCGACTTTAATCGATAAAGTTAAATTTCGCTTCAAGCTACACAATCTTGAGTGATAAATGTGAAGAAGAAGGTTCAAGAGGGCGTTATTCTAGAAGTAAAAATCGATGAAGAGAGAAAATCTCAACCCTCGATTTAATTGGCCCATTTGAAATCCTCGATCGAGTAGGAACTGTGGCCTATAGACTTGTTTTACTGCCAAGTGTGTCGCGTGTTCATAACGTTTTTAACATATCAATGTTACGTAAATATGTGGACGACCCGAACCACATTATTGATTTAGAACCGGACGAGATAGAAAAAGATTTAACGTATAAGGAGATACGTGTTAAAATCTTGGATAAGAAGAATCGTATTCAACACTCAAAGGTTATACCTCAAGAGTTAGAATCTGACGAGGTATCCTCACCTCTTCAAAGATACAGTATCGTCACGTAAATTTCGGATGAAATTCCATAAAGAGGGAGATTGTGAGACCCCAGATTTTATGAATAAATATTTAATTTTCTCAAAATAAATTTTTAAATATTATGGTGTGGATTTGATATAATGTTATAGTTGTGGGTTATATTTATAAATTTTGCAAAAAGCACGCAAGTTGTTATATAATATTCGATTGGTGGGGAATATTCTTTTTGTCGGGGAATATCCAAATACGATGGTACAATCATTGGTGGACCTCAGAATCGAAATTATTATCGGATTGAGAAAGCGACAAAAATACTTTATGAAAATAACGGCGGAAGTTTTACTGTTAAGCGTCTGTTGAAACACCCGGTGTTAAAAGTACGATGAATCGTGTGGTTCGATAAGTAGACACGGTATTGATTATTGATGCTTACGTGAGAAGTCACTCAGTAATACTCAATTATTGTTACAGTAATTGCTGCATCATATCTTTCATATTATTGATTCAATTATTGTTATAATATTATCTGCATAATATGATATATTATTAAATCAATTATTGAGACGATAAAATTATTCATATTATTATTTGCAATATTGACAATGTCTAGAAGTTCTATCAAGGAGAGGTTTGGTCACCTAATTGCGCGCCAATAAAGAGAAATCCTTATCGGAAAGCCCCCTCTTTTACTGGGAACGACCTGATTGTTAAATATTGTGAGTTATAATATTAATGATGAATGTTATTAGAATTGAAGTTTTGTTCGGAGTTGAATTTGGAGACGCGGACGTGATATTTGAGTCTGGAACGATGAAATTAGTAAAAATAATCTATAAACACAAAATTTTCAGGGATACACTATTTGGTCAAAAAGTCAACAGTTGACTTTTTCGGAAAAAGTCAAACTTTGAAATTTTAAAATTTATATTGTTGAAAAAAATAATTTCATTATGTTGGAATTATTTGTGTTAGTGAAAATCGACATCTATTCCGATGATAATTGATGTCTGGGGGTTATATTGATAAATCGGGTAATTTATCGGATAAATGAGCAATTAATTGCTACTAATTCACATGCTTATATAACTATTTGTTCACACATGTGTACTATTGAATCACATTCTTGTACTATTAGGGGAGTTGGTGCAAAATTGATAATACTTGCATGACTAAGCTAAAAATGGAGGTATAGATGAAGGTACTATACTATAATTATTTTTATCACATGATTAGAACTATTGAGTCACATGATTTACTATTGATTCACATTATTTACTATTAGGGGAGTTGGTGGAAGTTTGATAATACTTGCAGGACTAAATTAAAAATGAAGAAAAAGCGGAAGATATTATACTGTAATATTTCGAGCCCCAAAACATGCAATTATCGAAACTATATTTTCCTATAAATAGAAGCTCATTCTTTCTTCATTTCTCACCAATTCATAAAAGCTTTAGAGCAATTATTATAGAGAGAAATTATAGAAAGAAAGAAGAAGAAGTCTCGCCACCTTACGATTCCAAAGATCAGCTTTTTTTTTTAAGGTAGAATTTGTATTCAAACTCACGATTTATATTTTGTCGTATTGTATTATACACGGTTGTATTATTATGTTGTATTTGTATTCTGTACCATGTATTTGGCGACTCAGAATAGGTGATGTATTCCTGTTTTGGGGGCGTCACACAAAGCTTTAACCAACTGAGTATAATATAATATATGACACTACAAATAGATTTTCTCCCGCCATGCGGTATTCCACGTAGACAAATCATTTTCATAATTTAATAAAGAATGAATACGAATGATCATTCACTATGCATGTGGTAATCCACATAGACAGGTTATTCCAACAGAATAATAAAGAATGGAATAACAGAAGGATTCACCGTGCATGCGATAGATCGCATGCATGTGTTATTCCCAATGAATAATAAATAATGGAACCAGTCCCACAGAACGCACGCATGCGATACTAAGCCAGTAATAGTAAAGAGCGGAACCAGTCCCATAAACGCATGCATGAGGATATTCCGATAGAATAATAAATAATGGAACTAGGTCCGGCGTAAACGCACAGACAGGATATTCCGACAGAATAATAAAGAACAGAATATTAGTTAAATTTCACCATGTATGTGGTACTTCGCATAAACAGGTTATTCCAACAGAATAATAAGAATGGAATAACAACAGAATTCACCAGGCATGCGATAGGCCATGTACAGACGAGTTATTCCAATGAATAATAAATAATGGAATAATGAGAAAAATTTCACCATGTATGCAGATTGCAGATAAACAAAGTTATTCCAACATAATAATAAAGAATGGAATAACAGAAGTTCTCTTCACGAATACGAAATAAATAATACCCCTTACGAGTACAACAAATAATATTCCTGACCTTAGAAGAAACTAGATATTGGAGTAGTGAAGTAGTAAAATACTTTTCTTCTCTCTCTATATTTTCTCTCTTTAGAGTTTCAGTGAATTCGTAAGAAATAATGAAGGAATGAGTTTCTATTTATAGGAGAATGGACTGAATAGTAACTAATTTATGAACGGTCCATATTGGTTTACTATTAAAATTTAAAGCAACGTTCCATAATCGATTTCTTATTAAAAGCGTAAACCAAATGATCCATATTGATTTACTATTATAACTTTCCACCAGCGGTCCATATTGATTTACTATTATATCTTCAACCAACGGTCTGAAAAATTAGCACATCTTATCATGGAATAATATTGTACCCAAAAATGATTTGGACCGAAAAGAAATATATTTTACGGGTGAATAGTACCCCGTGAATAGTAACTCTGACACAAAAAGTGCCCCGAATACCCGATTGAACAATATAACCTCCAGACATCAATTATTATCGAAACAAATGTCGATTTCCACTAACACAAATAATTCCAACACAATGGAACTATAAAATTCATCTTTAATCAACACGAACTTATTCATCATTAATATTATAATTCATAATATTTAACAAACACGTCGTTCACAGGAAAGAGGGGGCTTTCCGATAAGGATTTTTCCTTATTGGCGCACAATTAGGTGACCAAACATCTCCTTGACAGAACTTCTAGACATTATTAATATTGCAAATAATAATATGAATAACTTTGCTGTGACGCCCCCAAAATAGGTATACAACACCCATTCTGAGTCGCCAAATACATGGTACAGAAACAACTACAACTTTATTAATACAAACTGTCAGGCAAAATATAATGACAACACTTAAACTGTGAGTTTAAATAAAAATATTGTCATCTAGACAATATCCACACTCAAATAAGTCCTCATGACAATTATTGATACACTATTTTACAAAATAGTGAGGACTACTAAAACAACTTCTAGAACCAACATTCCACACCCCGACTAGTACTCGCTACATTCTCGCCTCCTTAGAAGAAAAATTGAACAAAAAGGAAAAAGGTGAGCTCAACTAGCCCAGTAAAGAACATTATGACTAAGATAATATAGAACAAATTATCGTAAGTCCTTAGCATGGAAAAATCTAATAGAATATAATAGACAACAAGTTTTAAATCAATATTCGCAACGGAAATACTAATTCATTAGAAGAGTTAAATAGAGAATAAAATCTGTTATCTTCTATATATGAATTTAAAAGTCCATCGTCAATATTTTATCCCTGTAACATCAATCAACATATATCTGGAATCAAATATTCATCTTTGCACTACTACACAGCCAAAGATATTCATCACCGGGTTAGTCACGCTCATCTAAACACTGTTCATCTTCAGACTCACGGCCAAAGATATTCATCGAAATCATTCATTCTTTACTACAGTCAAAGATATTCAAGAATATCATTATTTAGGATGAGGATGATGAAAAGTATTTTAAAGAAAAGCGAATCCAGTGAAGTAAAAGAACAAATATTAAGGATTGGTACTTTAAACAATCCAAGTTCAAAAATACTTCATAAATAACCATACTGGAGTAAAATTCAAGAATGATCAAAACATGGATACAATCAAAGCTAGTATCCATATTAGATATCTTAAAAAAAAAATTTAATTTTTTACGTGAATAGTGTCAGATTCGTGAATAGTCTTTAGTATCGTGAATAGTAACTTGACACTTAAAAGACAAGAATTTCACAAGAAAAATGTGAGACCCCAGATTTTATGAATAAATATTTAATTTTCTCGAAATAATTTTTTATTTTTTTATATTATGGAGTGGATTTGATATAATGTTATAGTTGTGGGTAGTATTTATAAATTTTGCAAAGTATGCAAGTTATTATAAAATATTCGTTTGGTGGGAATATTCTTTTATTGAGGAATATCCCAGCGATTTGACGACACAATCATTGGTGGACCCCAAGCGGAAGTATTATCGTAGTTAGAAAATGATGTAATTATCTTTTATAAAAAATAATAAATGAAAAAGTGTTACCGTTAAAGCTGTTGAAACACCCGGTGTTAAAAGTATAAGAATGTCTGGCGTGGTTGATAAGAAGACGGTATTGATTATTGATGCTTACGTGAGAAGTCACTCAATTATACTCAATTATTGTTATAGTAATTGCTGCGTCATATCTCTCATATTATTGATTCAATTATTGTCACAGTATCATCTGCATAAAATTTATTATTATTAAATCAATAATTGAGACGACAAAATTATTCATATTATTATTTACAATATTGACAATGTCTGTAAGTTCATCTAATGAGAGGTTTGGTCACCTAATTCAAGGCGCCTAATAAGAGAGAAATCCTTATCGGAAAGCCCCTTCTTTCCTGGGAACGACTTAGTTGTTTAATATTGTGAGTTATAATATTAATGATGAATAAGTTGTGTTGATTAAAGATGAAATTGATAGTTCCATTGTGTTGGGACTATTAGTGTTAATGGAAATCGACATCTATTTCGATGATAATTGATATTTGGGGGTTATATTGATAAATCGGGTAATTTATCGGATAAATGAGCACTTAATTAGTACTAATTCACATGCTTATATAACTATTTGTTCACATGTGGGTACTATTGAATCACATTCATGTACTATTAAGGGAGTTGGTGCAAGATTGATAATACTAGCATAACTAAGTTAAAAATAGAGGTATAGTTGAAGGTACTATACTGTAATTAATTTTTCACATGATTATACTATTGATTCACTTGATTGAACTATTGATTCACATTATTTACTATTATGGGAGGTGGTGTAAGTTTGATAATACTTGCAGGACTAAATTAAAAATGAAAGAAAAGTTGGAGGTATTGTACTGTAATTTTTTCGAGTCCCAAAACGTGTTATTATCGAAACTATATTTTCCTATAAATAGAAGCTCATTCTTCCTCCATTTCTCACCAATTCACTAAAGCTATAGAGCAATTATTATAAGAGAAATTATAGAGAGAAAGAAGAAAAGTATTCTGCTACTTCACTACTTCTATATCCAGTTTCTTCTAAGGTAGGGAGTATTATTTCTTTCTTATCCATGAAGAGAACTTCATTATTCCATTCTTTATTATTCATTGGAATAACTCAGTATACTGCTGATCACCCTATACTTGGTAAAATTCTTACATTATTCCATTTTTTATTATTACATTGGAATATCCCTGCTCACATGCGTTTTTACTTGGGACCGGGTTAAAATCTTTACTATTACGCTTGAATATTCTCGTCTACGCATTTACATTCTGTGGGACTGGTTCCATTATTTATTATTCTCGTTGAGAATAACACCGTCATGCAGATCTATCGCACGCATGGTGAATCATCCTGTTATTCCATTCTTTATTATTCTGTTGGAATAACCTTTCTATGTGGATTACCACATGCATAGTGAATGACCATGTGTATTCATTCCTTATTAAATTGTGGAAATGATCTGTATACATGATGTCCTCATATGTTTTGAGTATTAGTAAGTGTTATGATGAGTTATGTTGGTTATTATGTGAAAACATGAAAGTTTCTTAGAAATCACAAAGAGTGGAAAATCAAATTTTGGTGAAAACGGAACATAAAATTCAATTGACCATATCTCTTATTATATTTTGAATTTTTGAGTGAGGTCAAGTTCTAGAGTTAGATCTATGAGTTTTGTAACTTATCCAAGTGGAATCACTGTAAAAGGTGTTGTAGATTTTTTCGTGTGGTGACTTTAAAGAAATGAGTCAAAAGTCGCAAAAAGAAAAATGCCTCGCTTTTATAAATTTAAAAAAAAGGGTCTGTTTTTTGCCGCTTAATTTGTGAGAAAAATTCTGGCCTTTTTGGACATGAAAGTATATGGTATAAAGTACCTCCTGTCCAAAAATGAGCTCATTCCGACTTAAAATGAGCAAGTTATGACCATTTCAATATTTAGGTTTTTTCGACGAAAAACGCTATAACTGGAGTTCTATAACTCTGATGACCATGAAAGTTAAACTGAAAGTTCACGTTAACATGTGTAAGATCCTGTCAAGATTTGGGAATTTCTGGAGTTAAACTTGAGGTAGATAATTTCTTAAGGAATTAATTAGAAATTAATTTTTTAAAAATAGTAAATGAATTTTAAAAATTCCGAGAAAAATATATGTTCAATGTGGGACTATATTTTGCTAAATCCCAGAAAAGAAATATTTTTGGGACTGATTTGGTATTTTTCATGAAAATAATCTAGTTATGAGTAAATGAATTAAATATGTTATGTGAAGTAACAAAGTTGGAAAATATGATTTTATGGCTTGGAAATCCTATATAGGGTATATGCAGATTTTTGATGAGTAATTTGATTATTGGTAATGAAATCTTATGAGTATGACATTTTTGAATGATTAAATGCATTATTTAGAAAAGTGTAAACAATTAAATGTAATTGTTTATAAGTTTAAGAAGTGATTAAAATATTGTTATAGTATTAACAGTATTAGATTATGATTTTATTAAGTAATTGATAATGTCTGGATAAATTTAAAGTCTTTAATATTTATCCTTGATTTAGTTGATTAATACTTATAATATTTTTCATCATCCTCATATTTACATTATGTTGAAAGTCATCTGTGGCCTGTAGTGCATAGATGGACTTGGTATGATTATGACCAGGGATTATTCGGTATAATCATGACCGTAATGTTGCAAATGATGTGAAAAAAGTCATCATTGGCCCGTAGTGCATTAATGGACAATTTTTGGTATGATTATGGCTATGGATACTCTTTGGCCAAGGGTGCAAAGATGAATTGCTTTATAGCATGATCAGGACCGTTGATAAAAACACGATTATCTTTGGCCCGTAGTGCATGGATAATTTGTGGTTGTGATACTAATGAAAAAGTCCTCATCGTCCGTAGTGCATTGATGGACAATTTTTGGTATGATTATGGCTATGGATTTTCTTCGGCCAAGGGTGCAAAGATGAATTATTTTATGGCATGATCAGGACCGTTGATGAAAACGTGATATTAACGAATATCCTTGGCCGTAGTGCAGGGGTGATTCGATGATGTGGATTATTTGTTATACTGAGTCTCAGCATTATTGGTTTTACAGTTGTATATCTTTGGCTCAGTGCAAAAAGATGAATTTATTAGTATGATTATGAAGCAGGAATTGAGATTTGGTATAACCATGATTTGTGATATTTCGGTGAAGATAGGTGATGAGAATCATCTTCATTCCGAAAAGCGAAAAGTGGAATTCGTAATCACAATTATGATTATGAGTTATTCATATGATTGTGGATAGGAATTGTTGAATGATGTTACTGAGGATAAAACATTATTGGTGGATTTTTAACATGGAGAAGATAATAGACACGATGGTCTATTTGACTCTTCTAATGGATCGCTTCGTTCACCGCAACTATGGTTGAAAAGTTTTATCATCTACCATATGTTCTAAATCTCTGATTTATTATTGATGAAAGCTATTGATAATTTAATTATCTTTAGTCATGATATTCTTTACTAGGCTTGTTGTGCTCACCCTTTCTGCCTCACAATTCCTTTCAGGTAATAAGAGTGTTCTTAGTAAGAGTTTTCACGGGTCGAGTGGGGATAATGGGGAATAAAGCAGTGGTCTCTAGTTGTGGAGGTTCTCCCTAAACAAAGATATAGAAAAAGTGTTTTGTATTCTATACATCATTTAGTAGTTATATTTGGTGAATCAAATAGGGTGAAGCGAACCCAACTTTGGAAGGGTGTTTTGCCATTATCACACAAGATGTCTAATGACATACAACCTCGTGTTATCATAAGACTGGGTTGTGCGCATCCACTTTCTGAGTATATCTACGGGCACTACCTATATGATTTTGGAGTTTATTTGAAATATAATATTCACTTGGAGACAGTGGAGATAGTTATGTGTCAAGAGAAGACTCACCATTGGAAAGAAGATGATAGTAATCTTCTCGTTTTTCTTTTGGGGTCTATTGGGTCAACCAAGGATAATTTTGTGGCCATATGATATCTATTATAACCTGTACGCACGGCCTCCTATGTATACGAAGGTTTCTTGAGCACTTCCCAAAGATTTTAATTTCTAAAACAGTCTTTGACTATACTTTTATGTAAAGTACCATGGTAAGGTTGTGGTCGAGGCACCATGAGAGTTACATACATTTGTATTAAAACTCACAATTAATCGTGTGGTCGATTCTATATCGACAACTCATTACATATAAATGAAGTCAGATTCGAATTTTGTACTATGTATCTGGCGACTCAGAATGGGTGATGTATACCTAATTTTGGGGCGCCACAAAAATCTTACCAATATTAAAGATAATGATATTGAAAGAAATAATATCATTTATATAAAAAAAAATAACATCCCTTACCTCGCAAAGATAAGATTTAACCGAATATTGGATATAATCTTTGAAAGAAACTTGTAGATCAGATAGCCACACTCAAAGTATCAAAATACTCACAAAAATACGCCGATATATATAGAGAGAAAACTTCAAATTCGGTGTGATTTTCAATTATAACCCAAGACCTATTTATAGGAAATTGCTTAGAACACCAAAAATGTAAAATTTAATAAAATATTAATATTATTTATTTAAATTCTTACGCCCACCTTGACCATCCGAATTCAACCACCAATAATGATGAAAACAAAAAACACGTTTTGTTATTAAAAATAATTAAAACTTTAAAAATCAATTATTTCGGAACTACGGAACTTCAATAATTCATAATAAATAGCCCTTTTATCATAAAAATTCAAACCTTAATTCCTTTCCATAGAAAATTTCATTCTCTACAACTTTTCAGAAGAAAAGTTTTTCAAATTCCAAACAGAAATTGACCGAAATCAACATACAGACGATTTTTCAAGCTATAATCAAATTTCAGTCAAGAAATGGGCCCACAGGCATGTTTAACACGTTTGAAATAACTTTTACAACAAAAATACCCTTCCTCCTCATATATTCATATATCCCACATTCATTATAAAAATATCACCATTATTATATTATAATAATATATTTAAATAAATTATTTTATCAAAAAAGATAAAATATCAATTTTTCAACAATTGTCACTTTAAAATTTTCTCCATCTATATCCACATAAAATGAATATTTTCCTTATCATATAAATCAATAATTAATTATTCACAAATAATATTACAGAATCACAATACTGACAACCAGGCCGTTCACAGGAAAGAGGGGGCTTTCCAATAAGAATTTGTCCTTATTGGCGCGCAATTAGGTGACCAAACCTTTCTTTAGACAGAACTTTTTAGACATTGCCAATAATGTTATCTAGTAATATTATTAAAATAATATGAATCATTGATCTAATAATGGAAAATATTGTGTAGTGACAACTATTAAAACAACAATAATATAAAATTTCAACGTAGCAATTATTGAATCAATAAAATAAAATATTGAACAGTAATTACTGTAACAATTATTGAGTAGTGCCTTCTTACGTAAGAATCAATAATTGGTGCAATACCGTAATCATCTTGTGCAACAATGTGTATTATTGTGTTTTAACCACCGGGTATTCCAATAGTCTTACTTCATGAATCGTAAGACCCCAACCTTTTATGAATAAATAATAATTTTTTGAAATATATTTTTGAATATTATGGTGTGGATTTGATATAATGTTATAGTTGTGGGTAATATTTATAAATTTTACAAAGTAAGCAAGTGGTTATATAATATTCGATTGGTGGGAATATTTGTTTTACGAGGGAATATTAAATATATGACGACACAATCATTAAGTGGACCCCACAACGGAAATATTGTCATAGTTAGAAAATGATGTAATTATCTTTTTATAAAAATAACTGGCGAAAGTGTTATCGTTAAACCGTTGAACTATCCAGATAGTAAAAGAAATAAATGAATACGTGAGTTGCGTAGAAGACACCAGTATTGATTATTGATGCTTACGTGAGAAGTCACTCGATTATACTCAATTATTGCTACAAGAATTCACGATCTTATCTCTCATATTATTTATTCAATTATTGTCACAAAGATCATCTTCATAATATTTATTATTGTTAAATCAATAATTGAGACGACAAGGTTATTCATATTATTATTTGTAATATTGACAATGTCTAGAAGTTCTGTCAAGAAGAGGTTTGGTCACCTAATTGCGCGCCAATAAGGAGAAATCCTTATAGGAAAGCGCCCTCTTTCCTGGGAACGACCTGGTTGTTAAATATTGTGAGTTATAATATTAATAATGAATAAGTTCGTGTTGATTAAAGATGAATTTGGTAGTTCCATTGTGTTGGGATTATTAGTGTTAGTGGAAATCGACATATATTCTGATGATAATTGATGTCTGGGGGTTATATTGATAAATCGGGCAATTTATCGGATAAATGAGCAATTAATTGCTACTAATTCACATGCTTATATAACTATTTGTTCACATATGTGTACAATTGAATCACATTCTTGTACTATTAGGGGAGTTGGTGCAAGATTGATAATACTTGCATGACTAAGTTAAAAATAGAGGTATTGACGAGTGAGTTTTATACTCATAATTGAGTGCGTTTGAACTTAATCTTTTGGATGTTTTTAAGTTTTTATATCTATTCATGCATGTTTTATGTTGTTTTGTAGGAATTGGGACAAAAGTTACTTGGATCGACGTTTGGGGTGGCTAGATGCGCGTTTTCGGCTTGCTATTTACATAACAGTCACTTTAGAGCCAATTTGAGTATTGCTCAGGACCTTATTTTGAAAACCATAAAGAATTAAAGTTGTAGATCTACGTCTCCTCTTTCCGGAACATCTTAAATCATCGAAATTGGAGTTCGTACGAAGAAGTTATGGCCATTTTTCCAAAGGACATCGAAGCAAAATCTTTTTGAAAAAGCCCCTGCACCGGGGTGCCCAACCAAGGCTTATGCCCAGCACCGGGGCGCTGGAAGGCAGTGTCACAGCACCAGGGAAGTGATTGGCGAAGCTTGGACGCATTTTGGGGCGAATTTTGACATCTTTTTGACACCAAAATCTTGAAGTGAATCTTGGGTCACGATCCAAAACTATGGATACTGGCATGCCATGCAATCGCACAATCTCATTCACGTATATACGAGCAAGACGTTCAAGGGAATAAGTTTCTTGTATCGGCAAGAAATGAGCAGACTTGGTTAATCTATCAACAATAACCCAAATCGCATCTATGCCTTGAGAAACCTTGGGAAGACCTGTAACGAAATCCATAATAATGTGTTCCCACTTCCATTTCGGAATCTCAAGTGGTTGCAATGGACCTTTTGGCATTTGATGCCCCGCCTTTACACGTTGACAAGTTAAACACCTCGAGGTAAACTCCGTGATCTCTCTCTTCATATTGTTCCACCAAAATGTATGTCGAATATCATGATACATTTTGGTACTCCCAAGATGGATTAAAAACGGGGTGTTGTGTGCCTCCATCATGATTCTATGCTTCAAGTCAGAATCGTTAGGAACGCAAAGTCTAGAGTTGACTCGAAGTATTCCTTCTTCATCGATTCTTGCTTCTGGAATAACACCTTCTTGCACTTTCTTCTTCATTTGTATCAGCCCCAGGTCCGTAGCTTGAGCACCTTTAACTTTATCGATTAAAGTCGGTTCTACTCGTATATTCGCCATCATTATATGGGTCCCTGGAGTCTTTAATTCTACCTCCATCCTTTGCAAGTCATACAAAATGGGACTTTGTGTTGACAATATTGCACTCGTACTCGCATATGATCTTCTACTCAACACGTCAGCTATTACGTTCGCTTTTCCAAGATGATATTGAATAGTGTGATCGTAATCTTTCAACAGCTCAAGCCAACGTCGTTGCCGCATATTGAATTCTTTTTGGGTGAAGAAATATTTGAGGCTTTTATGGTCCGTATAAATCTCCACTTTCTCTCCATACAAGTAGTGTCTCCATATCTTCAACGCGAATACGAATGCTGCCAACTCCAGATCATGAGTAGGATAATTCCTCTCATATTCTTTGAGTTGTCGTGAGGCATAGGCTATGACTTTCCAATGTTGCATGAGAACACATCCTAACCCTTTGCACCGAAGCATCGGCCAGATATAACAAATCCATCCGAACCGGATGGTATTGCGAGCAGTGTGCCGAAATGAGTCTCCTTTTGAGCTCTTGGAAACTCTCCTCACATTCCTCGCTCCATATGAATTTTGTATCTTTCTGAGTCAGCTAAGTTATCTGAGATAGCGATTCGAGAAAATCCTTCCACGAATCTCCGATAATAACCAATTTAAGCCCGAGAAAGTTGCGTTTTCGATCCACCGACCGGTTGCTCCCAACTTTGTATTGCTTCAATCTTCAAGGTCAACAGATACTCCTTGTTTTGACACCACGTGCCCAAGGAATGCTACCTCTTCAAGCCAGAACTCGCATTTCTTCAGCTTGGCATAAAGCTTGTGTTCACGAAGTCTTTATAGTACCTGCTTCAAATGGTGCTCATGATCTTCACGGCTTTTGGAATAGATGAGGGTGTCATCAATAAAGACAACAAACGAACCGATCCAAATATTCCTTGAATACACGGTTCATCATATCCATGAAAGAAGAGGAGCATTAGTCAATCCAAAAGACATGACCAAGAATTCATAATGCCCGTGACGAGTCCCGAATGCCATCTTTGGAATATCCTCGGTTTTAATCTTCATTGATGATATCCGAGCGAAGATCGATCTTTGAAAAGAATTGTGCTCTCAGTAATCGGTCGAACAGGTCATCAATGCGAGGTAGCGGATACTATTCTTGATGGTGACATGGTTCAATTCTCGGTAGTCAATATAAAGTCGCATACTCCGTCTTTCTTCTTTACTGAATAAAACAGAGCACCCCAAGGAGACGTCTTAGGACGAATGAAACCGATGTCTAATAATTCCTGTAGTTGGACTTTTAACTCACGAAGTTCAATAGAGCCATTCGATATGGGTTTTAGAAATGGGCTTTGTATTCGGTTCAAGGTCAATAAAGAATTCAACATCACGCCGGGGTAGACGGGAAGTTCTTCAGAAATACATCAGAAATTCTCTAACCACAGAAATATTATTCAAATCTGACTTGTCTTTATTCAAATCCATAACATGGGCTAAGAAAGCTTGACATTCATTTTTCAATAAACGAATAACTTTGTGGCTTGATATGACAGTGACTGATTTTAGTGATTTAGTGGATTGAATTCGTATGACAGGTTGGTTAGGAATATGAAAACTAACAACCTTACGATAACAATCAATTTTGGCATGATGAGTGGTTAACCAATCAATTCCTAAAATCACATCAAAAGCAAGTATCTTTAAAGAGATAAGATCAACAGTAATGTGATAGTGCCAACTTGGATCATACAAGATTTATAAAGCTGTAGACGTATTGAAGGTTTCACCCAACGGAGTTTCAACAGATAAATCAAAATTTAATTTCTCCGAGTCAAGTTGAAACGTTGAGCACAAGCAGAGAGATAAAAGAATGGGTAGAATCCCAGATCTAGTAAGGTATAAACTTCATGCAAGAATTCAAGATTAGCTTACCCGTGATCACCTCGTTTGGGTTCCTCACATTTTGGCCACCACGACAAACGCTTCTTCCAGAAACCGATTTCGACTTATCCGGATGACCCTTGGAATCACCACTCCCATTGAACTTGGTTTCATTTATAAGTACAATCTCGAGCGATGTGGCCTTCCTTTCCATGGTTGTAACATACCTTGGATTGTTGTGGAGACGGTTTTAATGATATGTCCCTCCTTCCCGCATTTGTAACATCTAAGCTGGCCGTTCTCCTCCCCTAGAATTTGTTGTTGGTCTTTGGTCTTTGGTCTTTGATGTATTTCCGTCGTTGTTGAATCTCCTCTTTCTGAAATTTCCACTTGAGTCACCTTTTCTATTATCATGGCCACGATTTCCACCTGAGTGGTTACCGCCTTTGTCCGTATTCTTTCCTTCTCGCTGGTTATCATTGTTCTGATGACTGCTGTCACCGATATAACCCTGGTTGTGGTCCTTCGATTAAGTATACTCACTATCTCGCTCTAATAATTGAGCCCTGTTTACAACATCTGAATATAGAGAAAATTTATGAGATATAAGGTATTGACGAATCTCGGGTTTTAGACCTCTCAGAAACATCCGCGTCATTCGTTCCTCATTCTCCACCAAATGAGGTGCAAACCTGGACATCTCCGCAAACTTCGCTTCATACTGGGAAACCGTCATGTTGTTCTGCTCCAGTCTAATAAATTCTACCTCTTTCATATGACGAATACTTTCAGGAAAGTACTTGTCATTGAAAAGTTTCTGAAATCTTTCCCAAGACATGTTGAGTGCATCTGGCTGGGTACGCTTCACAGATTCCCACCAGTAATCTGCTTCACCACGAAACATAAAGGTGGCGAATGGAACCTTTTGTTCCTCCGTGCATCCCAAGACATCAAATATCTTGGTAATTTGCTTGACCCACGTTTACGCCTTGATCGGATTTCGGCTTTCCATGGAAATATGGTGGTCCCAACTCCTTGAACCGCTGGTTTGTGATGCATCGCAGCGTTGCCATCATTTCCACCAGTATGTTTACACGAGTCTCCTCAAATCGATTTTGCATGAATCGCAAAAAGCTCCTAAACATTCCATCGCTCATCGTTAATTTCGGTAGTGTTGTTTACAGGAGGAATATTGCCTTCCTGTTGCACGTTCTCCTGGTTTGTGACTAAAGGTTGTTCCACAGTCTCATAAACTCCATTGTTAACGTTCTCAGTAGCCATTCTTAAATACTACCATAAAACAAGGGTTAATTAAACAAATTAACATGTCATATAATATCCCTATATTATGACCTGACCAACAAATAAGCTTAGTTAGGACACACTAGCGAAGGATTTACTCGTCTCTCCCTCCTAGTTTCTATTCCCGATCTCCGCCAGAGATCATATCCTAAGCTCGATACTAATGTGACTCCCCAAAATAGGTATACAACACCCATTCTAAGTCGCCAAATACATAAAGTACATAAAGCAAACTACAACTTCAATAATACAAATGTCGTGTGAAATACGACAATACATCTTGTGAGTTTAAATACAAATATTGTTTACAGACAATATCCACACTAAATAAGTCCTCATTACAATTATTCAAACACTATTTTATAGAAATAGTGAGGATCGCTAAAACATCTTCCTAGAACCATCACTCCATACCCAGACTCGATCCTGCTATGTTTTCACCTCCGAGAAGAAAATGGAACAAAAAGGAAAGGGTGAGCTCAACTAGCCCGAAGAAAGAATATTATGACTAAGATAATATACAACAAATTATCGTTAGTCTTCAACAGGAAAAGTCCGATAAAATATAATAGACAACAAGTTTTAGATCAACAAATGCAAATGAAATGAAGAATCCATTAGAAGAGTCACGTAGAGAAAGAATTCTCTTGTCTTCTAAGGTTTAAAAGTCCATCATCAATATTTTATCCCCGTAACAACAATCAATATACATCTTTAATCATCTTTGCACCACAGCCAAAGATATTCATTTGTATCACCGGTTGGTCATGTTCATCTCAACACTTTGCTCATCTTTACACTACGGGCCAAAGAGATTCATCGGTTTAATAATTCATCTGCACAACAACAGCCAAAGATATTCATCAAATATCACCATTAAGGAATGAGGATGATGAAAATATTTTTAAGAAACGAATCCAATGTGAGATAGAAGGACAAATATTAGGAATTCGTTTAACAGTTTATCCAAGATCAATAATACTTCATAATAAACAATTTTGAAGCAGAACTCAAAAATAACGATCAAAACTTGGATACAATCAAAGATAATAGCCAAAATAGACATCTTGGACAAAAAGGAAAATTTCATTTTTTGGTGAATAGTGCCGTATTCGTGAATAGTGCTGTATACGTGAATAGTGTCGTATACGTGAATAGTAATCCCGACACAACAAGTTCCAAATTTGATTAAAAAGTTCACCAATACTTCCAAGATAATGATATCAAGAAAATATCATTTAAGAAGAAAATAATATCCATTACCTCAAAATAACCGCATCTTCATTTGAATTTCAGATATAGGTTGATGTAAACTCTCACCGTAGTATAGCAACACTCAAAGAATACTCACAAGAATAGGCTCGATAATATATAGAGAGAAAGAGAAAACTTTCTTTTCGGTGTGATTTTCAATTCTAATTTAGCCCTCTATTATAGGAAAATGTTAGGAGCGCCAAAGGAGACTAAATTAATAAAATAATAATATTCTTTCTTAACTTCCTTAGCAGCCTTCTTTGGTCAAAAACATCAGCCACCCATGTGCCAACAACCACAAAAACTTTTTTCTTAAATAAAATAATTAAAATTTCCAAAAATCAATTATTTCGTAACTCCGGAACTTTAATAATTCACAATAAATAGCCCTTTTATTAGAAAATTTGAATCTCGCGAATTTTTATAGGAATTTCAATTCTCTACAACTTTACAGAAGAAAGTTTTTCCAAATTCCAAACAAAAATTGACCAAAATCCATAAACGGGCGATTTTACAGTCTATAATCAATTTTCGGTCAAGAATTGTGTCCACCGACACACAAAACATGTGTTAAACATTTAATGCCACAAAAATACTCTTCCTTCTCATATACTCATATATCCCACATTTATTGTAAAAATATCACCGTTAATATATTATTAAAATAATATATTTAAATGAATTATTTTATCAGAAAAAGATAAAATATTAATTTTCAACAATTGTCACATTAAAATTTTTTCTCCATCTATATCCACATAAAATGAATATTTTCTTTATCATAATAATCAATAATTAATTATTCAAAATAATATTACGTAATCAAGATCTTGATGACAATCGTGCCTTTCAAGGATAGAGAGGGCTTTCCAATAAGGATTTCTCCTTACTGGCGCGCAATTAGGATAGACAGAACTTTCTAGATATTGCCAATAATGTTATCTGATAATATTATTCAAATAATATAAATTATTGATCTGATAATGGAAAATACTGTGTAGTGACAATTATTGAAACAATAATAATATAAATATCAACGCAAAGCAATTATTGAATCAATAAAATAATGAACAATAATTCATCGTAACAATTATTGAGTAGTGCTTCTACGCATTTAATCAATAATTCAACAACATTGTGCAATACTGGTGTCTTCTTGTGCAACCACGATATTATCAGTATTTTAACCACCGGGTAACCCAACAAGTGTTAATCTGTGAATAATTTATGTCGTTATTTATAAAACTCAATCTTTGTCGTTTTCCTTCATCCAACCATTTTTCGTTATGGGGCTCACAAATGATCGCTGCTGGCCGCAGACGGAGATTCGACAAAAAAGAATATTCCACGACCAAAACGAATATTCCCCGACAATAATGAATATTTTATAACCACTTACTTATTTTGTAAACTTTGCACATTTCACCCATAACCAAAGCATTATATCAAATTAACCCTTATTAATTTAGAATAATGAATAGAGGAAAATTTAATTTATTTATAATAAGTTGGGGTCTTACAACCTCCCCTCCTTATAAAATTTCGTCCTCGAAATTGCCATACGTACCTGGTATTTCGAACAGATGAGGGTACCTCGCATTCATTTCCGATTCCAACTCCCATGTCATTTCCTCAATTGCATGGTTTCTTCACAAAACCTTAACTTGTGATATAACCTTCGTGCGTAAGACATGCTCTTTCCTATCCAAAATCTCAACAGGTATCTCCTCGTATGTTAAATCTTGATTTATCTATCTCGTCTGGGTTCTAACGCAATAATGTGGTTCGGGTCTTTCACATATTTCTGAAGCATAGATATGTGGAATACATTGTGAACACGAGACATACTTGGAGGTAACGCGAGTCTATAGGCTACGTTTCCTATTCGGTCAAGAATCTCAAATGGACCAACAAATCTTGGATTGAGCTTTCCTCTCTTTCCAAATCTTGTAACTCCCTTCCATGGAGCAACACGTAACAATACATGATCTCCAATATTAAACTCCACGTCCTTTCTATGAAGATCAACATAACTCTTTTGTCGATCTTGTGAAGTTTGAATACGTTGTCGAATCATTTGGATCTTTTCGTAGTCACGCTGCGATTAATTCTCGGTCCCAACAATGTTGTTTCTCCCACCTCGTCCCAAAGATAATCGAGAGAAGCGACACTTTCGATCCATACAACACCTCAAATGGAGCCATGCCTATACTTGCTTTGGTAATCGTTGTTTCAGACGAGAATTCCACCAATCAGCAAATACTTATCCCAACTTCCTTTGAAATCTAAACACGAGTCTTAATAGATCTTCAAGGGTTTGAATAGTCCTCTCTAATTGTCCGTCCTGGTTTGAGGATGATATCTTTGAACTAAATCAGAATCTGTGCCCATAGCTTTTCGCAAGCTAACCCAAAATCTTGAAGAGAATCTTGGGTCACGATCCAAACTATGGATCTTGGCATGCCATGCAATCGCACAATCTCATTCACGCATATACGAGCAAGATGTTCAAGGAATAAGTTTCTCGTATCGGCAAGAAATGAGCAGACTTGGTTAATCTATCAACAATAACCCAAATCGCATCTATGCCTTGAGTAACCTTGGGAAGACCTGTAACGAAATCCATAGTAATGTGTTCCCACTTCCATTTCGGAATCTCAAGTGGTTGCAATGGACCTTTTGGCATTTGATGCTCCGCCTTTACACGTTGACAAGTTAAACACCTCGAGATAAACTCCGTGATCTCTCTCTTCATATTGTTCCACCAAAATGTATGTCGAATATCATGATACATTTTGGTACTCCCAGGATGGATTGCAAATGGGGTGTTGTGTGCCTCCATCATGATTCTATGCTTAAATTTAGAATCGTTAGGAACGCAAAGTCTACAGTTGACTCAAAGTATTCCTTCTTCATCGATTCTTTCTTCTGGAATAGCACCTTCTTGCACTTTCTTCTTCATTTGTATCAGCCCCAGGTCCGTAACTTGAGCACCTTTAACTTTATCGATTAAAGTTGGTTCTACTCGTATATTCACCATCATTATGTGGGTCCAGAGTCTTTAATTCTACCTCCATCCTTTGCAAGTCATACAAAATGGGCCTTTGTGTTGACAATATTGCACTTGATCTTTCGATATGATCTTCTACTCAACGCGTCACCATTACGTTCGCTTTTCCGAGGATGATATTGAATAGTGTGATCGTAATCTTTCAATGTATTTCAAGCCAACGTAGTTGCCTCATATTGAGTTCTTTTTTGGGTGAAGAAATATTTGAGGCTTTTTATGGTCCGTATAAATCTCCACTTCTCTCCATACAAGTAGTGTCTCCATATCTTCAACGCGAATACGATCACGCTAACTCCGGATCATGAGTAGGATAATTCCTCTCATATTCTTTGAGTTGTCGTGAGGCATAGGCTATGACTTTCCCATGTTGCATGAGAACACATCCTAACCCTTTGCACGAAGCATCATCAGATATAACAAATCCATCCGAAACCAGATGGTATTGCGAACAGCCGAAATGAGTCTCCTTTTGAGCTCTTGGAAACTCTTCTCACATTCCTCGCTCCATATGAATTTTGTATCTTTCGAAGTCGGTGAGTTATCTGAGAGTAGCGATTCGAGAAAATCCTTCCACGAATCTCCGATAATAACCAAATTTAAGCCAGAAAGTTGCGTACTTCATCCACCGAGCCGGTTGCTCCTAACTTTGTATTGCTTCAATCTTGGCGGGTCAAAGATACTCCTTGTTTTGACACCACGTGCCCAAGGAATGCTACTTCTTCAAGCCGAACTCGTGATTTCTTGGTTTGGCATAAAGCTTGTGTTCACGAAGTCTTTGTAGTACCACTTCAAATGGTGCTCATGATCTTCACGGCTTTTGGAATAGATGAGGATGTCATCAATAAAGACAACAACGAATCGATCCAAATATTCCTTGAATACACGGTTCATCATATCCATGAAAGCAGCAGGAGCATTAGTCAATCCAAAAGACATGACCAAGAATTCATAATGCCCGTATCGAGTCCTGAATGTCGTCTTTGGAATATCCTCAATTTTAATCTTCAGCTGATGATATCCAGAACGAAGATCGATCTTTGGAAAGAATTGTACACGACAGTTGTATTATTAAGTTGTATTTGAATTTATGTACCATGTAAGTGGCGACCCAAGATGGGTGACGTATACCTAATTTTGGGGGCGTCACAGATACTGCCACAAAACAAAGGTTAATTGACATGTAACATATTATCCCTATATTCTGACCGACCAATTAAATACCAAATAAACTTAGGTAGTCATACTAGCTGAAGGAATTCCCGTCTCTCCCTCCTAGTTCTATTCTCACATCCTAGCTGAGGATCATATCCTAAGCTTTGATACCAACTGTGACTCCCCCAAAATTTGGTATACATCACCCATCTTGAGTCGCCAGATACATGGTATAGAATTCAAATACAACTTAATAATACAATTGTCGTGTACAATACGACAAAACATAAACTGTGAGTTTGAATACAAATATTATCTACTAGAGAGTATACAAACTCAAAAAGAGTCCTCATTACAATTATTATCACACTATTTCACAGAATAGTGAGGACTACTAATGCACCATTTAGGACCATCACTCTGTTCCCCGACTAGTCCCAGCCTTCAACAGTGTTAAACTTATAAAATATAATAACTATCAAGTTTAACTGCAGCGGAACAAGCAATCCATTAGAAGAGTCAAGTAGGGAATCAAATATACTATCTTCTATGATTTAACAGGTTTTTCATCACTTTTATCGTTGGGACTCAGCTTAATAAATAATTCACATCATCGAATCACCCCTGCACTACGGCCAAGGATATTCTTTAGTATCACGACCATGAATTATCCATGCACTACGGCTTAAGATAATCATGTTTTCATCAACGGTCCTGATCATGCCATAAAACAATTCATCTTTGCACTACGGCCAAAGAGAATCCATAGCCATAATCATACCAAAAACTGTCCATCAATGCACTACGGGCCAATGAGGACTTTTTCCACATCATTTGTAATATTACGGTTATGATTATACCGAATAATCTCTTGTCATAATCATACCAAGTCCATCTATGCACTACAGGCCACAGATGACTTTCAACATAATATAAACATAAGGATGATGACAATGATATAAGAATTCAATAAAACAAGTTCAAGAATTAATTTATCAAGGAACTGATAACGTTCAAATTGTCAACATGATACTGCTTTGTAGAGTAAAATTTAAAAATGCTCAGAAGAATATTTTCATGAAAAGATACTGGATGAAGAGCAAATATCAAGGATATTCCACTAATTTCATGGAGTATAGAAGTCAAAGTTTCAACCAACTGAGTATAATAAAGAATGGAATAACAAAAGAAATCACCAGAATACGACGATGCATCAGACAAAAAAGTTATTCTAAACAGAATAATAAATAACGGAACCGTGTCCGTAAGAAAACGCATGCATGAGGATATTCCAATGTAATAATAAAGAATGGAACCAGTCCGCCAGAAACGCACGCATGTGAGGATATTCGACATAATAATAAATAATGGAACCGGTCCCGGCCAGAACGCACGCATGTGATATTTCGACAGAATAATAAATAATGAAATAATGAAGAAGAATTTCACCGAGTATAGGGTAGCCCGTGTATATGAGTTTTTCCAAATGTAATAATAAATAATGGAATATGAAGTTCTCTTCATGAATACAAAAGAAATAATACCCTTACCATAAAAGAAAACCGAATATAAGAGTAGGGAAGTAGCGAGAATACTTTTCTATAGTTTTCTATAACTTTTCTCTCTAGTAGTTTCAAGGTGAATTAAAAGAAATAATGAAGAAATGAGCTTCTATTTATAGAAGAATAGATCGCATAAGTAACTAACTTATAAACGGTCATTGATTTACTTTAAACAGACGATCCAGCATTGGTTTACTATTAAAACTTAAAGCAACGGTCCATACCGATTTCTTATTAAAAATTTAAACCAAAGAATCCATATTGATTCACTATTATAACTTCAACCAACTATTCAAAAATTAGCACATCTCCTCATAGAATAATATTGTACCAAAAAAATGATTTGGACCGAAAAGAAATATATTTTACGGGTGATCAATAGTACCCGTGAATAGTAACTCGTGAATAGTACTCCGACACGAAAAGTGTCCCGAATACCCGATTGAACAATACTGAGTGACTTCTCACATAAGCATCAATAATCAATACCGTGTACTACTATGCAACCACGCCAGACATCAGTACTTTTAACACCGGGTGTTTCAACAGTTAACGGTAAAACTTCCGCCGTTATTTTCATAAAGTATTTTTGTCGTTTTCTCAATCCGATAATAATTCCGTTGCGGGTTCCACCAATGATTGTACCGTCTTACGGATATTCCCTGACAAAAAAGAATATTCCCCGACTAATCGAATATTATATAACCACTTGCTTACTTTGCAAAATTTGTAAATATTACCCACAACTATAACATTACATCAAATCAACACCATAATATTAAAAAAAAAATTATTTCGAGAAAATTATATTTTTATTCATAAAATCTGGGTTCTCACAATCTCCCCTCCTTATGAAATTTCCCCCTCGAAATTTACGTACGTACCTGGTATGCCGAACAGGTGAGGATACCTTAACTTCACTTAAAATTCTAACTCTTGAGGTATAACCTTTGAGTGTCAAATACGATCCTTCTTATCCAAAATTTTAACACGTATCTCCTCAGACGTTAAATCTTCTGCTATATCGTTTAGTTCTAATTTAATAATGTGGTTCGGGTCGTCCCCATATTTACGTAACGTCGATACGTAAAAAAAATGTTCTGAACACGTAACATACTTGGCGATAAAACGAGTCTATAAGCCATAGTTTCTACTTGATCGAGACTTTTAAATGGGCCAATTAAATCGAGGGTTGAGATTTCCTCTCTTCGTCGATTTTTGCTTCTAGAATAACACCCTTTTGAACCATCTTCTTCACATATATCAGCTCTGGGTGTGTAACTTGAGCGGCTTTAACTTTATCGATTAAAGTCGATTCTACTCGTCTATTCATTATCTTCACTTGGGTTCCTAGAGTCTTTAACTCTATCTTCATCATTTGTAAGTCGTACGAAATGGGTCTTTGTGTTAACAACATCACACTCATAAACGCATACGATCTTCTACTCAACGCATCAGCTACCATGTTCATTTTTCCCACGATGATATTGAATGGTACGATCGTAATCTTCAACAGCTCGTGCCAACGTTTTTGGCACATTACACGTTCGTTTTAGGTGAAGAAAATATTTGAGGGTTTTAGAAATGGGTTTTGTATTGGGGTCAATACAAAATTCAATTTCACGCTCTAGGGGTAGGCTAAGAAGTCTTCAAGAATACGTCAGAAAAATTATTAACTATAGAAATATCATTCAAAACTGTGACCCTCATCCAAGACTTGGATAGTACGTCACATTGATACCTATCAACTTGTCATCGTCATTTACGACGTTGCCTACAGAAAGTCTGGCTTCGGTGCATTCCACACAAGAAAGTCAACAACGAAAGGATCGAGGCTCTTTATTTATGGCTTGATATGACAATGATTGACTTTATTGGTTTGGTTACTTTGAAATCGCATAACAGGTTGGTTAGGAGTATGAAAGCTAACAACCTTACGAAAAGCATAATGAGCAGTTAACCAATCGTTTTCAATAATCACATCAAAGGCAAGTATTTTCAAAGAGATAAGATCAACAAGTAACGTGAAAGTGTTGATTTGAACAAGATTTATATAGTGGAGGTAACGAAGGTTTCTCTCAACTGAGTTTAAACAGATATATCAAAGTCTAACTTCTCCAGAGTTAATTTCAACATTGAACACAACTAGGTGCAATAAAAGAGTGAGTAGAGAACCAGATTCAACACTCAGATAGACTTCGCAAGAGTTTATGACTAACATACCCGTGATAATTTTATTCGGGTTCCTCGTCAAGAAAAAAAAAACGCCTCTCTTAAACCATCGGCTTTGGCTTGTCAGGGACATCCTTTGGTGCCTCCATCCTAGTTGAACTTGTCTTGTGAATGACAAAATCTGCTAAGTGACCTTCTTCCACAATTATAGCATGCTTTGACTGACATCGCTAGCAGTTTGACCGATGTGTCCCTCCCCTCCGCATTTGTAGCATATGATAGGTGGTCGTTCTCCTTCCTTAACAACGGGTGCTGGTGCTGACGTCTTTCCATCATTGTTGAATCTCTTCTTCCTGAAATGTCCATTCTTATTATTTTGACCATGATTACCACCGAAGTGGTTACCATTTCTGGCATTTTGATTCCCTCCATGCTTATTGTCATCGCTTTGATGACTGTTATCACCGGTATTATCATTTTTTCGCCTGCTCTCTTTTGGTTGCGTTGACTCGTTATTACACTCCACTAACTGAGCCCTATTTACAACATCTGAATACAAACACAATTTATGAGAAATAAGATATTGACGTATCTCCGGCTTCAAACCTCTTAAAAACATCCGCGTCATTTTTTCTTCATTATCAACCAAGTGGGACGTAAATTGGGACAACTCGGCAAACTTGGCTTCGTACTGCGACACGGTCATGTTGTTTTGCTCTAATTTGATAAATTCCACCTCCTTCATGTGACGAATGCTTTCGGGAAAATACTTGTCATTGAACAACTCTTGGAACTTCTCCTAAGACATCTTGAGTGCGGCCAGTTGGAGTACGCTTTTCTGATTCCCACCAGTGATCTGCCTCTTCACGCAACATAAAGGTGGCAAAGGGAACCTTTTGCTCCTTGGAGCATCCCAAGATATCAAATATCTTGGCGATCTGCTTTAACCACGTCTCCGCCTTAAGTGGTTCTGGCTTTCCTAAAAACTCCGGTGGTCTCAGCTCCTTGAATTGCTTAGCGGTGACCAACCGGGGGTTGCCATTGTTTCCTCCTGCATCTTCGCCTAATGTTGCATGAATTCTAAAAAGCTCCTAAACGTACCGTCATTCGTCAATTGATTAGTGTTGTTGTTTACAGGAGGATTATCGTCATCCAGTTGCACATTGTCCTGATTATTGATTTGTGGAGAATCAACGGTCTCCTGTGCTCTATTGTTATTCTCAACATTCTCTATTGTTATAAATGAAAGAAAAGTTGGAGGTATTGTACTGTAATTTTCGAGACCCAAAACGTGCAATTATCGAAACTATATTTTCCTATAAATAGAAGCTCATTCTTCCTTCATTTCTCACCAATTCACAAAAGCTTTAGAGCGATTATTATAGAGAGAAAGAAGAAAGAAATCTGCACTCACTATTCCAAAGATCCAGCTTTTTCCAAGGTAGGGAGTATTATTTCTTTCTTATCCATGAAGAGAACTTCATTATTCCATTCTTTATTATTCTCGTTGGAATAACTCAGATACGCTGCTACCTTATACTTGGTGAAATTCTTATGTTGTTCCATTCTTTATCATTCATTGGAACATCCACGTGCAATGCGTTCATGGGTGGGACTGAATTCCGCCTTTTATTATTCTCATTGGAATATCCCACATGCGTGCGTTCTTACGGGACTGGTTCCATTCTTTATTATTACATTGGAATATCACATGCATGCGTTTTACGCCGCACTGGTTCCGTTATTTATTATTCTCGTTAGAATAACTCGCTGTAAGGCCTCATCGCATGCTCGGTGATTTCTTTTGTTATTCCATTCTTTATTATACTCGGTTGGTTAAAACTTTGACTTCTATACTCCATGAAATTAGTGGAATATCCTTGATATTTCGCTTCATCCAAAGATCTTTTCATGAAAATATTCTTCCGAGCATTTTTAAATTTTACTCTACAAAGCAAAGATCATGTCGACAATTTGAGCGTTATCAATTCTCGGATAAATTAATTCTTGAACTTGTTTTATTGAATTCTTATATCATTGTCATCATCCTTATGTTTATATTATGTTGAAAGTCATATGTGGCTGTAGTGCGTAGATGGACTTGGTATGATTATGACCGAGGATTATTGATTGTAATCATGACCGTAATGTTACAAATGATGTGGAAAAAGTCCTCATTGGCCCGTAGTGCATTGATGGACAGTTGTTGGCATGATCATGACCTTTAATGAATACACAAATATTCTTGGCCCGTAGTGCATGGATAATTGTGGTCGTGATACTAAAGAATATCCTTGGCCGTAGTGCAGGGGTGATTCGATGATGTGGATTATCTATTAAGCTGAGTCACAACGATAAAAGTGATGAAAAACCTTTTAAATCATAAAAGATAGTAGATTTTATTCTCTACTTGACTCTTTTAATGGATTGCTTGTTCCGCTGCAGTTAAACTTGATGGTTGTTATATTGTATCAGTTTAACACTGTTGAAGGCTAACGATAATATATTCTGCATTATCTTAGTCATAATATTTCCTATTGGGCTAGTTGAGCTCACCCTTTTACTTTTATTGTTCTCTTTAGGAAATGAGAACGTAGCAGGGACTAGTCGGGGAACGGAGTGACGGACCAGATGATAGCATTAGTAGTCCTCACTATTCTATGAAATAGTATAATAATAATTGTAATAAGGACTCCTTTTGAGTTTTTATAATCTCTAATAAACAATATTTGTATTCAAACTCACAGTTTATGTTTTGTCGTATTGTATACGACAGTTGTATTATTAAGTGGTATTTGAATTTATGTACCATGTAAGTGGCGACCCAAGATGGGTGACGTATACCTAATTTTGGGGGCGTCACAGTTAGTATCAAAGCTTAGGGATATGCTCCCTGGCTAAGATGTGAGACTAGAACTAGGAGGGGAGAGACGGGGAATTCCTTCGCTAGTATGACCTATCTAAGTTTATTTGGTATTTGATTGGTTGGTCAGAGTATAGTGATAATATGTTGCATGTCAATTAACCCTTGTTTTGTGGCAGTGTTTGAAAATGGCATCCGAGAATGTTGAGAACATCAATGGAGCACAGGAGACCGTTGAGTCTCCACAGATCAATAACCATGATAACGTGCATCAGGAAGGCGACAATCCTCATGAAAACAACAACACTAACCAAATGATGAACGATGGAATGTTCCGAGGCTTCATGCAATTCATGAAACATCAAAGTAGAGTGGCTCTGCTCAAAATGAGGTGTAAACATAGAAAACTCTGGACGGTCACCGCTAAAGCAGCTTCAAGGAGCTGGGACCACGAGTTTATTGGAGAGCCTAAACCACTTAAGGCGGAAGCATGGATAAAGCAGATCACCAAGATATTTGATGTCTTGGGATGCTCCGAGGAGCAAAAGGTTCCCTTCGCCACCTTCATGTTGCGAGAAGAGGCAGATTACTGAAGGGAATTTGTAAAACGTACCCAGCCTGACGCACTCAAGATGTCTTGGGAGAAGTTCCAAGATCTATTCAACGACAAGTACTTTCCCAAAAGTATTCTTCACATGAAAGAGGTGGAGTTTATCAAGTTGGAACAAAATAATATGACCGTGTCGCAATACGAGGCTAAATTTGCAGAGTTATCCCGGTTTGCATCCCATTTGGTCGATAATGAGGAGCGAATGATACGAATGTTTTTAAATGGTTTGAAACCGGAGATACGTCAATATCTTATTTCTCATAAACTGTGTTTGTACTCAGATGTTGTAAATAGGGCCCGATTATTGGGAGCGCATGATAACGAAGTCAACGCAACCAAGGAAAGCGTGGTAGAAGTATGAAAATACAAAGTGGTATGATCATCTAAAGCGGTGACAACAAGCGTGGAGGAATCAAGATGCCGTAAATGGTAACCACTTTGGTGGTAATCATGGCCAAGACAGTAAAAATGGACATTTCAAGAAAAGAAAATTCAACAATGATGGAAAGACATCAGCACCAGCAACCGTGGTTAAGGAAGGAGAACGACCACCTATCATATGATTCAAATGCGAAGGGGAGGGACATATCAGTCCAAACTGCGAGATGCCATCCAAAGCGTGTTATAATTGTGGAAGAGAAGGTCACCTAGCCCGATTTTGTCGTTCACCGAGACAAGTTCATCTAGGATGGAGGCACCAAAGGCCGTCCCAGAAAAGTCAAATCCGGTAGTGCAAGGGAGAGCGTTTGTTGTGACCTCCCAGAAAGTAAGGAACCCGAACGAGGTCATCACGGGTAAGCTTATCATAAACTCTAGCGAAGTCTATACCTTATTTGATACCGGTTCTACCCATTCTTTTATTTCTCCTATTTGCACTAAACGATTAAATTTGACTCCGGAGAAATTAGACTTTGACTTATCTGTTGAAACTCCATTAGGAGAAACCTTCATTACATCCACTGTTTATAAGTCTTGTTTGATTCAAATCGGAAGCACATTACCTGTCGATCTTATCTCCTTAAAAATACTTGCATTTGACTTGATTCTAGGGATTGATTGGTTAACTACTCATCATGCTAAAATTGATTGTTTTCGTAAGGTTGTTAGCTTTCATATTCCTAATAAACATATTATGCGAATTCAAGCGACCAAACCATTAAAATCAATCACGGTCATCTCAAGCCATAAAGCTATTCGTTTATTAAAAAATGGATGTCAAGCTTTCTTAGCTCATGTCACGGATTAAAACAAAAATACGTCAGATTTGAAGGATATTTCTATTGTTAATAAATTTCCTGACGTATTCCCTGAAGAACTTTCTGGCCTACCCCCAGAGCGTGAAGTTGAATTTTGTATCAACCTTGAACCCGGTACAAAACCCATTTCCAAAGCCCCATATCGAATGGCTCCTATTGAACTTCAAGAGTTAAAGACCCAATTGCAGGAATTGTTAGACATTGGTTTCATTCATCATAGTACGTCTCCTTGGGGTGCTCCTGTTCTATTCGTGAAGAAAAAAGATGGGAGTATGCGACTTTGTATTGATTATCGGGAGTTGAATCATGTCACCGTCAAAAATAGGTACCCATTGCCACGTATTGATGACCTATTTGATCAGTTACAAGGAGCACAATTTTTTTCGAAGATCGATCTTCGTTCTGGATATCATCAGCTGAAGGTTAAAACTTAGGATATTCCAAAGACTGCCTTCAGAACTCGGTACGGGCATTATGAATTCTTAGTCATGTCTTTTGGATTGACTAATGCTCCTGCTGCCTTTATGCATATGATGAACCGAGTATTTAAGGAATATTTGGATCACTTTGTGGTCGTCTTTATTGATGACATCCTTATTTATTCCAAAAGCCGTGAAGATCATGAGCAACACTTAAGGCTGATACTCCAAAAGCTTCGTGAATATAAGCTTTATGCCAAGTTAAAGAAATGCGAGTTCTGGCTTAAGGAAGTAGCATTCCTTGGGCACGTAGTATCAAGTCATGGAATATCTGTTGACCCGGCAAAGATTGAAGCTATTCAAAGCTGGGAGAAACCCAAATTAGTGACCGAAGTACGTAGCTTTCTCGGTTTAGCTGGTTTTATCGGAGATTCGTGGAAGGATTTTCTCGAATCGCTACTCCGTTAACTCAGCTGACTCGAAAAGATTCAAAGTTCGGTTGGAGCGAGGAATGTGAGAAGAGTTTTCAAGAACTCAAAAGGAGACTCATTTTAGCACATGTTCTGACAATACCATCTGGTTCGGAGGGATTTGTCATCTATAGTGATGCTTCGGGCAAAGGGTTAGGATGTGTTCTCATGCAACATGGGAAAGTCATAGCCTATGCCTCAAGACAACTCAAAGAATATGAGAGGAATTATCCTACTCATGATCTAGAGTTAAGCAAAACATTGTTTTCGCACTTAAAATTTGGAGGCATTACTTGTATGGAGAGAAAGTGGAGATTTTTACGGATCATAAAAGCCTTAAATATTTCTTCACTCAAAAGGAACTCAACATGCGACAACGACGTTGGCTTGAACTGTTGAAAGATTATGATCATACCATCCAATACCATCCTGGAAAAGCGAACGTGGTAGTTGACGCATTGAGTAGAAGATCATATGCGGGTACGAGTGCAATATTCACAACACAAAAGCCCATTTTGTGTGACTTGCAAAGGATGGAGATAGAGTTAAAGACTCTAGAGACACATGTGATGATGGCGAATATACGAGTAGAACCGACTTTAATTGATAAAGTTAAAGTTGCTCAAGATTCTGAGATCCGGGAAATGATGCGTATGAGGAAGAAAGTGCAAGAAGGTGCTATGGGAAGCAAGAATCGATGAAGAAGGAATACTTGAGTCAACTCAAGACTTTGTGTTTCTAACGACCACGATCGATTTAAAGTATAAAATCATGATGGAGGCGCACAACACACCGTTTGTAATCCATCTTGGGAGTACCAAAATGTATCGTGATCTTCGACAGACATTTTGGTGGTGCAATATGAAGAGAGAGATAGCGCTATTTATCTCAAGGTGTCTAATTTGTCAACGAGTTAAAGCGGAGCATCAAGTACCAAAAGGTCCATTGCAACCACTTGAAATTCCAGAATAGAAGTGGGAGCACATTACCATGGATTTTGTTACCGGTCTTCCCAAAGTTTCTCAAGGCATAGATGCGATTTGGGTCATTGTTTATAGATTGACCAAATCTGCTCATTTCTTACCGATAAGAGAAACTTATACACTTGAACGTCTTGCTCGTATGTAGATAAACGAGGTTGTAAGATTGTATGGTATGCCAGTATCCATAGTTTCTGATCGAGACCTAAGATTCACTTCAAGATTTTGGGTTAGTTTGCAAAAAGCTATGGGCATGGATTTACGATTTAGCTCGGCATATCATCCTCAGACGGACGGGCAGTCAGAGAGGACGATTCAAACTCTTGAAGATCTATTAAGACTCTGTGTCCTTGACTTCAAGGGAAGTTGGGGAAGTTCTTACCATTGGTGGAGTTTTCCTATAACAACAGTTATCAAGCAAGTATTCGCATGGCTCCATTTGAGGCGTTGTATGGAAGAAAATGTCGTTCTCCAATATGCTGGGATGAGGTGGGTGAAACAACATTGTTGGGACCAGAGTTGGTACTTATGACTACGGAAAAGATTCAAATGAACCGAAAACGTATAAAAACCTCACAAGATCGACAAAAGAGTTATGCTGATCTTCATCGAAAGGACGTAAAATTCGATATTGGAGATCATGTGTTGTTACGTGTTGCTCCATGGAAAGGAGTTACAAGATTTGGAAAGAGAGGAAAGCTCAATCCTCGATTCATTGGCCCATTTTTAATCCTCGATCGAGTAGGAACTGTGGCCTATAGACTTGTGTTACCGCCAAGTATGTCTCGTGTTTATAACGTTTTTCACATATCCATGTTACGTAAATATGTGAAAGACCCGAACCACATTATTGAGTTAGAACCGGACGAAATAGAGGAAGATTTAACGTATGAAGAGGTTCCTATTAAAATCTTGGATAAGAAGGAACATATTCTACGCTCCAAGGTTATACCTCAAGTCAAAGTTTTGTGGAGAAACCACGATGTTGAGGAAATGACCTGGGAGTTAGAATCTGAAATGAAATCAAAGTATCCTCACCTCTTTGACATACCAGGTACGCACCCTAATTTCGAGGACGAAATTTCATAAGAAGGGGAGGTTGTAAGACCCCAACTTTTTGAATAAAGATTAAATTTTCTCGAAATATATTTTTGAATATTATGGTGTGGATTTTATGTAATGTTATAGTTGTGAGTAATATTTACAAATTTTGCAAAAGTCACGCAAAGTTGTTATATAATATTCGATTGGTGGGGAATATTCAGACAACAAAGACAACCATTGGTGGATCCCCACAACGGAATTATTATGCGATCGAGAAAACGACAAAAAATACTTTTATGAAAATAACTACGGAAGTTTTACCGTTAATCTGTTGAACTACCCTTAGAAGAAAAGTCTGAGAATACACGTGGTTGAATAGTAGCACTACGGTATTGATTATTGATGCTTACGTGAGAAGTCACTCATTATACTCAATTATTGCTACTGAGAATTCTTTGCATCATATCTATCATATTATTGATATAATTATTGTCACAGTATCATCTGCATAAAATATTTTTTTTATTAAATCAATACTTGAGACGACAAAGTTATTCATATTGTAAATTGAAATATTTACAATGTCTAGAAGTTCTCTCGAGGAGGAGGGTGGGTCATCTAATCAATTCGCGCCATACAGGAGAAATCCTTATTGGAAAGCACCTCTTTCCTGGGAACGATCTGGTTGATAAATATTGTGAGTTATAATATTAATAATGAATGTTGTTCGGAGTTGAATTTGGAGACGCAGACGTGATATTTGAGTCCGGAATGACGAAATTAGTAAAAATAGTCTATAAACACAAAATTTTTCGGAATTCACTATTTGGTCAAAAAGTCAACAGTTGACTTTTTCGAGAAAAGACAAACTTTGAAATTTCAAAATTTATATTTTTGATAAAAATAGTTTCATTTTGTTGGAATTGTTAGTGTTAGTGAAAATCGACATTTATTCCGATGATAATTGATGTCTAGGGGTTATATTGATAAATCGGGTAATTTATCGGATAAATGAGCAATTAATTACTACTAATTCACATACTTGTATAACTATTTGTTTACATATGTGTACTATTGAATCACATTATTTACTATTAGGGGAGTTGGTGCAAGATTGATAATACTTGCATGACTAAGTTAAAAATTGAGGTATAGATGGAGGTACTATACTGTAATTCGTCTTTTTTCACATGATTATACTATTGATTCACATGATTGAACTATTGATTCACATTATTTACTAATATGGGAGTTGGTGCAAGATTGATAATACTTGCAGGACTAAATTAAAAATGAAAGAAAAGTTGGAGGTATCAGATTTGTAATTTTCGAGAGCCCAAAACGCGTGCAATTATCGAAACTATATTTTCCTATAAATTGAAGCTCATTCTTCCTTCATTTCTCACCAATTCACAAAAGCTTTAGAAAGATTATTATAGAGAGAAATTATATAGAGAAAGAAGAAGAGAAATCTGCCACTCATTTATTCCAAAGATATCAGCTTTTTCCAAGGTAGGAGTATTATTTCTTTCTTATCCACGAAGAGAACTTACATTATTCCATTCTTTATTATTCATTGGAATAACTGTATCAATGGGCTACCCTATACTTGGTGAAATTCTTACATTGTTCCATTCTTTATCATTTTGTTAGAACATCCTCAGATATGCGTTCTACACATGGGACCGGGTTCCGTCTTTATTATTCATTGGAATATCACATGCACATGCGTTCTGTGGGACTGATTAAAATCTTTATTATTACTGTTGGAATATCACATGCATGCGTTTCACGCCGAACACGATTCCGTCTTTATTATTATGTTGGAATATCACATGCATGCGTTTCTGTGAACTCGATTCCGTCTTTATTATTACATTTGGAATATTACATGCATGCGTTTACTGTGGGACTGATTCCGTTATTTATTATTTTGTTGGAATAACTTTGCTTTTGTCTGATCTATCGCATGCATGGTGATTTCATTTGTTATTTCATTCCTTATTATACTCAGTTGGTTAAAGTTTTGACTTCTATACTCCATGAAATTAGTGGAATATCCTTGATATTTGCGCTTCATCCAGTATCTTTTTATGAAAATATTCTTCCGAGCATTCTTGAATTTTACTCTACAAAGCGATATCATGTTGACAATTTGGACGTTATTAGTTCCTGGATAAAATAATTCTTGAACTTGTTTTATTGAATTCTTATATCATTGTCATCATCCTCATGTTTATATTTTGTTGAAAGTCATATGTGGCCTATAGTGCATAGATGGACTTGGTATGATTATGACCGAGGATTATTGATTGTAATCATGACCGTAATGTTACAAATGATTTGGTAAAAGTCCTCATTGGCCCGTAGTGCATTGATGGACAATTGTTGGCATGATCATGACCATTATTGAATACACAAAGATTCTTGGCCCGTAGTCGTGGATAATTGTAGTCGTGATCTTAAAGAATATCCTTGGTAGTAGTGCGAGGGGTGATTCGATGATGTGGATTATTTATTAAAATTTGAGTCCCGGTGATAAAAGTGATGAAAAACCTTTTAAATCATAAAAGATAGTAGATTTTATTCTCTCTTGACTCTTTTAATGGATTGCTTGTTCAGCTGCAGATTAAACTTGATGGTTGTTATATTGTATCGGTTTAACCTTTGTTGAAGGCTAACAATAATATATTACGCATTATCTTAGTCATAATATTTCCCTCTTTGGGCTAGTTGAGCTCACCCTTTTACTTTTATTGTTCTCTTGAGAAATGAGAGCGTATCGGGGACTAGTAGAGAGCGAGTGACGGACGGATGATAGCATTAGTAGTCCTCACTATCCTATGAAATAGTGTAATAATAATTGTAATAAGGACTCCTTTTGAGTTTGTATAATCTCTAATAAATAATATTTGTATTCAAACTCACAGTTTATGTTTTGTCGTATTGTACACGACATTTGTATTATCAAGTTGTATTTGAATTTATGTACCATGTAAGTGGCGACCCAAGATGGGTGACGTATACCTAATTTTGGGGGCGTCACAGATACTGCCACAAAACAAAGGTTAATTGACATGTAACATATTATCCCTATATTACTAATCGACCAATTAAATACCAAATAAACTTAGGTAGTCATACTAACAATAAGGAATTCCCGTCTCTCCCTCCTAGTTCTATTCTCACATCCCAGGCAGGATCATATCCCTAGCTTTGATACCAACTGTGACTCCCCAAAATTTGGTATACATCACCCATCTTGAGTCATGAGATATGGTATGTAATTCAAATACAACTTAATAATACAATTGTCGGGTACAATAATACGACAAAACATAAACCGTGAGTTTGAATACAAATATTATCTATTAGAGAGTATACAAACTCAAAAGGAGTCCTCATTACAATTATTATCACACTATTTTGTAATAGTGAGGACTACTAATGCACCATTTAGGACCATCACTCATTTTCCGACTAGTCCCGATTACGTTCTCATTTTTCAAGAAACGGTGAAAGAAAGGGTGAGCTCAACTAGCCCAAAGAAGAAATCTTATGACTAAGATAATGCGAGAATAATTTATCGTTAGCCTTCAAATGTTGTTAAACTTATAAAATATAATAACTATCAAGTTTAATCTGCAATGAACAAACAATCCATTGTAAGAGTCAAGTAGGAATAAAATATACTATCTTCTATGATTTAATGTGTTTTTCATCACTTTTATCACGGGACTCATTTTAATAAATAATTCACATCATCGAATCACCCCCGCACTACTGGCCAAGGATATTCTTTAAGATCACGACCATGAATTATCCATGCACTACTACTTAAGATAATCATGTTTTCATCAACCGGTCCGATCATTCCATAAAACAATTCATCTTTCAGACTACTACGCAAAGAGAATCCATAGCCATAATCATACTAAAAAAAGCATCCATCAATGCACTACGGGCCAATGAGGACTTTTTTCCACATCATTTGTAATATTACGGTTATGATTATACCGAATAATCCTCACATAATCATACCAAGTCCATCTATGCACTACAGCCACAGATGACTTTCAACATAATATAAACATAAGGATGATGACAATGATATAAGAATTCAATAAAACAAGTTCAAGAATTAATTTATCCAGAATTGATAACGCTCAAATTGTCAACACGACATCGCCAGTAGAGTAAAATTTAAAAATGCTCAAGAATATTTTCATGAAAAGATATGGATGAAGCCGCTGAAATATCAAGGATATTCCACTTATTTCATGGAGTATAAGTCAAAGTTTTAACCAACCGAGTATAATAAAGAATGAAATAACAAAAGAAATCACCGTGCACGCGATAGATCAAGACAAAAAAGTTATTCTAATGTAATAATAAATAACGGAATTGTGTCCCATGAAAACGCATGCACATAATATTCCAATGTAATAATAAAGAATGGAACCAGTCCCACAGTAAACGCATGCATGTGATATTCCACATAATAATAAATAATGGAACTCAGTCCGGCCAGAACGCACGCATGTGATATTCACGTAATAATAAATAATGAAATAATGTAAGAATTTCACCGAGTATAGGGTGCCCGTGTATATAGGTTTTTCCAATGTAATAATAAATAATGGAATAATGAAGTTCTCTTCATGAATACAAGAGAAATAATACCCTTACCAGTAAAAGAAATGAATATAAGAGTAGGAAAGTAGCGAGAATACTTTTCTATAGTTTCTCTATAACTTTTCTCTAGTGTTTCAGTTGAATTAAGTAAGAAATAATGAAGAAATGAACTTCTATTTATAGAAGAATAGATCGATAAGAATTAACTTATGAGCGGTCCAGATTGATTTACTTTAAACAGACGATCCAGATTGGTTTAATATTAAAACTTAAAGCAACGGTCCATACCGATTTTTTATTAAAATTTTAAACCAAATGATCCATATTGATTTACTATTATAACTTCAACCAACTATTCAAAAATTAAAGACATCTCCTCATGTAGAATAATATTGTACCCAAAAATGATTTGGGTAGAAAAAAAATATATTTTACGGGTGATCAATAGTACCCCGTGAATAGTAACTCGTGAATAGTACTCCGACACGAAAAGTGTCCCGAATACCCGATTGAAAAATACTGAGTGACTTCTCACATAAGCATCAATAATCAATACCGTGTACTACTATGCAACTAACGCCAGACATCTTTGTTTCTTTTAACACCGGTGTTTCAACAAATTAACAGTAAAACTTCCGCCGTTATTTTCATAAAAAGTATTTTTATCGTTTTTCAATCCGACAATAATTCCGTTATGGGTCCACTAATGATTGTACTGAGTCGCATGCGGATATTCCCCGATAAAAAGAATATTCCCCGACCAATCGAATATTATATAACCACTTGCTTGCTTTGCAAAATTTATAAATATTACCCACAACTATAACATTACATCAAATCAACACCATAATATTAAAAAAAATATTATTTCGAGAAAATTAAATCTTTATTCATAAAATATGGGTTCTCACAAATTCTGTCATTTAGATATTTTAGATATATTAATTATCAAAAATAAATTTTTCATTCAAATTCAAATTCAACTCATTCAGATTCATTCAATTTTTATCACATTGTACAGTAATGAACGCTCCACTTGCCATGGTGATTGCTAGTTACTTGTAATTTATAACGAATTATTTTATAGAAGCTATTTCGCGTGCGATATAATCTAATAAAGTAATAATAATAGTACATTCCAATATATTAATATTATATCCATATTTCGAATCTTTTCTTTGATAGTACCCCTTGTAATTATATTTAATACCAATAGTACTAATCTATGTGTGTGTTTTTTCTGGTGCTTCTCCCAACATGTAATATAGTATTAATTAAATTGCTGGATACAGCCATGAAATGACCACGGCATGGCCACATCTAGCTAAGAGAAATCACAAGGAAGACAGGAAGAACTTGAGATAAATAAGGGGTTAAATATATTTTTTCCCACTTTACTAAGGATCGATTTACAAATGTATTATTGAACTGATTTTTTTTACGATCAACTCATTGAACTATATATTATTTATAAAAAATGATTTTGCCGTCTATGTCCGCTAATCATTTAACAGAACAATGATGTGGCAATACGTGGCAGGAGAGAGAAATTGAGTTGAATAACTATTAAATTAAGTTATACTTAATTCTATAACAAATAGTTAAACAAAATATAAATCAAATTAATATATATAACAAATAATTAAATTAAATTAATTAATAATAAGAATAAATTAATGAATAATTTTTACAAATATATTTATATAAATTAACAAAATATAAATCAAATTAATATATATAACAAATAATTAAATTAAATTAATTAATTAATAATAAAATAAATTAATGAATAATTTTTACAAATGTATTTATATAAATTAATTAATTCATATTTTTTAAAATTTTAAATATTTTAATTTTACTTTAAAAATATAAAATTATTTAATATTTTAAAATTGAGGGATTCTTCTTCTTCTTCACCGTCGAACAGACTTCTCCGCCAAAGAATTCCAACAACTCGATGAGAGAGAAAGTGAAGATGATGAAGGAGGAAGGAGCAGATATATCAGATCTATATCCACAAATTTCGGATCTATTTTTTCTTCCTCCTCCCTTCAATGGATATGCTGCTTTTCTCTCTCTTCCCAAGTTCGGATCTTTCTTCCTCTTCTTCCGGATCTCTCTTCCTCTTCTTTGATTCAAAAGCGACTGGCCTTAACAATGGAAAAGAAATCCTTTTCGGAGGGGATCTCCAAATACTCGCCACTGTTGTTTCTCCAGGATATGCAAAATTCACACATTACAAATATGTCCATCGATTAATTGCTGGAAAATTTTCTCTCTCCACTCTTGCTATTGTATTTTAATAATTAAAATATGACAATGGAAATTGCTGGAACCTAAGAAATTATAATTTTGAATTGTCCATCGATTAATTGCTGGAACTTTTAGGAAATTTAATACTATAAAATTATAATTTTACCTTTTAATTTTTTTAATTAATGAAAACGGTGATTTTAAGGAAAATTAATGTATTCAAATTATTAATTAATAATAAAATTTATTAATGTATAATGTTTATAAATGTATTTATATAAAATTAATGAATTTATATTTTTATAAGTTTTAAATATTTTAGGTTCACTTTAAAAATATAAAATTATCTAATATTTTAAAATAGAGGATTATTATTATTAATATTATTATTATTATTATATTAACTTTTAAATTTAATTTTTTAGCAATATATATATATATATATATATATATATATATATATCACATTTAAGTTATTAATTTTTTGTATTTTATAATTGTGAAGTTAAAGATTTTATTTGGTTGTTTTTTTTTTCTATAGTTTTATTTGGTTAACTTGTCTTAATTGTTGGCTTTTGAATATTTTATTTATTTTTTTTACCATGACATGCCACGTGGACATATATATATGACATATACAAAGACTATCTGCCATGTGTACTCAATCCGTTAAAAATCAAACAAGTTAACAGAATTTGTAACAGTTTGTAAATAAATTGTAGTTCAGTGAGTCGAATGAAAAAAATGTCAGTCCAAGGTCGAGTAGAATGGAAAAAGTGTATTTAACCCGATAAATAAGTAATAAGTATTTCGGTTCGATTCCAAAAAAAAAAAAATACGACTCAGATTTGGAATTTTTAATAATATGATTTAAATTTGATTATAAAAAATAGTTCGATTAAAAATATGAGATACATACTCGATTGATATAGATTCGACTAGATATTCGGTACATTCTTTTATAATATATACAAAATTAAATTAAATTAGAATAATTAATTATTATTATTTCGTTTTATTTTTATTTTTAACTGTGATTTTATATTTGTAAAATGTCATAATAAATATATATTTTTTATTTTGAAGTAAAATGACAAATTCAATTTATAATTATATTTATTATAAAACTAATTATTATGTTGAGACTCGAATTCGAGTTGGAATTTAAAGCTCGCGAGTAGTTTGAATATAATTATATTCGAGTCGGATCGAATTCGAGTAATAAATATTAAAATCGAGTCGAATCTGAGTAAAAATTTTCAAATACGATTCAAATTCGAATATAAATTTAACGTTTCGAATTGAATTCGAGCAGTTTTATATTCGTTTCGATTTAACTCATTTATACCCTTAATAATAAAGTACATTTAGTGGGTTACTTTAGCGATAAGTCTTAGTTTAGCAATATCATTGATGAATGTCGTTTGATGTATACTCTTCCCGTGCCACAATATATGATATTTTAAATGATTTTATTTTTTTTAAATTATTTATTGTTTTATATAATCTAGGAAAATTAACTATAATATTTTCAAAATTACATCATGAAAAAATATTACAGAAAAAAAATATAAGATAAATATCATAATTACGAGAATTTAAAAATATTATAAATAATTGACATTATATTTAATAATATACTATTATTTTCTTAAATTTTTATACATAACTCTATGGAGTATTTATGAGGTAGCTCGGAAACAAGGTAGTACTTGCTCAATAGAAAGAGTTTAATATTCCCTCTTTTTGGTTTGACGAAATTTATTTTAGTCTTTCTTCCTCTCCGGTAACTTACTACCTCCGTCCCATAATATATAATATTTTAATTAATTTTATTTATCTCAATTATTTGATGTTTTAAAAAATTTAAGATAATTAATTACACTCTTTCCAAAATTATCCCTCATAAGAAAATATTTTATATAAGAGAGAGTATGAGATAAATATGATAATAAATGAGATTTTAGGAGTATTATTGACAATTAATATTATATTTAATATTTTCTAATTATTTTCTTATTTTTTGTGAACAATTCTAAAACGTCATATATTATGAGAGATAGGAAGTATGTGATTGAGTAGTAAACTTTTTCACTTATTGGACTGTTTATCCAAAAAAGAAAAATTTAAAAATATAAACTCTAATAATCAAATAAATTCATAGATAATAGACATTAAGACCATGTTTATTTGTAAAAATATATATATTTGAGATTGAACTATTTATTTTAATTCAACGTTATTTCAGACTATTTTATCCCATGGTGAAGGATTAATAGTCATTTGAATAATCTCATGTACTATTTTTTTGTCATTTTTAATACTATTTAATGATGAATGTGTGATTAATAATCTCCCTCATTTTAAACTATCAAATGACTTCATAAGACTAATAATTTTACATTAATGAAATACTAATACCCGTAAAAAAATTAAATAATCTGAAATAATATTAAATTAAGAGAAATAATTTAATCTTAAATATATTTTTTATAAACAAATATTTTAGGGACCTGGGATCACTATGCCACCCGTTCGGTTTTTCATTATGTATAATTAGTTGAAGAAGTCCATTTTTGTGTGTGTGAGAAGCATATATCGTTTCCTATTAATGAAAGCCCCTGCCGCTATGTTTCTGAATTTTGAACATAAAAGAAAAAAGAAATGATTTTTTTAATAACGAGAATATGAAAATCACAAGAATAAAAACTATTTAAATTATTATTTTATTGTTATATTAATTGTGTTGTGTTTGTAGTATTGAAAATATAATAAAAATTAAAAGATTTGTTTATGTTAAATTCGTCAATTTTTGTTAAAAAAAATTAAAACGCAAAAAATAAAAAATATTTTTCTTTATCCTTTTGATTAATTGTAAATTGAATGTGTTTGTCTCAAATCTCAATTATACTTATACCCTCATGCTCAGGAGTCAGGTGTCCTGTTTTCAGTCTTTTTAACCATTTACAGCAAGTAAAACAAATGATACGATAAAGGAAAAGGAAGGTGCTTGACCATAAAAAGCTCGGGATAAGGTCTAAAAATGTTTTTTACATTTTTTTTAATGTTTATCGAGTATTTTATATTTTTTTTTTATCCAACAATACCCTTAACGTTATAATTTTTGGGTCGTCCATGCCCCTGCCGTTAACAGATCTGCCACTAGACTAACATCCGTTCAAATTGCTTACGTGGCTGCCACTTGAAAATTTTAAAAATACTAATTAAAAAATACTAAATACTAATAAAAAAAATATTAAAATACTAAAATTCAAATTATTTTATTAATTAAAAAAAATACTAAAATACTAAAATTATTTTACTAAATATTAGTATTATATACTTTTTACCAAATATACTAATTTATTTAGTATTTTACTAATTGATATGTTATACAACTAATTGATATATTAAAATACTAATTACTAAAATACTAAATATATTCATTTTCTCTCTCTAAACCCAATCATATCATATCTATTTTCTCTCTCTCTATTAGATTTTCTCTATCTAAACCCATTCTACTTGAATCTATCTAAACTCATTCTACTTGGATATATTCAGATGTGTTCGAGGAAATGAGCAATTAGTTGGTGCCGCTTCGGTCTCAAAGCGGTACTGTGGCGTCGATCCGGTCCCCCAACGGTGGCGGTGCAGGAAGCGAGGTTGGACTTGGTAGAAGAACTCTGAGGCCGTTGGGGGAGGTGGTGACTTTGGTTTCAGGAATGATAAAATGGACGTGTGATCGAAGAGGATCGGGGGGGGAGGCGATCGGAGGAACACGGGATCAGGTTTTCGAGGCGTTCGAGCTTGAATGGACTTGTTCTCGCTAGGCGGTCGAGATCATAGCCGTTGGTGTTGGCGAAGACAGTCTTTGGGAAGCAGAGGAGGCGTGAGGTGGGAGCCGGACCGAAAGGTTGTTGGGTTAGGGGCGCGTGAGGTTTTGGGAGAGCGGTGGGCGAGTTTAAGAAGATGGCGAATCGCCATGGCAGCAGGATTGACTGTTAATTCATTTGATTTTCTTGCCAATCGCTACTTATTGTGGTTTTAATTTTTGGGTTGCGATCTAATCTCGATTTGGGATGGTCTGGGGTTTGCTGTGTCTGATTTGGGGATGGGTTTATATGTTTGCTAAGCTTCTTTTTTTTCTCATATGTTGACTTGATTTTGTCGGAATTTGGGTTTATTTTTATATTTGTTTCGGTTGATTAATGTTTTAATTTCCTATCGACTGTAGTGGTGGTGGACTGGTGGTGGACTAGGTGGTTCAATACAATTATTAATAAATAAAACTTATTAATAAAATACACATAATAAATAAATTATCAAATATATATAAAATATTATTTTTATACACATCAGATGGTACAGTGGTATTTTTTGTTTTAATTATTTGACACGACAACAAAATATGTCCAACTGTCAATTCCGTTTGTCTATTTGGCATGTCTGTCAACGGCAGGGGTACAATTGACCCAAAAAATATAACGTTAAGGGGTATTTTTGGACAAAAAAAAGTATAGAGTACTCGGTAGACATTGAAAAAAATATCAGGACCTTATTCCTAAAAAGCTCAATAATTCTCCTTCTCACTTACTGCATATAAATAAGCACAAGCAAAACAAAACCCCATCTCCTTGACATTTCTCACTCACTGGTTGCCTTTTCCCCAACAGAGCATCCGGAGATTTCCCAAAAACCCAACAATCCACCCGAGTACCCACCTCACTACTCCAACATAACCAACCCCAAAAGCAGGTAAGCAAGTAGTCATTTTTCTTGTTTCATGCAAGTCTTATTGGTGGGGTGGGGCATTTGATTTGGGACAAGTCTTTGGTCTTCCCCATCATATTCTTGATTACTGAAAAGAATGCCCAAATTGGTGTCTGATCTCTAGTAAAATGCCGCCTTTTTTTGTCCCAATTATACCGTCCCTTTATATGCCTTTTCTGTTGTCTCAATCAAGCCCCATATTTGGAAAGCGCTTGTGCTTCTCCTCTTTATTAGATTAGTTCCATTTCATTTATTCTCTCCTCTGTTTTCTCATCTTGTTGGGAGTGAAGAGTAAATATTAATATTCAAGGGTTTAATTGATTTGAGTGTAGATATAGAAATGGCTAGAGAAAAGATACAGATCAAGAAGATTGATAACACAACTGCAAGGCAGGTGACCTTCTCAAAAAGAAGAAGAGGGCTTTTTAAGAAAGCTGAAGAACTCTCTGTTCTTTGTGATGCTGATGTTGCTCTTATCATCTTCTCCTCTAATGGGAAGCTCTTTCAGTACTCCAGCTCCAGGTTCATAATTTCTCTCTCTCTCTCTCTATATATGTCACTGTTGGTTGTAGATCATTGTTCTTAGAGTGAGAAAGACTTGCTAGCTGTTCTTCTTCTTTCTTTTTTTTTGAATTTTAATTTTACTTTTTTTTAAAATTTTTTTTTGGGTAAATTTCACTTCACACGTGCTTTTATCATTTTCTGTCTTGACACCTGTCATTTAGAGCCTGTTCCTGTTCGGCAACTACTTATTTTACGGATCCGGTTAAGATAAAAGTTTTTTTTTTTTTTTTTGGTAAGTTGATTAATTGGTTAATATTGATTGTTGAGACTTGTGTATGCGCGTCAGCACTCCAATTCACCGATTTACCAAAAATAAATTTCATACCAACCACTTCCTTATTTTACGATGACTTAAACTTAAAATATAAGTGCTTATAAGTTTTTTTAAGTAGTGTACGGCGATAATTTGATATATAAGTCAGAAATTAAGTTAAAACAAGTTATAACGGTGTTCAACTCATAATAATTTATAAGTTAAAATGTAAAGATCAATAAAAATGACTTATAAGTCATTTTAAAATAAGTTATAAATAATTTTTTTTGGACTTAAAAACGAACTTATAAAATAAGTCATTATCAAACAGAGAAATAGTGACAAATGACTACTAACTTATGACTGCCGAACAGGCTCTTAAAAAAACTATACTTAAAAGTCTGAGTTATTTAAAAAGCTACACTTATCTTAAACGCATGAGATAAAATAAAAAATAAGTTTCTTGTCTTAACACGGTTTACCTTTGTTTTTAAAGACAGATACGTCATTTCTATTAAAAAAAATTCTTCAACCTTCAGCAACTCTATTAGTACCCAATCTGATGCTCCTCCTACAAATCCATTCAAATTCTGACCAAACTCAGATCCAAAGCCGTTGAAAATCTTTTGGATTAACAAACAACCAAATTATTAATAAACATCACCAAAATCATCACTAGAACTCAATTTTCTAGGATTTTTCCAAGTTTTGTGAACTACGATGATTTTTGAGTTTTGGGACTTATTTAATAATCCATTAACGATGCTCGTATTTGATCAAGTAACAATGCTCAAAGGTTAGTACACTTCAATTGATTAATTTGATAGGATTTTATAGGGATTTTTTTTTGCTAATTGAGATATTTTTATGATTTGAGATGATTTTGTAATGTTTTGGGACTGTTAATCCATTGAGGATGATCTTATTTTGTCAAAGAACAATGCCCAGAGATTAATACACTTCGATTCATGGATTTGATAGGGATTTCACTCGATTTTATAGCAATTTTTTTATGTTTCGAGAATTGAGGTGATTTTTATGATTTGGGACTGATTTGATGATGTTTTGGGGTTATTAATCCATTGATGATTGTCCTATTTGGTTAAAGAACAATGCCCAAAGATTAATACACTTCAATTCATGGATTTGATAGGGGTTTCACTAGATTTTATAGGCCATGTTTTGCAAATTGAAATGATTTTTATGATTTGAGACTGAATTGATGATGTTTTGGGGTTATTAATCCGCGTAGAATGCTCATATTTGATCAAGGAACAATGCCAAGAGATTAACACTTCTATTGTGGACTTGGAGTTAAAGTTGGGTTTTCTATGTTTTGAAGATGTTGCAACTAAGTGGATTAGGGTTATTGTTGGATGAATTGTTTAGATGATTTGAGGTTGTTTATGTTTGATTAATGATTTTGAGAAAGAAAGCCCATAAGAATTAGGAGATATTCAAAGTGGTTTGATTAGAATTTGATGAACTACAATGGGTACTCCATTAGTGATAAATTTGATGAACAGTTTCACTTCACCTCAAAACCGTTTTAAGTGTAGTTTTTTAAATGACAGTTGGTCATGTGAGAAAATGGTAAAACCTCAGGTAGTGAAGTGAAGTTTACCCTTAACTTTTTTTTATTCTTCATTTTTAATTTTTTTTTTCAATTTTATATATTTGGTATTCAACTGTGGCTAGCTAGTAATGTTGAAATATGGTATAAAAAAAAGGAGATACAAAAAAAACTGTGGCTAGCTAGTAGTAATGGTTTTCTCTCTCTAGTTTGATAAAGACATCAATATTTTAGTATTTTATTGGGATTCTAAAAGTAGGGGCATGATTGATGAAATGAGAAAGAATCAGTCAGAAAATATTATTGAGATCTCTTTTGTTACTATTAGGTTCTGTATTAACTATTTTGCTTGTTTCATTGTGGTACACATGCATTTGTAGTACCCAAAAAAGAGGTAAATATGCTTTCATGCATCTCAGTGTGTGATTAATCCTTTAGCAACCAAGCTAACTTTTGTAGCAACTTTTTAATAACATCCCTTTCACAAGAGAGTTTTATTTTACAAAAAGAGTTTTATTTTTATGGATAGTAGTATAAATGACAAAATATCTCAAGTATGTCATTCTAATATCATAATTATCATGTCATAAGTTAAAGGTAAACATAGAACAAAAATACAACTCTTAATAATTGGAGATTTTATAAATGAATTTTTTTTCATGGATGAGAGGGAGCAACTTAGATGTAAGCATTTATGTTGCACCCCATCCCTCCAAAAGTTAGAGATACATTTTGATTTGGGACACATTTTTATTGAACCTCGCGGCTAATTTGTTTCCAACTTTTATGTTTATCAGGTGCTAGCTACCTATTCATGAATTTGAGGGCCCGTGTTATATAGAGACTTCACTTTACCCTAAAATACACGTCTGACTTGACACTCGGATAAGGGCATGGGTACTGGACCGTAAAAAAAATGAGAAATTGAGAAGTACTTGTGTCTAAATATCATGTCTAACTGAACACTCCTTCCGAGTCCGTGTTAACACAATCATGCAGTAGCCACAAACAGCAAACCTCTAGGATACTATGCCTTAGTGTATTCTAATCAAGTGGAGCACCAAGTTCCACCAAATAAAAAAAACATTCCAATCTTAATAGTATCAGAAAAAACTTTTACTTTTTTTAAAACTATAATTCTTTTTAACATATTCATTATTTCATACAGCTCTTTCATATGTATTGCATGGAAGATGATACTAAATAAAATCAGCTTCCAAAGATGGCATGTAACTAGTACCTATTTGTGTTTTCTGCAGTATGAATGGAATACTTGAAAGGCAAAATTTGCACTCAAAGAATCTTGAGAAGATGGAACAACCATCCCTTGAGCTGCAGGTGAGCATATCTTGATATTTTTGAACTTTGTGATTTATGTTTAGCAGGGTAAAAGGTGTTCAATTTCCAATGCAACTTCCATTTATTCTGGCCAGTAACTAGGACTAATTAAGGTACTTTGTAGCCATATTCTGGCCCTTAAAACCCACCATATGAAGGTTTATTCATGTGGGTTCCCATGAAGATCAGGTAAAATCTGTGATGTAGCAGGTAAATTAGTGGGCCCTCCTTCAGTTGTTTTTATGGGTTGGGGATGGGAATTGCCATGATTCCACTTTCTGCAACACAAAGGGATCAAAGAATTTGAAAATTCTGTAAATGGATTGTCTATACCTGTTTTTTTGGGATCCACTAAAAGAACGAGAACGTTGTAATGCAGCTAGTAGAGAACTGCAACCACTCCAAATTAAGCAAGGAAGTGGCAGAGAGAATCCATCAACTAAGGTAAATGTTTCCAGATTCTATTGGTTAAAATGATAGTGGTGTGTATTGAGGTATAATACTATCAAAAACAGGCAAATGAGGGGAGAAGAGCTCCAAGGGTTGACTATTGAGGAGTTGCAGCAGCTAGAGAACTCCCTTGAAGCCGGATTGAGCCGTGTGATAGAGAAAAAGGTTCGTGTTTGTCAATGTTGTGTGTAATAATATGGTGAAAGAATTTTGAACTCAATTGTGGATTTATTCTTAAAAGATTTTCCTCTCTATCTTTTCTTTTAGGGTGAAAATATTATGACAGAAATCGGGCAACTTCAACAAAAGGTTAGAAACAAAACTTCGATAAGTGAAACAATTTCACTCTGTGTTAACATGAAGACAAATGACATTGATTAATTTTATGGTGTAGAGCATTTTGCAGGGAACATTAGTCACGAACTTTGTTTTACATACTCTACATTATTTACACGGGTTGTTCTTAATGTTGGAAGTTGGAACACTGTTTCACTGATCGCTTAGAAACTATTTTTCTTACAAGTTTCCTTCTCTGTCAAAAAGTTTTGATTAGCCAAGTTTACTTAAACTTGATGAATTTGTTGTTTTTTGTTGAATCATGCAGGGCATGCAACTAAGGGAAGAGAATGAGCGATTAAGACAGCAAGTATGAGTTGCCACTGTCTCTGTATCAAGATTTTCTTCCTCTTTCTCTCATGTATAATTCTCCGATTTGCTTCCACCTATGGTAATGGAAATTGTGATGTTCATTTTCCTGAAGGTGAGGGAGATATCTAATGGTGGAAGGCTTATTCCAGCTGATGAGGAAGGCCAGTCATCTGAGTCTGTCACCAATATCTGCAACTCTACTGGCCCTCCACAAGACTATGAAAGCTCGGATACATCCCTCAAGTTGGGGTGAGTTCATAGCTTGGTTCCATTTTTCGTGGAAGTTAAATAATGTTTCTTGATGAATTTTCAGCCTTTTTAGTAGAAGCATGACCCAGTCGACAAAATGAATATTTTTTTCATTATTTTAGCATGTCTGGATTTTAGTGGGATAATGTTAGGGACATGATAGGATAGTTACCCAACTCTTGTGCTTAAATAAGTACTCCCTCCGTTCTTAAAAATTGTCGTTTTAGAAAAAAAAATTTGTTTCAAAAAGTTTGTCGTTTACAACTTTCAAGGAGAATAAATGATTTACTTTCCAATATTACCCTTACCTTCTCTCATTGTCCCAATAAATTAACTTCCCATAAAGGGGTAGTGATGGAATTTCAAATAAATTTTACTTAGTAAATGATACTTTCTTAATCTGTGTGAAAAAATATTAAACGACAATCTTTTAAGAACGGATGTAGTAATTTTTTCCTTCCAACATTGAATTTTTCAACTTCTATATTTATTTATTTTCCCCCTGTTCTTTCATTGCAGGTTACCCTATTCAGGCTGACAGAGAAAGGGCAAAGGAGCTAGTATGGGGCAGACAAAACTATTGCATTAATGACTGCTCTTAAATTAATATATAATCTAACCCCAATTGTATAATGGCTACATGATTACTGAGTATCTTTAAATTTGAAAGGGAACTTGGGTAGACATGTTATATAGGTATTAACAGCAACTGTGCTAGCCAAAATATATGGAATGTAGTGGTGTAAACGAACAAGTCGAGTGAGTTGAGTATTGAGTTGTTCATAAAATTTACGGAATCTTAAATAAAGTTAAATAAAGTTTGATCGACATAGTTTATTACCAAGTCATGACCTCGAATTTAGTTGGAAAGGTTTGAATTTTTTGAGCAAATAAAGAAAATTATAATTTCAGTTTGAGTAATTTATTGAAAATTTAAATTCTCATATTTAAATTTTTTTATTTCAAGACTAGAATCGAACTTTTAACCTTCACATATGTCTCATTTTGCATACTTTTTTAATTAAAATTTATATTAAAAAACAAATAAAAATTATCTAATAAATATGACTTTACTACCAAGATAATAGAATATAATTTCTTAAGTTCAGGTTTCGATATAAAAATATTTTAAATTCCTTTCCTTGTTATTAAGTTTATAATGTGTATGTTTTATTTACAATATTTGTTGTTTTTGGAGGTTAAATACAGTTGAGAGTTTTATTTATTCAAATATTTGTTTTTTTAATATAATTTATTTAATTTACAATTGCAATAAATTCATATCACAAAAAATGGTACGTTTAAAATTTTAAATGCACTTTAAACGTCATGAGTTCACACTAAATCGAGTTGACCTTATATTGACTAAATTATAAATCTAACTTTTTTATTTGTTCATGTTTTTGCGAATGTTCCCTAAATTTATTTTTAACACAAGTCTTCCTTATAGATACATTAGTCATGCAAAAATGCACCTCCATCATTTTTCCGTTGATAATATAGCAATTTATGTTAATTGAATTTGACAAAAAAAAAATGGTAACATATTATTCCGTAACATAAATTAAGATTATTATAGTGCTAACAAGCGTGTCATCATCCCGCTCCATTTACAACATTAATTTAAACCCTAACGACTACTTGTAACTTTAATTTCACAAAATACGATATGAATTTTAGCCCTAATTTAAAATTCATGATTTGATTAAGATGAATTTAAACCCTAATTTATGACCTCTTAGCTCAATTTGTCATTTATCAATCGTAAATGAGAATTTTGTTGTTTTCAAATGCATTTCAAATAGGTCAAATTAACATAATGATTATAATAACATTACTATAATGAGTTAATGACTATAATAACCTTACTTTAAGCATGAATAATATGGTAGCATTTTCTGTCAAATTTAAATTTGATAAAATTGAGTTATTTAATTGACAAAAGGGGCTGGAAAAAAAAAAGGTTTAAATTTGTAATTTAGTCCCTTGTATTTATTAATATCTATTTTATCTTATAATCGGCGAGGGCTTGTGACAAGTTCAAGACTCTGTTACAAAATCATACTTCCTCTTTTGACCCCGTAAATTAGTTATATTATAATTTTATATTTTTTTTGCACTTATATCTTTTAATTTTATCCTTTAAATTCGATAAGAGTTTGCATAATATGGTTGCAATATTGCTTGTGTGCTACGACTACAAAGTTATAATTGATGTTGATTATACAAAAAATAAAAAAAATACTTTATTTATTTCAAAATTAGATATATAATTTAATTTTTAAAATATAACAATAACATATTAAATTTTAAAATTGATATGATTCATAAAAATTTAAAATAAAATAAAATTTATAATTTTTATTATATATTATATAATAATAATAATTATATCAATTAAAATAGAATATATTCACATTAATTTAAATTTTAATACTTGCATATTTGACTTCAAAAGTCAAATTAATGTATAATTTTAGAAAATAAGTAAACATAGGTTCCGCAACGGTTTTTCCCGGCAATTCGGGTTCAAGACTAGTTCCTTGGTTGGACAGAGAATAAATCAATCAAACCCGTCTATATCTCCCAATCTCTTCCATATTCCAATCTCCTCTCTCTCTCTCTCTGTCTCTTCCACTAAACAGACACACTAAGACGCAGAGTCACCTCGATCTGCGAGCTAAGCTTCTTATTATTATTGATATATCTGGTCTTATATACAACAATAATTTTGCGAGGATATATTAAATTATATACAATCGGCAGGTAACTGACGGGGCGCCATGGATGAAGAATACGACGTGATAGTTCTGGGCACAGGTCTCAAGGAATGCATTCTCAGCGGTCTCCTCTCTGTCGATGGTCTCAAAGTATGATGCATATGTTATTTTTATGTATTCCGTATATTGCATATCTAATATACCAAATAGTTACAAAAGACGATACAAAATGATGTGGTTGCGATTATTATCACTAAATTATGATTATGGTAGATCATAATCATCAACTAATTACACTTTGTCACGTTATTCTAGGTCATTTTGTCACTATAACAATATGCCTAATCATTTATTGTATTGCAATATTGAGATGATGATTATTGATATTTAAAGATGAAAATGATTTATAGGTCAATTAATTTAATGATGAATTTAGATTGTGACTATTGTGGAACAAGTTATAATAATGTGCGGATCTCTTTTTTATTTATGTGGATACATTAGTACTTAATATAGACATAAATTTTTTGTCATATGTAACAACACTATTGAAAGATAAAAAAATGTGAATTGTTTAGTTTCTTTGTGGATTCTTATTTTACAAGTCTTGATCATTATGTGGAATAGGTTTTATCCTGGGGTTTTGATTTATGGTATATGTAGATTTACACAATACTCTCTGTATGGTTGGGTGTAAAGATTCTAACATAAATCATTGATGTTTAAGATTGACAAATTTTAGATGAAGCTGTTTTATTTGGTCTCTGCTATAACAATTTTATGTTGTTTTCACAAAAAACAATCCTATTATAGAAACATTGATTGAACAACCTCATCAAGTGGATTATTTTCTTGGAATGCCTTTTGAATTAAGCATTATTGGTAGATCTACTTAATGACTGGAAGTATTATATAAATGTCTGCTACTAATTTCACAAGCTTTTTACTTGGCATTGGTTTGCAACAGGTTCTACACATGGATCGAAATGATTACTATGGAGGAGAATCAACTTCACTTAACCTAAATCAGGTAAAATTTCTAGTTACTTCACTGTATCTTTTGTCAAAAGATCATATAGCATTGAGTGGTTTCAAAATGTCGTCTACAGCTCTGGAAACGATTCAGGAGCAGCGACACACCACCTGAAAGTTTGGGCCCAAGCAAAGAATACAACGTTGATATGATCCCCAAGGTATTCAGAGTGACTTTTTTTCTTTCCCCCCCCCCCCCCTCTCTCTCTCTCTCTTTTATACATTCAGAATTTTTAATAAGGTGGGGCCTAATATTTAGTTTTGCATGATCTATTATTCTACACATCTTTGACTAAGACTTACTCTGATGTCTGAGCTTGGTAGTCCAAAAGCCTGATCATTCTGGTTGATCCGCGATCAGAATAAAAAAGCTAATGTGGCTATGAATATGATAGCATAAGTCCATGGACACATGCTGCATACAACTTACAAAACCTTCCTGGGTGCTTGAATCATATTCTTGTTTGTAGTTATTTGCAGTAAATCTTCTCAAATTTTGCGACATAAGGTTACATAGATTGATATACATGTTAATTACAAAAGGAAAAAAAGGGTTAAATATTATGATATTGCAGCTCTCGGAACATTGTTATTTTAGGTTTCAATAGTTTCTTGTTTGAATTTCTCACATACAAAACAAAACATCGTTTATTAGGATTTGCAACTAAGTTGCGTGATAAAATAATTTGATTGCTGAAGCTCTTTTTTTGCTGATAAAAAAAGGAGATGAATATGATTGCTGTCTATGTTAATTGATGCTTGTATTTTTTTATAGCCAGAAATGATACAGATACAAACCAATATGAGATGTACAGAAAATGAAAACTTGACAATTAATTTTATAAAACATCAAAGAGAATGATGTATATTTGATGCTAGAAGCAAAGAAGATGAGAGACTGGCAAAATTTTAGCCATAACTGCTTTCTCAACCCCCTACGGTCAGCTGATCCGAGTGTAGGTACTTGATCCTAATCCATGAATAATCTATATATCACTTCTAAACTTTACTCTCAAAGATGCATGGAATTTCCAATTGAAATCTAGCAAACAACAAGTATATGTAACCCTCGTAACCCAAGTTCAAGGTTAATGTTACAAAGGGGATTCCATATTGGGTTGGTGGCAAGGAGGTTATGAGTTCAATCCCTTTGGCCATCTGACTCGTGCTCATTTAATCCTTGTCCACTGGCTTCTTCTACTACGCTATGGCCATGGCTCAAGCTTTACCTGAGGCTGAGAGAGAGCCTATGGGTCCAACCTAGTCTCTTCTTGTTAGGCTCTCTCCTTAGGATCTTCAGTGGTTATGAGCTACCATGGTTACTCCGAAGTAGGGGCTCCTATAATCCAGTTGTCCCCTCTGAACCACTGTTTTGCAGAAAACAAAGGAAAAAGGTATATGAAAGAGTATCAAAAGTTCAGAGTTGAAGTTGCTCACTTTAAAAAATAAGTTTACATTGTAGTGTTGCATGCAGAATGAAGTTGTTTTCTTCAGCAAATTTATGTTTTGGTCTTTGATCCAGGACATTAAAAAAATAGTCTTCACGCATCTTACTACTTAAGACTTCCCTCAAATAATACTGTCTGACTAGAAGTTGTAGAATACAAATGATTTTAGAATGAGGATCCACTCTTATTCTTTAAAACTATGGTGTTCCATAAACTTTAGGAACTCCTTTCACATGTTTTTCTTATTATAAATTATCACTCTATTTTTTGTGTTTTGACAGTTCATGATGGCTAATGGTGCATTGGTTCGTGTTCTCATTCGCACCAATGTAACAAAATATCTAAATTTTAAGGCTGTAGATGGTAGTTTTGTGTACAACAAAAGCAAGGTTTGATTCCTATTAAGTTTTCAATTTTGCATGTAGTTTAACTGCAACATAAAATTTGTAACATATTCTTGTGGAAAACATAACATGGGTCTGACCTATTTTCAGATTCACAAAGTACCAGCTACCGACGTGGAAGCCCTTAAGTCCCCACTGATGGGATTGTTTGAGAAGCGCCGAGCTCGAAAGTTCTTTATTTATGTACAAGACTATGAAGATAATGATCCGAAATCGCATGAAGGGCTGGATCTCAACAAAGTTACAGCAAGAGAAGTGATTTCGTACCAACTCATCTTCTTTCCTTTTAATATTTTGGTTTTGACGTTTTTTCTATACACGTGTATAGGGACATATGCATCTAAGAAATTATTTAATTTTCATCAGAAGTTGAATAATTTGTTTGAACAAATGGATCAGATCATCCAAGTCACATCTCATCTCCTGACCTACAGAGGAAAAAAAACTGATAGTATTTCTTATAAACTTGCTGAATCCTTTTTTTTTTCCTAGATTATTAATGGCTGAAGAGGAATGAATGAGGTCTGAAATCTATTGATAACAAGTGGCAGCAGTATGAGATTAAAAGTTTTGGATTAGTACTTGGTGGTTTTCACGAAATAATCCTTGGCATAGATTTACACCTGAAGAGGCATAGGTTGGAAATGAATTATAAAAAAATTTAAGAGGTTAGTTCAGTTCATGTCAGGTGAGGAACTTCGATTTTTCGTAAAATCTGAAAGTTGTCTTGATAAAATAATAATAACTCCAAATGAGGGGATAATTCAAGCTTTTGCAAATGTGCTTTAGTTCTATTGCCTTAAAAAAGTTATTCAGTAATATTAACTGCTTTCTTTATCCGTATATTCCTTACTTTAAAAGTATTAAGTTATTATTAAGAACCTAAGGAAAATTTGGTAACAGTTTGTAAGGGAGATAAGAAAATCTCTTATTAGATCAATATACACATTGTATGGTGAATTCATGGAGACCCTTTTACAGAATGTGTGCGAGAGAGAGAGAGAGAGAGGGTAGGGGGGGAGTGTGTGTGTGTGTGTGTATGTGTGTGGGTCACCATAGCTGAGCAGTGTTGACTTCTAACTCCAACATATGGGCAATGAAGCTGGTATCATAATAACACATCAGCTAGGAAAGCTGAAAATAAGACCCGGAGAGATATATCATGTCATATTGAATGTAAATTAGTAGAAAGACCAACTGCTAGGCAGTAGCTAAGTTGTAAAAGACTATTTGCAACATGAGTGTCGTAAGTTGCTTCTATTTTGGATTGACCTCAGACCCCTGTCCTTTCTTTTATGGTTTCTGATGTAGGAAGTATGGGCTAGATGACAACACAGTTGACTTTATTGGGCATGCATTGGCACTCTATAAGGATGATAGTTACTTGGACCAGCCTGCCATGGATTTTGTAAAGAGAGTTAAGGTGACTCTGAAGCCCTGCTTCTGTTTTGTTCCATTTCATTTTTGTTCAGCAGAGTTATATAAGAATATAGTCTAATAATTCTTACTGAGTTGAGTTTGAAGCAGTTCATCACTTCTTTACATAATTTCCATTGGCTTCTGCTTTCAATTGCTTTATACATTTACTGCAACTGGTTGCATTATATAAATACATTATATAAGCAACAAAATCCAACCAATAAAATTGTATCCTGTACGAAAGATCTAGAAACTAAGTTCTTTAAGGAGCTACAAAATAAGTTTGTTACATGAAAATCACTAGTGTTGGTCAGACTGATGATACTGGAGAACATAAAGATCAAACCAAATCGGACATGGTTAAACTCAACGGTGGGAGTAATCCTTATCATATCTAGTAACAGTATGTCAACTCTCTGGTGACGGTTTCATAGGCAACTAAAAATGAGTCAGGGGTACTTTTCCTCCACTAAATAATTAACATTGATTGCGTAACTGACTCTTCAGCCAGCTAATTTTTCAGCTTTTGTTTCAAAAAGCTTTATGCAGAGTCTTTAGCTCGATTTCAAGGAGGATCCCCTTATATTTATCCTATGTATGGACTGGGAGAATTGCCTCAGGTATTCTTTCATTGCTAAACATTTTGATTGATTTGCTCATATATCTCTAATTTTTGTGATAATTAATCTTTCAGGGATTTGCTCGTCTGAGTGCCGTTTATGGTGGTACGTACATGCTTAGCAAGCCCGAATGCAAGGTAATAGAGTCTGCCATCGTGAAAGTAACATCATTTGTATATAGTTGGTATTTTCTATCTTATAGCCAGTGTTGTGTACTCGTGTAGTCAATCTGGAGTTTGTATGCAGTATGCCACAATTACTTTGCTGAGTAGAAGGCTCAAAACTGGCACTAATTTAACTTTTTGTTTTAGAATTTTAAATATGTGGCAGTTTGTCACTTTCTTAAATGTTATTGTTTGCCTATCCAACAATCTTTTTGCAATTTTTCGTAAGTGATTCTTATCTTGGAATCATCTTGGAAGAGTGCAAAAGGAATCAGAAAGGAAACTGGACTGTGTGAATGGAAAAGTGTGTTAGGAGTGTTATGCAATAAATGGACACTTCACACATGGAAATTAACATTTGATGGTACGACTATAAGAACAGCATGTCTGCACACTTTGTAGCAAATGTTGTGAAAGGATTAACACATTCGAACAATAAACATTGTTAACACAAGGATATTGTATTGATGTTTGGTCAAGAAAAGATTCTAGAATTGAAGGATCAAGAGCAACAAAGATCAATTACAACTCTCGGAAAGTGGATCCTGTTCTTTTACTTCTCCTCTTTCCCCCTTTTCTTTTGTGTATAATGATTATTTGTTAGTAGATACTTAAGGTAGATATGGATTAATTCACACTCAAGAAGCTAGATGGAAATGAAGAGGGTGAATAAGCGCTCTTGTCACTGAACTGAGAAACTGAGGACGACATGACACTTGTTCTTTACTAGGATTGAATTATCTGCATCAGGTAGATTTAGATTGCTTTGAATTGAAATCAGAGTCATGCTCGGTATCTCAGGGTCTTTTCGTGTAGATTCCATAAATTTGATCTGACAACCAACTATATAATGACTATTTCTAGGACTGCTTTCTGATGCTATACATGACAGGTAGAATTTGATGATGATGGAAAGGCCTTTGGTGTGACATCAGAAGGCGAAACTGCAAAATGCAAAAAAGTAGTTTGTGATCCTTCGTATTTGACTGATAAGGTGAAATATATGTAATCTTCAATCAGTAGCTCTATCTAGTTAACTTTCCACTGGGTTGACTTTCTAGCTCCTGTTTATTTCAACAGGTAAAGAAGGTTGGGAAAGTAGCTCGTGCTATATGTATAATGAGTCATCCCATCCCAAACACCAAAGATGCTCATTCGGTCCAGATTATTCTGCCTCAGAAACAAGTTGGCCATAAATCAGACATGTATGTATGCCATAGTTTTTTGTAAATGCAATTTATAATTGATCATGTGATTAACTTGGGGGTTCAGACATCATTTTTTTCCCTTTGTCTTCTTTATTTCGAGTCTTAAATGCTGTGGAACTTATGAACAAATTAAAAACTTAAATGTTTTTGCAAACCATATAACTTTAGAAAGCAAAAAGACATGCTTGTGGAGTAATTTTGGAAGCAAAAAACAAGCTTCACTTAATAGGTGCAAACAATAAGAATGAACAAAGGAATAAGTCAAGCCAATATGGGTCAGGGAAAAATATATTCATATACTCAGGAAGTAGTCTTAATTTGGAGTCTACTTTGACTACGAAAGATTTGACAGTAGAGAAAAATTAAGAATATGATAAAATTAAGTGTCTTGAAATCTGAAAGTGAAATTCATGTAATGCTGATGTTCCTCAATCTGTACCAGGTATCTATTCTGCTGCTCTTATTCTCACAATGTAGCTCCAAAAGGTAAATACATTGCTTTTGTTACAACAGAGGCAGAAACAGATAATCCTGAAGTGGAATTGAAGCCTGGGATAGACCTCCTTGGTCCTGTAGAAGAAATATTTTTTGATACTTATGACAGATATGAACCCACTAACCACGATGCTTCTGATAACTGCTTCATATCTACAGTAAGTATATATACAAGTTTTTGCAGTTTTAAATTCCTCTCTCCTTCATTAAAGTTAGTCCCTCGGTTCTGATATATAAGAACAAAATTATGATTAGTTACGTTCCAAAATATATGAGCAACATGATTATTGGAAATATAATATACAAGTGAGTGTCACTTTTCTTAATTAAGTGAATAAGCTATTTCCTTAATCTTTACATTTTCAGTAGTAAGTTGATCTTATAATTTAAAAGGATGGAGTAGATATCTTTATGTTCTCTCCTTCTCATTAGATAAAAGTCACTGAAAAACTTGATAATGGAATGTTATTTCAGAGTTATGATGCAACAACACACTTTGAGTCCACGGTAGAAGATGTAATTGCCATATACAGCAAAATAACTGGAAAGGTAATCTTTTTCTTCCAATTATAGAAAATATCAAAATTCTGGTGAGCTTAAATGATTCGAATTTTGCTTCTTCATATGTTTATAGTGTAGTTGAAATTTTTTCTAGTTCCCTATTGAAAATTTGAAATAACTATATGAATTCTAGTAAGTACAGATTACAGTTAAAATATCTGATGGTATCTGTGTCAAATAAGGATATATCTTGGAAGATGAAAACATGTTACTTTCATTTGATTATGCAAAATGTTCATGAGACTAGTTCTTACTACTAATTCCTCTGACTGACCTGCAGCAGTATTTTTAGTTACCTCCAAAATATGGGGAACTTTATTAGTTTATTTTTTTGTGAGTGCAAGTATTGATGTATATGCGGAATAAAATAAACAAAATGACCTTCAATATCAAGAAATATGCACTAGAAGTGCTTTTGCGTCACAGGAAAGCGAGGGCACTTGGGTTCGGTTTTGTATAAAATCTCTGCCTATATTAGAAAGCAGCAGGGCTTTTAGCAATCAGTATATGATAAAACTCCTTGGATTTGACACTTGGCACATATAGCACATTATGAACTGGCCAAAAGCAAAATATATAGCAGCATTCTTTTTTATTCCAAATGCTTCTTGACACTAGTGAAAGTAGTAATCAATTCGTGTAACACTACTGCTCTACAGGATCTTGACCTAAGCGTGGATCTGAGCGCCGCCAGTGCTGCCGCTGACGAATAATTCTTTGGGATCTCTCATGCTAGAACTAGAAGAAGATGAGCTTCAAATATCAAGACTACACATCCATTTAATTTCATGTTAGTTTCGTCTCATTTTTTTACATGTCAAAAGTATAATAGTCCTCAAACTGATTCTGCACTTCTCAGTGGATTTGAGTGCCTGGTTATAGATTTCCCAGACATTATTTTTGTTTGCTGAGTTGTTGGCTGCATATGAATTTGTTGAAGCATAGGCTTTTTACTTGGTCAATAATACATACTAGTAATTCCGTAGTTTTTCCGGCTCAAAATGTTGTGCCCGATGTTAGATGGCGCCTCCCAAATTGGCTACTAGAACCCCTTAATTCAATTTCAACCAGAAATGCTTGCGAGAACCTACTATTATGGGACACAAATGAATGCTCAAGTTAAGTGTTTAAATCTTTGGGGTCCCCAAGAAGGATTCAATTAACCATACCTCTCTCTCTCTCTCTCTATATATATATGTATATATGTTGTGAAATCCTTCTTTGTGCCTCTTTCTCATGATACGAGAATGAGGAAAATTATTCGCATAATTAAAGGGAAAACACATTGGCATATAAATCTTAATGGCTAAGTTTGTTTGCAAAAATTATAATTTCAGAATTAGTGTTCATGGGATTATAATCTCAAAACTATTAATTCAATCATAGGATTATAATCTTCGGATTATAATTATAATTTCAGGACTATTAAATCATTTTATAATCTTTAAATTAATAGTCTCAAATCTAAATTTGAAAACAAGCAAGACACTTGTGATTAATATTCATATCTCAAGTATAATTTTTACAAACAAACATAACCTTTATCTTTGGAAATTGATAAAAATGCACTACATATTTAGCCAGTTACAAAACAATTTTGCTCCGTTTTAACTTGTAATTGAATGCAAACAATGAAAAAAGAAACTGATTTATATGTGGAACGTAGAACTGTAAGCGATAAGATTGAACCGTAAACTAAACCAAAATTACATGTACCAAACTGGTACTAATGATCCAATCGTCGTCATTGACTCATTATTTCTGTTGTATACTAACAGCTTGCTGGGTTATTTAGTGGTCAACGTTGCTTAGTAAAAGAATTTTATTAGATTAAAATATAATACCCAACATGACTAGCTGACAACATATCTTCTGACCCTATTTTTTATGTCCCCTGTGTCCTACTATTTAAATTTTGATACTAAAATTTAAGTGGAAGGACACAAGAGACATAGAAAATAGGAACAAAGAATCTGTTCTCTGACTTGATGTTCAGAAATAAGATCCAATTAATTTAATTTATTTTATTTGCTTAGTTTCAAATGAAATTTTGCAACTACCTTCAACTTTTTAGTGGAGCAAAGATAAAGATACTATAAAATAAGGAAAAAGGAGTTCTCGATTTACAAATGCATCACTAAATTAGAATTTTTTTACGTTCAACTTATGAACTACACATTATTTACAAAAAGGATAAAACCGTCTATGTTCGTTAATCATTTAACATAAAACTGTCGTGGCAGTATATAATTAAAATACGTGACAATATATACTTACATAGATTAAATATATAATTAAAATTATTGTATTATTATATACTACTATTTTATTAATTAATGTTGTTAAGCACTTTATTTACTAAAAAATTATAAAATTTTACCTAGTTTCTTAAAATTACTCCCTAGAAAACTTCATTCCCTTCAAAATTAAAAGGAATAAACTTCCTGCTAACCCCGGATCCGTTTTTTGAAATCCCCTCTTATTTCCCTCATCCGAAAATCGAAAGGAACGAACCCTATCCTCCCTCATTCGGAAAAATCTACGAGCACGAAGCCAATCTGAAGCCGTGTGACCCGAATCAGTTCTTCCAAAACAAGCCCTGATCGTGACCCTCTTCCCTCATCCGATTCTCTCTCATTTTCTTCCAAAACAAGCCCTAAACCTGGTATGTGTCCAATTTTTAAACTTTTGTGTGAAATCAGTTCTTTTTTTGGGTATTCTAGTTGCTAAAAAAATATAAAACTATAGCCATCATGTGTGGAATCCTTTCAGTTTTGGGTTGCTCTCAGGCCAAAAGGGTTCACGTTCTTGAAAAAAATTCACGCAGGTACTTTTTTTTTTATTTTTTTTATTGCCAATATTAATTCAGCCAGCAATTCACAATTTTATTCAGATTTTTCTTTAGTGTAATTAGGTAATATTATGGGTAAAACATGAACATTTTCGTTTCTGTCAGACTCTTTTCTTTGTTTTTATCTTGTGTTATTTTTCTTCAAGTTTAAATGTTATAGTGACTTAATAAAATATGAAACCGTTGTAATTGACTCAATTTATATGTTATGAGAGAGAATTTTTTTTATATCAAAGTCTGATACTGATAGTATGGTGGATGTTATTCTCTTTGCTTTTTTGGGAATGTAATAAGCTAATCTTGATTATAAATGAGTTACAGATGTGAGACTTTACCAGAATAGTTCCTTAGTCCAACTGCCAGCACCAGTAGCAATAATAAATTAAGGGATTATGTCTCCAATATTTAAACTTTTGTTCTTCTGTGAAATATCTGTGATTTACAGTCATGTTGTTCTTTTTATTCCCTGCAAACTTCAATATCAGGTACTTGATTGCTTATCTCCTTTTATGGAAGTTGAATGACAAAGTATTACTTATTTCTCCAAATTTTGAAGGAACAAAAGTTGTTCAATACTTAAAATCTGGTATGTCTCCTAACTCCAAAGTGTAAATAACTGTAGTCTAGCTCTCTGTTTCTCTTAAGCAAGGATTCATGTTGATAACTTTCTGATAGACCCATGATGCTGAGGATGAGTTTGAGAAAAGATTTAAAGTTTAAATATTGGTTAACAGTTTGACTTATATTCTGTATTGAGTGGACTTAATCATTCTTTTAAATTTATTCTCAGGGAATTGTTGTTTATTATGGATGCCATGAACCATGAAATAGATAGTTGTGGGGATAATGCAGAAATGAATTTAGACTGCATTTACAATTTTGAAATGGAGATGGATAGGGATGACTTGATTGAAGAGGGGTTGGATGTAAACAATGTTAAAACTGTTGTCTACTATCCTCAAGTAGCCGATGAGTTTACCCCTAAGCTAGGTCAAGAATTTCAATCATTAGACGACGTTTACACTTTTTACAAAACGTATGCAGTGCATGCTGGTTTTAGTGTGCGAAAGCATACTGAGAAAAAAAAGGAGGGAAGCGGTGAGATTTGTAGGAAGGAGTATGTGTGTTATAAGCAAGGAAAGGGAAAACTATTAGCCAATGTGGATGCAAAAAGAAAACGAGGATCTACCAAAGAAGGTTGTAGTGCAAGAATTGTGGTGGTTAAAAGAAATGACTTGTACGTAGTTACCATAACTGAAGAGGGCCATTGTCACCCATTGTCAACCCCACATAAGAGACATCTTTTACATTCGAACCGTAATGTGTCAGCTGCCCACATAAGAGACATCTTTCTTGCAGTGCAAGCGGGAGGGATTGAAAATATTGGTTGCACGCAACGAGATTTGTATAACTTTGAAAGAGACAATCGTAATGAGCTGAAGGGACAAGATGGTGATATGTTGAATGAGTACTTGAAATTAGAACAACAGAAGAATCCTTCATTCACTTTTACAATTGACACAGACGATGAAAAAAGGATTACTCGTTGTTTTTGGGCCGATGCAACTTCTAGACGGGCTTATAGATTTTACGGCGATGTTGTCATTTTTGATACCACGTACAACACTAATCGTTACGGAATGATATTTGCACCACTAATGGGGGTTAATAACCATGGTCAAACTATTGTATTTGGTTGTGCTTTCTTAAGTGATGAGACCATAGATACTTTTGTTTGGCTTTTCAAGTGTTTTTTGGATGCAATGCCAGGTGATGCACCTAAGATGATTATCACTGATCAGGATCCGGCTATGACAAATGCCATTTCACATATCCTTCCAAAGACATTTCATAGGTATTGTAGTTGGCACATTTTGACCAAATTTTCAGAGAAGATTGACTCAACAAAATTCAGTGCTTATTATAAAGAGTTTTCAGATTGCATTTGGAATTCAGAGACTGTGGAAAAGTTTGACGCTACTTGGTTGGAGTTGTTGGAGAAAAGTGGGTTGACTACTAATAAATGGCTACAATCAATGTATTACATCCGTTGTAGATGGGTACCCGCACATGTGAATCATGTTTTCTCAGCTGGTATGTCAAGTAGCCAACGAGCGGAGAGTTGTCATGCGTTTTTTAAAAGATTTGTTTCTAAAGGAAATTCATTAGTGGATTTTATGATTCAATTTGGTTGGGGCCTTCAACATCAACGACATGTAGAGTTGGAATCAGATAACAAAGATTTGATTGAGAGACCGAAAATGAAAATTGTCAATCACTTCTTAAGTCAAATGGTTGATATTTATACATACTCTATGTATTATAAATTTGAAGATGAGTTGTGTGAGTCCTTGAATTATAAGTTTGAACTTATGAAGGAGGATGTCAACTATCATGTATATAAGATTTGCCGAAGGAATGTCAACAAGTGTAATGTAAGAGAAATTCATTATGACAAATCTTGGGATTATGCAACATGTACTTGCAAAAAATTTGAGAGTTTGGGAATCCTATGTCGGCATATACTAGCTTACTTGAATAAGTATCATGATCTTGACAAGTTGCCTACAAAATACATTTTAAAGAGGTGGACAAAGACAACAAAATCAAGTCATGTAATTGATGATAATGGTGTGGCGATAAAGGATGACAAGTCATACTTACTCTTGCGGAGTCAATTGATTCAACGTTCTTTAGATTTGATTGATAGTGCTCTCACAAATGAAGAAGCCACAAATGTATTAAAACAATGTCTAGATAATGGATATGACAAGGTCAAGCAAATTATTGGAAAGACTGATTCCGAAAGAAACAAGGAAATGGAGTGTGGTGGAATTAGTGTATCCAAGTCAGTTAACATGACTTCTACTTTTGAACATAGTTATATTGAGCCAAACCACGTGCGAGCAAAAGGGTGTGGCAAAAGATTGAAGGGTGGCAAAGAAAGGGATTTGGGGAAAGCAAAAAGTGCCAAGAGTAGACGTTGTCATGCATGTGGCTTAGTTGGTGTGACACACGATAAAAGTAACTGTCCGAAGCTTAATAATCTGTAAGCAAGTTTGTGTATTTTGACTTTGGTATTTGTTTAAAATTGACTTTGGTATTAAATTTGACTTTGCTATTTGTTTATATGTAGAATTGGAGTATCAAATGATGATGCTACTCAGGATCCAAGTGTAGATAATGATGATATTGATTCACCCCCAGGTGCAACTGAGATTGCTATGTGAATCATTAAATCTAAATTCTGAGGTAATTCTGCATACTCATTTGTTCAAACTAGATATTTATCTCTTTTTTTTGTTCGTCACTGCAATATTGTTAAACTATGTAGAGTATAGTCACTGTATTTAGAAAATCTGAATAGAATGCACAAAAGAGGTCACCTAGATTGTGACAGTGAGAAATTTTTGTTTTAGGCACATAAATCAGAGACTTAAACCAATGCACATATTCCATCTGTCTGCAATGCTTTACATTTGTTGGATTTTCATGCCTCAGAAGTTCTCATGATGGTTAATATTTGTATTATATGTCCTGCCCTTGTCCAGCAACTGGATCTTTCAGGTTGTCCACAGATGAAACCAGCAATTACTTTTCAATCAACCATGAAGGCCTTCATGGAGATAAATATCAGACTCAATGGGGGTTACCACTAATCATTACTTTTGAAGCAGTACAGGAGGTGGATATTTCCAGTTGTCCAATGCTAAACCTTGAGGCTGCCATTGAGTGCTTCTGCAAGTCATTTCCTTCATTAAGAATATTGACTTAACTGTGGATGTCAGTTCAGTTATATTAACACAAGTGAAGTGTCAATTTTATCAGAGTATCCAGCTATAGTTTGTGTAATGACAACATGTTAGACTGTTCTAATTGCTTTTGGACCTGTATGTGCTGGGAGAAACTTTGATTTTGTTTAACTTTCTATATTTATGTTTGTGTAATGACTACAAGCTTTTAAGATTTCTTTGGAATATTCGCAAAGTGGATATCTGAATTTTGCTTTCATGTCTCCTATTTACTCGTGTATTCAAGTGGGATATGAGATCAGTCCGAAGTTGCATTTGTTTTTACTCCGTGTCATTCTAATATTTACAGGGAGTGTCGAAGTGTATCTAAAGGTGTAGTTAGTGGTTGAAATTGTGTTAAATGGATATGTTTTTTTTATAGGTAGTTATTGGAGTATAGGTATTGTGTTATGTAACATTCTTAATTTCCTTTCTTCCATGTATAGAACTAGATATTCAGTGCACATAGTGTTAATGAGAGAAGGTTTTCTTTTTTTCTTCTTTTGTCATTGATAAAAGTTGTGGAGTATAAAGGAGTTGAGCCAAAGCTTTGGATTTTAAGTTGTGGTCTTTTAAAGAAACGAGGTAAATTCAAACCTCAGCTTGAAATTTCAGTTTATGTTTCTCCGTTGTGTTACTAGAGTAATCACAAGGATTGTGATAATACACTCCCTAGTGTTTTTGGATGACCTATAAAACACTACTGATTTCTAGAGGTGGCAATGAATCAAGTCTATCAATAGACAATTGGTCACATAATCTTTCCATTTACAACGCAAATAAAAATTTTAATTGGCCAATGAATCTACTGTTTCTCTTCTTTGAAAATTTCAAAAATGCATTTCAGAAGAAAGCAAAATAAATGCCAAAGTTCAAGTTTAATTTGAATAATTCTTTATATCAGATACATGAACAATAAATTTATTTGTATATGCAATCAATATTTATTCCATCTTGGATAAGGTTACAACAAACTATAGTAGAATTTTAATCAACCCAAATGACAATATTTACTCCACTTACAATAACATGATTAAAATCAATAACCAAGAACAAACAAGTGCAGTAATAAATTTTATTCTTTTCTCCATCTCTTGCTTCATTCCGTTAATCTTTCGAAGTAATCCGGGATTATTTATCTTGATCTGTCACACATTGGAGGATCATACCAAGCAAAAAATTGACAAACATTCCTCTGTAAACAAAGAAGATTTCAATTAGGTTACAAAAAGATTTCAATTCCTCTACAGCAAGTTACAAGTTGAATTAGGTTACAGGAAAGGAAATCACAGAAATCTAGGCAGTACAAATTGTAATCCCCAAGAGCCAATTGGCCAAATAGTGTTAAAGTAACGAAGAAATATGAAAAATAGTGTTAAAGTAACGAAGAAATATGACAAATAGTGTCACAGTAATCACAGTAATTTAGTAGAAACCCAATTGGTGAAATAGTGTTAAAGTAATGAAGAAATATGAAAAATCCCCAAGAGCTTCAAGTACATCAAAACTGTAATTTTAGGTAGCTCAATTCGGATTGAGTTTAGCTTTTTATCAAATGACAAATCAATAACCTTGAAAGGGCTTACCATAATATCCTTTTCAAAGATGATTCAATTTTATAGAAGCACTAAGATGCAAACAATGACTCTAAATAATACAATTTGGCCATTTTGGAATTGACCCAAAAATATCCTTCAACTTCTAAACACGAGCCAAAACTAAACATTTTGAAACAACCAACTTTTCCCAAAAAGGGAACCCCAAATATTTCTTAAACATGTTAATATGTTTACAAGAATCAAATGCACCAAAACAACTGAAACCCATAGCTTCAAATACCCTCATTTGAAGAACCCACTAGCTAAAAAACATAGTCTGAAACTCTAATCACCACTCATCTTCAATTTTCAATAGCTAAGCAAAAACATTCAATCACAACAGATAAATTTCTTTATGTAAATATACAGCAAATCTCGAATTACATAGAAATTAAAATGAAAACCCACAACCCAAACTTTAATAAATCAAAGTTTTAGTGTCTGAAATGAAAAAAAAATCGAACCTACAGGGGAAGAAATCGAATACAGCTTCGTTCCTTTCGACCGAATCGGATGAGGGAAAGGGGTTTGCTTTGTCTGACAATGAGAGAGAAATAAGAGGGGCGTGCACCGAATTTTCATGTTTTACCCATAATATTACCTAAAAATCTGAATATAATTATGAAATGCTGGCTGAATTAATATGGGCAATAAAAAAAAAAAAAAAAAAAAAGTACCTGCGTGAATTTTTTCAAGAACGCGAACCCTTTTGGCCTGAGAATCATTAGAGCAACTCAAAACTGAAAGGATTCCACACATGATGATTATAGTTTTATATTTTTTAGCAACTAGAATACCAAAAAAAAGAACTGATTTCACACAAAAGTTTAAAATTTGGACACATACCAGGTTTAGGGCTTGTTTTGGAAGAAAATGAGAGAGAATCGGATGAGGGAAGAGGGTCACGATCAGGGCTTGTTTTGGAAGAACTGATTTGGGTCATACGGCTTCAGATTTGGCTTCGTTGCATGTAGATTTTTCCGAATGAGGGAGGATAGGGGTTTGTTCCTTTCGATTTTCGGATGAGAGAAATAAGAGGGAATTTCGAAAGCCGTGTTATGTGAAAGTGAGGAGAGAGAAACTAATAAGAGGGAGCTTTTATAGGTAAGCTGGGTATCGATCAGGGGTAAGCCCCTGATCCGGATTGTATATATATATTACTTATAGAAGTAAGAAAACTGATTGGAAAGAATGCACAGAGAAAGTCTGACGCATGATAATCAAACACTATCATAGAAACATGTTCTTTTGATAAGTCGATCACCGAAGTTTTGATAGACCACTAAACTCTTTAAAAGGGACTGTTTTCTCCTTTACCAAAGACTTGCAAAGTTCTAAATTCAAACAGTTCATATGACATAAGGTCACCTTGGACTCTTCTAGTAGCACATTCAAGACATGTGAAAGATAAACAATTACAAGGAACCTTCAGAGAATATGATATGAAGAAAGAAAGAAGTTTTCAGAGATCAAGAATCTCCCAACTTCAACTATGTAGTTCTCAATTATTATTTTTCCAAGTAAAATGTAGGTCACAAAGACACCAACTAATTTCTCATGTTCTCACACTGTTGCCATTTTAGACATTGTTTTTACAAAACCAAAACCAAATGAACTAATGCATAAACATCCATGGCGAAAGTCAGCATCCCAGGTACATTGTATAAGTAGTAAACATTATTCCAACACTGAATGACAATCATTAGAGTAATCTCAGATTTATTTGTCATCAAATTCTAACCTTTATGTAAGGCATGGCAGTATAAACTAGACCAACTTCACTTGCAATGCCAGTTTGGATACAACACCAAAAAGGCACTGTACCTGCAGTAAACATGATTAAGCAAAAATCTAACTACATACAAAATTCCACTCTGATGGCAAAAGTCTCGAGCTTTGTACCTGAGCCATAAGAGGAAGGAAGGAGCTGAACCAAGCACCTTCTTTGTGCCAAAGAAAGAATATCTAATGACCTAAAATTACAAGAATGATTTCAATATTTACAACTAATATATATTCATATAGTATAATTTGGTACTTACTGAAAGTGGAAATAAAATTCCGGTTGATCTAATCTTGAAAGTGTGAAATGTATAGATTTTTTTTATGGTGATCCCAAATGAAAAGGATGGTTCTCAAGCAACTCTATATACATGCGCATGGAAACATTGATTTATTACATAAAGATAAGCTGACGAGTACAAATATTATTTTGAAGTTTAGCCATTTTATATCAAGACAAGATATAACTTTTATTCAAGCTGGCATGAAATAAGATAATTCGTTCTTTAAATGTCTTTGAATGATATGATACGAGTACAATTCTTATTAAACAAAGATTTATTTTAGTTGGGGTCATTTCAAACAATTTTTACTACAAAAAATATGTGCAATGATTACTAATTGGCATATCAATATCTGAGAGAAACCCCAAGTGGATTTTTCATTAAATGGCAATCAAGCAAGACTCACCTCAGTGATACCCCAGCTGATGACCAAAGAACTAACAAGTATATGAGTCCAAACCTGTGACAAGCAAGCATTATCAAATAAACACTTTTTGATAATTGAGTGCCAAAATGGTAGGATGCAATCCTTCTTACCTCAGGAAAACTGTACAAGATACCCCAAGTTAGATACAACATTGAACCAATCTGTGGCAGTTTTGCTGTGATCGGAGATCTTACCAAACCTTTTTCAGGGATGGAAAATGGCACTAAAAAAACAAAAGATAGAGAGAAGAAACAAGTCATTCAAATTTTTCTTGAAATAATCCATATCCTCCATGACAGCACAACTCATCAGCAAAAAGTATTCTCACGGGTTAAATCATTATTTTCCCACCGAACTGAATCTCAATTTACATTTATATTATTGAACCAACTTTTTTTTCCAGTCAACCCATTAAACTGTAACTCTTTTACAAAAATTGAAGAAATCGTCTAAAAATGTGTATAAAAATTAAAATATGACATGGCGATGATGATGTGTATAAAAATTAAGAAAAAATGATGTTTAACCAGTTCATCTATTTACTAATTAAATAAAAAATTGAACTAATTAAACAAGCTAATATAGAAAAAATAAAACAAATTAAAATGTTTAAACTATCAACCCCAAAATCATCCCCAAACAACCTGTTCAACTCCACCACCTGTCCTACTCCACCACCAGCCCCAAAACCACCTGTCCAACTCCACCACCAACAGCGAATCTCCTCTCCAACTCCACCACTTAACCACCACATCACCACCAAGTCTTTCTCTATATATTATCCTTGTCAGAAAAGATAGTGACTATTTTCTCTCTCTACATTTCTAGGTCTTTGCCACCGTCCGTTGCGAGAAACTCCATTAATCAACCTTCTGCACCACAAGAGATTTCTATTCCTTCAGATAATCTCTATTGCCGCCTCATCGGACATAATCACGACCCGATTAAACCAAAATTCAACCCCATCGTCAACTTTCAAAAGTTAGATCTGCCAGAAGAATCATAGTTAATCTTTAGACTGCCCCAATAATCATTTAATTCCGAAAATATAGAGCTGTTGGTGATTTGTATAGATAGATCTGGTTTATCTCCATGGACTCTGACCAATAAATGTTTTTTTTCCTCTCTAATTTGATTGGGTCTTTTTTATGTGCCAAATCCTGCTAGCATAATGTGCGGACAATTCATAATTCCTTTCTGGGAGTTTGTTCTTGCAACAATGGTTGCAAAAGTAATTATTAAAACTACCATATATAGCATAATGGGAGGTTTTTTTTTTAGCTATGTTAATGCAAAGTTGGTTCTATATTGTTCCAAATGTTGCTGCTTGTTCTAATTTGAATGATATAAATTTTCATTTCTATTGTATTTGTGTTCGTTTGAATAAGAAGAAGCTTCATTAGCTGGCGGCGGGAGGAGGGTTGATCGAAGAAGGGAAGTCTATAGCGATGGTGGCGGATAACAGATGGTAGTGATTGTTGGTGTTCGGTGGTGGTCACGGGGCTGATGGGTTGGTGGTGTTGGTGGAGTTGTGATTCAGTGGTGGTGGGGGTTGTTGCTATGTTTTTAATTTGTTTATTTTACTTAATTAGTTTAGTTTATTTGATAATTATTTTAATTTTTTAAAGTAGTTTAATTGATTAATTTGTTAAGTAATTTTTTAGTTTTCTTTTCCACCATGGCGGGCAATTTTGACATAATATGTGACATGTACATAATATCTAATCCTAGTCATTCCGTCAAAGTCAAACAATTTAACAGATTTTATAACGATTTGTAAAAAAAATGTAGTTCAATGAAGAAAAAAAAATCATTTCACTGATGCAAATGTAAATTAAGATTTAGTTCAATGGGTAAAAGTGATTTAACCCGTATTCTCACCTGTTAAACCATGAAGTATCTGTTCCACATTAAAGTTGAAAAACAAAAAACAAGTCAATAACACCCAAAGGATATATTGTTTGAGATGCAAGAAATCAAGCTTTGTTTGTTGATTAGAAATCAGAAAGTAAACGGTAAGTATTTTTCTCATGTCAATCCCATATTAAATTTTTGTTGAAACTTTAATTTTCATCTGGCTTTTATTTTTTTGATCAGATAATTGGTTTAACTTCTATCACAATTACATAAAAATAAGATTAAAAGAAGCAAAAGTGGGTACAATTAATTCAAAATTTTCTTACTACGAATTGTATAGAAAAATCAAGCTTAAGAATGCTTCGAGTATATTTAATTAATTGATTCTAGTTATAAAAATTCAAGAACTGACAGTTGGTTTCAGTTCCCAGGTGTAAGGCCTATCTTAGTGCCAGATCATGCTCAACAGCTCAATCCTTCTTCTTTAGTTCAGTGCATTAGTTGCTTTAGTTTTCATTTCCTACTAATAAGAACAGTTGGCTAATAATTAGTTATTAATTTCCTGATTTAGTATGTAAGGGCAGAGTAGTCCTTGTTCACTTTAGTCCAAGGACATAACAGTCTTTTATTGCCTATTCTGTTCTAGAGTTTGATACATTTTTGTTGCTGAATGCTCTGAGCTATAAGAGAAGGGAATGAATTGTATTGGATTACGTGATTATTGAATGAAATATCTTTTCTCTCTTTCTTCTGAGCTCCTCCCTCCTTCAATAATTCTTTCCTTTCATAGGAAGAAACTCTTCTTCCATTACTAAATTAGCTGCAGATTTGGTTAACAGCAGTCTGTTCCTTACAATTTGGTATCAGAGCCAGTCGATCCCTTCATGGCAACAAATAACCAACGTCTCAGCAACTTGGAAGAGCAGATAGGGGAGCACACTGAGTCCTTGTTGCAGCTTAAGACACAGTTGCAGGAGTCAGTGGTGAGTCTTAAACAGAATTTTGGAGCACAAATGGGTGGTCTCAAACAGGACTTTGAAGTAAAAATGGATCAGAAGATGCAGCAGATGATGCAAGGGTTTGAAGCTCTGCTAGCAATGAGGCTACCGGTGGTTCAACACAATACCGGTAATCCCAACAATCCATCTGGTTTAATATTGGGTCCTTTGAATGGTGGGGGAAGTAACGAGAGGGCTGGTAATAGCATTTTCAAAGCTATTAAATTCGAGTTTCCCAAATTTGATGGAACTAACCCTAGGTCATGGGTTAGCAATGTTCGAAATAGCGCTCGAGGCCTACGCCTCGAGGCGCGCCTCGTAGCGAGGCGGGAGAAAATGTTGCTGAGGCGGCCGCTTAGTTTGGGATCGAAGAACCTTGCGCTTTTTTCTCGCCGAGGCTTACGCCTCAAGGCGTTATGCTTCAAGGCCGTCTGAGGCGGCGCGACTCGACTTGGCTTTAAAAAGACCTAAATATCGATTAAATTTGTATTTACCATTATCGAAGAGGAAGCCCATTCTCGCGACCATCGACCGCTTCTTCTTCTCGCGACCATCGCATGCGACTCATCGCCTCGTGAAATCCAGGTATCTTCCTTCTTCTTCTTCTTCTTCTCCGCTTCTTCTTCTCCTTCTCCTTCTCCTTCTTCATGACCATCGTGCGACTCGACTGTGACTATTTGGTCTCTGTTTTTTTTCATTTCTTCCTCTGGGTCGTCACCTTCTTGCGTCGATCGAGGGTCTGAGTTCGTCTGGGTCGTCTCCTTCTTTCTCGATTTCTTATAGCGGCGACCGAGTTTCGCCGAGGGTCCTGAGTTTTGTTTTTGTAAATGACCGAGTTATCTTTCTTGTTTCGCCTTTCTTTCTTTCTAGAGTCTTGTGATTCTCTTTCTTTCTTTTTTTACGATGTATTACAAATTTGATCGATTCATTATATAATTTACAAATATATAATTTATGATGTATTACAAATTTTCTGATGTATTACAAATTTTATAGTTTACAATTATAATTTTATAGTTTACAATTATAGACTTATAATGTATAACAATTATATAATTATATAATTTTCTTTCTTTTTACACGATGTATTACAAATTTTATAGTTTACAATTATAGACTTATAGTGTATAACAATTATAGTTTATAATTTATTTGATTTTTTAGATCATCAATAACAATTGATTTTATTATTACGTTGAATTAAGATTATGGGTAAGAAAGATCCCGCATGGAAATATGGTAATTGCATCCCCCCGGAGTTAATAAAGCTCATTTATATGTGGAATGCAATTTTTGTAAGAAAATTTGCAAAGGAGGGATTACAAGATTAAAAATCATCTTGTGGGAAATTATAAGAACGTCGAGGCTTGCAAAAAAGTACCAAGCGAAGTGAAGGAAGAGATTGCTTCACATATGAAGAAAATTTGGACTCCAAGGAGGAAAGACAAAGAGATGAAGCTGAAAAAATACAAAGTGGGTCTTATTATGGTAGTTATCCATCCTTGGGAATGGGAGGTTCAAGCGTGGGTAGTGCCTCAGGAGGGGAGTTCGGGGACCCATGGGATGATTTGTTGTGGATGTTGATCTTTGGTGATGATGATGCTACTACAAGGCGATCTTGTATTTTCAAAGGAGGCTCGTAATGCGATCTGTCTTGATATAGGTCGATTCTTCTTTGAAAACGGATTCCTTCAATGTTTTGATAGTCCTTCATTTATAAATATGTGTCGATCTATCGGGAACTATGGTCGTGCTTTGAAACCCCTACCCCATACGAGCTTAGCTCTTGGATATCAAGGAGGAAGAAGACTACAAAGGTCTTTGTTGAGGAGGTAAAAAGACTTGGAGCACATACTGAGGTGTCAATCTTGTCGGATGGTTGGAAAGATATTGGGGAAGGCAACTAATAAATTTTCTTGTAAACAACCCCATGGAACTGTATTTTTGAAATCTGTTGATGCATCTGATGCAATTAAAGATGCTACTTTGATGTTTAAACTACTTGATGTGGTTGTTGAGGAAGTGGGAGAAGACATTGTCATTCAAGTAGTCACGGATAATGCATCAAATTATAAGGCGGCGGGAAGGATGTTAATGGAGAAGAGGCCACGTATGTGGTGGACACCGTGTGCCGCGCATTGCATTGATTTGATGCTTGAGAAGCTTGGAGAGTTGCCTCAACATAAAAATGCTTTGACAAAGGCAAAGAAGGTAATTACTATTATTATTATTTGGATCTAATTTTTTTATTCAATGAATACTTGAATTATTATTTTTTTTATTCATTATGTAGGTAAGCAACTTTATATATAATCATGGATGGGTCTTGGCATTGATGAGGGCAAACAATAATAAAGACCTTGTTCGCCAAATTGCCACTAGATTTGTTATGACTTATTTAACTTTCGCGCAGTACGATAGTTTGAGATGACCTTTGGAGGCTATGTTTACATCTAGGGAGTGGGCAAATTGTGCTTGGGCAAAAAAACCTGAAGGTAAGGAGGCGAGAAAAATCATACTGAGTGATAGGAATTTTTGGGGTAGCGTGGGATATGTAATTAAGACCATAAAACCTCTAGTAGGTGTATTGAGGATGGCAGATTCAGAGAAGGTGCCGGGAATGGGATTTTTATATGGTGCCATGGACAATGCAAAAGAAGAGATTGCAAAACATCTGGATAATGAGGGGGCCTATAAAGAGATATGGAACATAATAGATGCTAAGTGGGATAATCAGTTACATCGGCATTTGCACGCTGCTGCATATTATTTGAATCCTCAGTTTCAATATGAAGATAATTTATATGCCAATGCGGAAGTTAAAGTGGGATTGTACTCATGTATGGACAAGCTTATTCCTAATCTTTGAAAGAGAGAAAGGCGATTTGCAATTGGATGCATTCCGATTGAGGCAAGGTTATTTGGCTACCTAAATGCCGTAAAACACGTGTAAACGTGCTCCGGTAAATCTTGTTGATTAATGTTTGGTTATGCTTTCATTTTGATTAAACGTGTACCGATAAGATTGACATATGTTTTAACATTGATCCAAATTGATTGGCGGATCGCATATGGAGATGAAGCTCGTAATTAAGAACTTTGCGGTGAAGATTCGAGTTTAACTTGCTCATCTTCTAAGTGAAAGCGTAATTGGAGTACTTTCAGTCAGGTATTTATTAGATATAATCATATAAATCATTTATTAAGATTTTATGAGATCTGACATTGTCACTAATGCTAAATTACTTGTAATATAGATACATACAAAGAGAAGGAATCGACTTTACGCATCCGAAGCTTAACTCATTTGGCTTACATTATGTACAATAAAAAATTGAAAGATCGACATATCAAGAAAAAGGCATTAACGGAGGAAGAAGATCCATTGGTTGTTGAAAATGTGCCATCTGATAGTGAGTGGATTGCGGGGGAAAATGATGAAAATATATCGGGACTGACTTCTGGGAATGATGATATGGAGGAGGGTGAAAGAACTCGTGGGAATGAGAAGAGAAGGCAGGTGGGGAGAGAGAGGCGAGGAGATTACACTTGAGAAGGCGAGGGACTCTGGGGAACAAGTAGTAAACAAGGAAGTCAAAAGAGAAAGAGAAACACTTTGTCATCAAAAAACTATGTCAAAAGGTTAGTGTCATTACTTTAGTTGCCTTTTAAAGTGTTCTTTAAAAAACATATTCATTTCGATTAAATATATATTCACTTGTTTATTTATAGATAAAGGAAGGGATTGCAATTGGTTGATGAAGAACACGAAGTTTGAGGATCTTAAAGACCGACAATGAGGAGGATGACAGAGCAATTAGATACGATGATGATTCCATAGAGGATCCTCTTAGTGATGATAGTGATGATGGTGATGGGGATGATGATCTAGGATTTGATCCAATATTCAAGCCGCTAGATACAAATGATACATTACTTACATAGTGATGGATGATCACTATATAAGTACTTGATGATATTATGTTGTTTTGATGTTTTGTAATGATACATTACTATGACGTTGGTTATTTATGTCTCCTATGACCTTAATTGTAATGATGAATTATTTTATGATTTTATTAGTATTTTTTCATAATTTTTTGGGGACTTTTATGTCTTTAAATCAAGGCTTCCGCCTCGCTCCGCCTCAAGGCTTACGCCTCGCATAGCCCAGAGAAAAACGCCTCGTACCGATTTTAGCTTTTCGAACATTGTGGGTTAGAAGATGTAATAAATTGTTTGCACATCATGTTGTGGCTGAGGATCAAAAACTATATTTATCCACCATGAATTTGGAAGGAGATGCTGAAGAATGGTATGCTGGGTTTGTTCATGAAGGAGTAGAACTGACATGGAATGGATTCGTTGATGAAATTGTAGCTAGATTTGGTCTTGAGTCCCAGGCAAATCCAATAGGTGAACTTAAGAACCTGCAGCAGGACTGTAGATGAATACAGAAGAAAATTTGAAGAATTAAAGGGCTGGGCTCTTTTAAGGAACCCTACCCTCAATGAGTCATTCTCTTTATTGGTGGTCTAAAGGAGGAGATCAGGTTAGGTATCCAGGAGCTGAAAACCACTACTCTTAAGGAATTAATTAGGGTGTCAAGGGTGGAGGAGGCTAAGTTTGAGGCTTGGGTCAAAAAGAGCAGGATAAGTAATAAATTTTGTATGATGGGAAATTCTCAGAAGAGTGCAGTGGTACCCTCTCCAAAGCCTGCATTGATAATTGGTAGTTCTAATCCAGGTATTCCCATTAATCAGATGGAGTATAGCAGGTCTCTTCCCATTAAAGGACTAACCAGAGAACAAATTTCTGAGAAGAGAAGGAAAGGGTTATGTTTTTCCTGTGATGAACCATATACTTTTGGGCACAAATGTAAGAAACCCCACCTTCTTATGTTATTGCCATCTGAAGAGTAGGTTGTTGATACAGAGGATGAGGAGTGTTGTAAGCTAGATGCTAAGGAGGTTGTGAATGATGGGGGTACACAGGAGGCACATATAACCCTACATGCCTTGTCTGGGCATAGTAAGAACAATACAATTAGGATTTTGGGGATGGCTCATGGGAAGTTCCTCAAGATTTTAATTGACAGTGGCAGTACTAATAACTTTCTGGATCCAGTAGCAGCCAAAAGATTGAGAGCTAAAGTACAGACTATCAAACCAATTACTGTGTCTGTTGCTGATGGGTTCAAAGTCACTAGTAATCAGGAGTGCTTGGGCCTTCATTAGACAGTACAAGGAGAGGAATTCAACACTGACTTTAAAATTTTGCCATTGGGAGGTATTGATGTTGTGCTTGGAGTTCAGTGGTTAAAGGACTTCAACCCTACCACCTTTGACTTCAATCAACTACAACTTTCATTCATGAAAAATGGAAAGCCAGTAGTGCTGCAAGGGGAATCAGACTCTGTGGTCCCAACTGTCCAGATTATGGCTTCTGGTGAATTCAACAATACCCTCAATACTACCACCCATGGTTATTTTGGGTATTTGTTTGGCATGGTCCATGATACCATGGAAGAAGAAGTAACAGCTAACAGAGAGGATGTTATCGGGGCAAAGAAAAATGAGTCATCATTCAACCACCAACTAGAAGCTTTGCTTGAAGAATATTCTGTGGTATTCCAAGAACCCAAAAACTTACCTCCTAATAGAACTCATAACCACCACATTAACCTAAAGGAGGGTAGTCAACCTGTGAACTTAAGGCCCTACAGGTACCCTCATATGCAAAAGGAGGAGATTGAGAAGATAGTCGATGAGATCTTCGCAATACGGTGTAATCCAACCAAAATAATGACCACTTATGCTTTTCCAGTCCTGTTAGTTAAAAAGCAAGATGGATCATGGAGGATGTGTGTAGACTATAGGTCCTTAAATGAGCAAACTGTTAAGGATAAATTCCCAATCCCTGCCATTGATGAATTGTTAGATGAGCTGCATGGTGCAAAGTGGTTTTCGAAGCTAGACTTGAGGTCTGGTTACCACCAAATCAGAGTCCATGAACACGATATATAAAAAGGCGCATTCGTAATAACACACAGGACATTTCAAATTTTTGGTCATGCCTTTTGGTCTCACAAATGCTCCAGCTACTTTTCAGTCCCTTATGAATGAGGTATTCAAACTTTTCCTTAGGAAGTTCATTTTGGTTTTTTTTTATGACATACTGGTGTATAGCAAGACATGGCAGGATCATCTGGCCCATCTTAAATTGACATTACAACTGCTGGAGACTAACCAGTTATATGCTAAGAGAAGTGCACATTTAGGACTGAGCAGGTTCATTATTTAGGGCATATCATATCTCATAAAGGTGTGTCAACTGATCCAGACAAAATTGATTGCATGGTTATTGGCCTCAACCAAAAGCTTGAGAGGATTTTTGGGTTTAACATGATATTATAAAAATTTATAAGGAACTGTGGGATTATAAGCAGACCTTTAAGCGAAGTTATTAAAAAAGATGATTTCAATGGACTACGATTCATCTGAAGCTTTTCCGGCTCTTAAAGATGTATGACCAAGTCTCCAGATTGCAATGCCCGACTTTACCAAGCCTTTTTGTCTTTAGAAGTCGATGCATCATATTATGGATCAGGGGCCCTATATCGCAAAAGGCGCACAATGACCTTTTTAAGCAAAAATCATAGCTCCTAAGCACTTGGGTTGGTCCACCTATGAAAAGGAACTTATGTGTCTTGGTGCGTCTGTAAGTTAAAGTGGAGGCACTACATACTTGGGAATAAAGTTCATATCAAAACTGACCACCAGAGTTTAAAGTACTTACTGGATCAAAGGGTGTCCACGGTCAACCAGCAGAAATGGATTACCAAGCTATTAGGACTGGATTGTGAGATTGTTTACAAAAAGGGAAAAGAAAATGTAGTAGCTGACTGCCTTTCCAGACCAATAGGTGAGGATTCTAACACTTCTTCTTGCCTAGCTATATCTGCAGTAATTCCTCAGTGGATTTCAGAGTTAGCTCTTTCTTGGGAGGCTGATGAAGGTCTAAAGGATATGATAGCTCAATTAGTACTGGATCCTCAATCTTTACCAGGCTATTCTTATACTAATGGGAGGCTCAAGTTCTTGAACAAGCTGGTGGTGGGGCCTGATGTAACACTAAGGAATAAATTGTTGATAGAATTCCATACTTCTCTTTTAGGAGGTCATTCTAGTATTAGAGGGACTTATGAAAGAATTAGCAAGTATTTTTTTTGGCCAAGTCTAAGATGTGATGTAACTCAGCTGGTCAGAGGGTGTGATATATGCCAAAGACAGAAACATGAGACAGTAGCACCTCCTGGCCTTCTTCAACCACTTGTTGTCCCTGAAACTCCTTGGACAGACATTTCCATGGACTTTATTGAAGGTTTGCCTAATTCACATGGGTATACTACTATCTGGGTAGTGGTCGATAGACTTACCAAATATGCCCACTTTATAACACTCAAACACCCATTCGCAGCTTCAGATTTGGCTCAAATTTATATTGCACATATATATAGGCTGCATGGGTTTCCCTCTACAATTGTTTCATATAGAGACAAGGTCTTTGTTCGTTTGTTTTGGTAATCCTTGTTAAATTAGTGGGAACCAAGTTGCATATAAGCTCAGCTTATCATCCCCAATCAGATGGCCAAACCGAAAGGTTGAATCAAGTGCTTGAATGTTATTTGAGGTGCATGGTGGCTCAAAAACCAACTGGTTGGACTATTTGGATTCCCTTGGCAGAATGGTGGAATAACACTCACCATCACAGTGGGTTAAAAACAACTCCTTTTGAAGCTCTTTATGGTTACAAACCACCATACTTCAATTTTCACCAACAAGGGAGGGTGCATGATTCCACTACTCGAAGTTTCTGTCAGGACAGAACCAATTTCCTTAAGTTATTGAAGCAGAACTTGGTTGAGGCTCAGGCCAGGATAAAGCATTATGCTGACAAGTCTAGAACTGAGAGGTTTTTTATGGTAGGAGACTTGGTTTATTTGAGGATCAAACCCCATCAACAAACCAGTCTTTCTCAAACCAGGTTTGGAAAATTAAATCCTAAGTATTTTGGGCCTTTCCCTGTGATTGAGAAAATTGGTAATGTGGCCTATAAAATACAATTACCGGCTGATGCTAAAGTACATCCAGTGTTCCACGTCTCCTTGCTTAAAAAGTGTATTGGTTTAAATTTCCCCAGCTCTCCTACTTTACCCCCCATCAATGACCAGGGACAATTCTTGGTGGAACCTGTGGCTATATTGGATAGAAAGATGGTGAAGAAGAACAATGCTGCGGCGGTGGAGATCCTCGTACAGTGGTCTAATACACTACCCTCCGAGGCAACTTGGGATAGTCTTCATAGCAGGTTTCCACAATTTCATCCTTGAGGACAAGGCTGATGTTAAGGGGGGAAGGAATTGTAAGGCTATCTTAGTGCCAGATCATGCTCAGCAGCTCAATCCTTCTTCTTTAGTTCAGTGCATTAGTTGCTTTAGTTTTCATTTCCTACTAATAAGAACAGTTGGCTAATAATTAGTTATTAATTTCCTGATTTAGTATGTAAGGGCAGAGTAGTCCTTGTTCACTTTACTCCAAGGACATAACAGTCTTTTATTGCCTATTTTGTTCTAGAGTTTGTTACATTTTTGTTGCTGAATGCTCTGAGCTATAAGAGAAGGGAATGAATTGTATTGGATTACGTGATTATTGAATGAAATATCTTTTCTCTCTCTTTCTTCTGAGCTCCTCCCTCCTTCGATAATTCTTTCCTTTCACAGGAAGAAACTCTTCTTCCATTACTAAATTAGCTGCAGATTTGGTTAACAGCAGTCTGTTCCTTACACCAGGTTAGTGGTGATTTAACTTTTGCTTATTAATACACTAAATATTTACTTGGATATGGGATCTAATGTGTTGCATTACTATTAATACAAATTACATTCTTCATATTGAGAATTCACAAAACAAACTAAAAAATCCTGAATTCTTGGGAATGACCTAGCTTTACTTAATCCTGAATTCCTGATTATGGTTTCAGTAAATGTAATAAATAAAGGGAAAAAGGGGCACAACTAATAGAAGATGATATTTTGGGTAAATTATCTCCAAAAAGGTGGCGGATTGGGAGGGTAGAAGAGGCTTTTAGAAGGCATCATAGACATGGGCATGGCCGTATTCATTAAGAGTCTTCAAAGCAATAATACAACACTTGAAGCCTGACATTCATATATATATATATATATATATATATATATATATATGCACATGTATCAAAAATCAATAAACTGAACAAACAGCTGTTGAAATAATGAAATGGAGTAATCTTAGCATGAAATTGAAAACTTACCATCCGATGAAGACAGTCAAATTGTAATGGGAAAGGTAAATGCGGGTGAGAAGGGATAAGAACCCTGCCATTTCATCAGATCCCTAAACAGACCGGTTTTCTTCTTCAATGTGCTTGAGTTAGAGATGGAGAGAATTAAGGAGAAATTGGGTATTTGAAGATGTTCCCAGAAGGAGAAATTTAATTACTATCAGAAATTCTAGGGAGACATTTTTTTGGGGACATTCAAGCTGACTTTTTTTTTTTTTTTTTTTTTTTTTTGTAGTACCTCTTAAAAAATATATAATATTTATTTCAACTGAAACTTTTATAAAAATCAGTGTTTTAAGTATAATTTGGATACATACACAAAACAAGGTTTGTACAGTCTGTACAACCCTGTTTCTTGTATGTATCCAATTTATACCTAAAACACTATTTTTTATAAAAATTTCAGTTGAAATAAATACTATACATTTTTTAAGAGGTACTACAAAAAAAAACCCAAAAAAAAAAAAATGTCGCTAGAATGTCCACACAAAAATGTCCCCCTAGAATTACTCAATTACTATTACTATTATGAGTTACACAAACTATTTTATAAATATTTTACAAACTGCTGATGTGATATACTCTACCTCAACGTATTGATCAACAAATTATTTCAATATAATCTTCGGTCCCACACAATATGTTGAGGTGGAGTATGTCACATTAATAATTTATAAAATAGTTTTTGTCTATAGTATTATTCTACTATTATTATTTAAAGGATAGGATTTAGGCGAACATATCAACTACCTGGTGTCCATGACCATGAGCTTTCCCTGCTGCTCTATAATTTGTCCAACTCCCAACTGAAATTAATTCACTGTGCTAAATTAACATAAGATTGCGCCAAGGAACTTTAAATTAGTATGAGATTTATTTCTTTTAAATTTTAATGAATTGTATCAATTTAAAATTTAATGATACAATTTAAAAATATTTTTATAATTTTAATATTAATCTTTTATTTTAAAACGGTTAATTAATTAGTTAAATAGTACAAGTACAGTTGAGAAATAACTTTCATAACTTTATTTTTTTCAATAAGTCTAGGGGGACATTTTTTAGTGACATTTTTTTTTGGCTTTTTTTTTGAAATACATCCCCAAAAATGTATAGTATTTATTCCAATGGAAATTTTTGTAAAAAATAGTGTTTTAGGTGTAATTTGGATATATACAAGAAACAGGGTTGTACAGACCCTGTTTCTTGTATGTATCCAAATTACATCTAAAACCTTGTTTTTTATAAAAACTCCAGTTGTAATAAATACTATATATTTTTTGGGAGGTACTACCAAAAAAAAATGTCACTAAAAAATGTCCCCCTAAAAGGACTTATTTTTCTGACTCTTTGAATTCTCAAACGTGTGGTTTATTTTGATTGAAACTTTAGAACAAGTCACTATGCAACGTTTGGTTTGGATTGCAAGAAGCTGAGAATGTAATGACTTATTTTTATGAAATAAAAAAATATTATATTTGGTTGTTCTATTAGAATAAAATGAATCATTCATATTTTTGTCAAATTTGTGAATTTTATGGAATGATTCATTTTAATTGGAATGAAATGAATTATTCCACTATTCATTTCATCCCCATCCCTTTCTATATTTTTTTGAATAACCGAAAGTTTCACAACCACAGTCGAACTAATTTCCATAATTCCGAACTATTTTTGAGCTTGACAAATTATTACTCATGGGAGTCGAGTAAGGATTAGCATTTCCCTTCTCTATTAAAATATAGTACTCCATATAGTAGTAATAGTTATTGATTAAATTTGGAATTTGAAGTGTTCCATAGAAAAAGAACTTCACAACAACATGGGCTACCATACCCATTTAATTGTCTCGTTGAATCAATTAATTGCCACACTAGTAATCATTAGCCTTTATAGGGTTAATCTCCATTCTCATTGATATGACAACCACTAGGCTGGTCGGTTAATTCTTTACTAGGGTGATGACACAATTTATAATTAAATTATTTTGGACGTGTTTTGATATATAAGGATGGATGATTAGAATTTTGTTTTATTTTATTTTATTTATGATTAGGTTTATTGTAGTTGGACTTGAACAATGAGCTATTTAGATATGTGATTAAGAAGCTTAGCAATCAGTATAAGCACAGGTTTGGAATTATTGCTTAGTTTTTGCGTTAACTTGTGGAATTGCATGCATGCTCTCGAATGAACATCCTCCTTTATTTTCTCTATCAAACCGTGGTTCTACCCTTCTCCGATTCACAATTTCTGTAAAGGTATCCACTTTTCTTCTCATCAATTAAATTCATGCTGAAGAATTTAGCACACTAAGTAAAAGACATGCATGCTTATATATAAAAGGTTTGATGGTCACCAAGAATTCTTAACGTACTTATTAGGCACAACCTAGCTAATCATCAACCGAATATAAACCACAAACGATTAAATGACTTAATTTATGTATTTGAGAATTAGTTTAATAACATATTTATAAGGTCTTTTCAATAGAAAAAATACATGTCACTTGCAAATAATAACAAAATTTTAAAATTTATTAGAGCACTCAAATTAAGCACAAACCAAAGAAATGTTGTCTGATGTAAGTTTGAAATTTAAAATATGGATGAGAATTATAATTACCGACCCATATTAAAAATAATTAATAAAGTTTGAATTCTTAAATGGAACCATAATCATATTTTGCTAGATCTACCTACCTTATATGGTTCTAAAATTTTATTACTTTTAGCACATGATTTTTCTTTCTATTACGTGTTACAAAATCTCTTTAATAAATGAAAATATTTTGCACACCCAACCTTTTTTATATTTTTATTTTTTGTTAGAAAAGAAGAGTAAATATTTAATGAAAAATAATTAAAAATACCAGATAATAAAAAAATAAAATAAAATAACTTGTGAAAGTGCACGTATTGTTGGAGGAAACTTATCCCAAACCAAACCAAGTCGTTATGCTATGCTATGCTATGCTAATATGCTATGGATTCCCAAATAACCGGAAGTGGCGCCAATCTATAACGGTAAAAAAATAAGAGAGAAAAATCCGATCAAATCCAAAAACACACAGTAGTGCGTGTAGTGTCGGTGCCTATAATAATAAAGGGGTGAACAGAGAGTCAATAGAACGCACAACACAAAGCTCCATGTACCGACTAGTATTCATTACCTTAGTTAAAAGGCAAAAGCAAAGCTAAAGCTCGTCTTTATGAACACTAACGAAGAGAGAGAAAAACAAAAGAAAGAAATCTAGAGAGAGAAAATGGTGACACGTATAATCTTAAAAATGGCGTTCCTATCTCTCTACTCTGTCTGGGTCCTCCTCCGAAAAAGATCTTTCTTTTTCTTTTTGTAAATTTTCTCCTCTAGAAATCAATTCATTGCAGCTGTCCTCCTGACCTCCGTTACTCCGTATATGTATATGTATGAATGTTACTACAATATAGAATATTTATTTAGAGAGAGAATGAAAGAAGTGTTTATTTAGTGTTATTTGAGGTGCCCCATGTGAGATGCTTTTACTGATACTGATGGGTATTTGTTTAGTAATGGATGGACCCATTTCTCTTTCTCTCTCCTCCATTTAATTATTCCTCCATTTTATACTACTAGCAAAAGGGGATGCTAGAGCTACTTTCTTTTATTGTAAGATCAAAGGTCTCTGAGCTTAGCTGAGCTGAGCCGCCCGCCACCGCCACCAGAATGAGGCTCTACTACCACAATCACAGTGGAGGAGGAGCTATTGTTGGTGTATTTGTCCTGCTTCTCCCTATTTTATTCTCCACTCTTTTCGCTCCCTTGAGCCTCGCCTCCCCATCCATTTTGTCGGTATGCCATTTTGCATTTTAATCCCCACTAATTTAATCCCCGTCTTTGTATGAATATTCATTGTGTTTCATTTACGAGAATAATTATTTTGCTTTTTCTCCCATTTCTGCGATCTGGGTTTTGTTTGTTTTGATAGAAATATAGTTTCTTGAGAAGAATTATCTTTTCCTTATTCAAGGCCTTGCTTGGGTTACTGGATATATTATAGTAGTTGAATTTAAGATTAGGCAACTGTTGAATTTTTCAGTAAAGCATAATTTCAATCTGACAGGTTGGTGGTTATATTTACTGGTTATTGCATTATAGAATTCCCTGTCTTGAAATGGTTATATATAAGTTAGGGTTTCATATTTAATTGATTGCTGCAGCAGTAGATGAAAATATTTGAGGAACAAAGAAAGTCCTGCACTGAAAAATTGAAGGGTAATGCTGTAAATGTCAAGTTGTAATAATTTGGGTATTCTGGGTTTTGAATTATCAAACATCAATAATTTGGTAGGTTTTAATTTATAATGGACTCTGAATTGAAATTGACTAGACTTCATCACATTATCCTAACAAATGGAAGCTAACAAAGAATTTTTGGTCATAGTCAGCCAACCTTTTATTGACAGAGTTATCAAATGTGTGCCTTTCTTTTGGCATGTCTAAATCAATAGCAAGTTAATTGTGTTGGTGCGAGATAAATATGATACTACCCGCAGATCAATTGATGTGCATATCAAAATTGAACTTAAGGGCTAGTTGTGCTTCTAGTAGCTCATAGTCTGATTTGCTTATGCAGGAATTTAATGCTCCAAAACCTAGACACTTGCGTCTGCTTGAGAGTGCTATACTGCGTCAAACTGTGAGTAAGAGTTGATTGAGCTGCATTTTTGTTGCGCTTTTTATTTGAAATTCTGAATACAAAATTTAACTCACTTGATTTTTTCTCTTTTAGTCAAATGAACAGCAATCTGATCTATGGATTCCCTTGTCCAACCAAGGATGGAAACCCTGTGTAGAGCCAGCTACTTCCCCCTGTGAGTGATGATATTTAGTAGTAGTAGAGGATTTCTATTTTAGTATATTTTAAATTGATTGTACTGAGGCTTGAATATTTGGAGCAAGTATGGTTTCTACGTGCATTTTCAATTTATAGTATATTTTCTCATGGATTCATCCATTAATGTAGCAGCACCATTACCCGAAAACACTCAGGGATATGTACAGGTGTTTCTTGATGGAGGGTTGAACCAGCAGAGAATGGGGGTATGTATTTAGGAAGAGCTTATACTAATACTAATAGTTGACAATGATATTTTGACGGACTCATACCCTTGATTCACTTTATGACGAATTGTTTGCATATCTAGTAATTTGGTGCACTTCTTCCTCCAATCAGATTTGTGATGCAGTTGCTGTTGCTAAAATATTGAATGCAACACTTGTAATTCCTCAGCTAGAAGTGAATCCTGTTTGGAAAGATTCAAGGTCCTTACACAAATTTATTGTCATGTTTCTTCTCGTTGCATGTACATTTTACTTTTTGATTCTTTGAAACTGTTACTAATACGAGTTTGCAATCCCCATCTATATCCTTTTGCTTCCTGCAGCTCATTTATGGATATATTTGATGTGGATCACTTTATCGATGTATTGAAGGACGATATTTCTATAGTTAAAGAGCTTCCTGAAGATTTCTCTTGGAGCACAAGGGATTATTATGCTACAGCTATTCGAGCTACTAGAATCAAAACTGCACCTGTTCATGCTTCAGCTAACTGGTATCTGGAGAATGTGTTGTCTGTACTAGAGAGGTTGGTAAATTTGATTGACTCGACTTCAAGATATCATGAAAGTAGCTTAGATTGATATCGCTATATGTTGTGCACCTTTGTCTTTCTTTCTGATTGAAGAATTACAAGAATGGATCCGTCTCCTAAAACTCATACAAATCTTGCAAACTGAATTAAATGCAATTTTTTGATGAAAGAAAGACGACAATTCTTTTGGTGATTTTTAAAGGATCTAGGTCTGAGATCACTTAATCCACTAAGAAAAGGGTTGACACACACAATGATATTGGAGTACTTCTTTAGATGGTCAAAGTTTTTGCTTGTCGTGTATTCAATAAGTACCTGTAAAATGTTTAATTTGAATGTATGCCCAAAATTTTAAACTGGTGGGCCAAGATACAAGATCCTTAATTACTTTTAGTGCCACATATCAAGGACTAAAATTTTCCTTTCACTTCCCAGTTTTGAAATATGTGGGTGCTGGAATTGTCCATGATGCCTGATGGAATGGAGACTTCTGAGTTCTGAAGATGTAAATTGTATTCCTTTGTTTTAATGCATTACTCACAAGTCGCAACTTATGTTTCTTGAAATTTTGAGATGTATAATCGCAGTTGAATCTTTTTGAGATTATTAACAGTAAGCCTCTTGATAATTTTGGCATTATTTAAAAGAACATAGGTTGAAGATCTATGTAGTAATTAAGGTTAATTTGCTAGTAATTTCAAGCATATTGTTTTCCGAACATTCATGGGAAAAAATAACTGTGTTACTGCTTTTACTGCTTAAAGAAAGATAATGTTAACAATCATGCAATTGGTAATCTGCATTTGCTTCATTCATGGGAAACGTAACAAACTATAGTACTTGGAATTTGATTATATATAGGTAGTGCTCAGTGTCAATCCTAAAGGAATTAGCTTGACAATCATGTTCTTTGATGCTTGAATCCCTTGACTTATTGACACTGAATTTTGGTCGTCACAAGATATCCAACTTACCTAGGAGGCTTAAATCAATTGCTGGCTTGTGATAAGTGTCTAGTTCATAAAACAAAAAGGACTTAATTCTGCTTTTTGTAATTATTTATCCTTTTCATAAGCTTTTTCTCAGAAGCATGTAGACAACTTTGTAAATAGTGCATAACTTTGATTCTTATACTAGGATGTTGACTCATTATTTTGTTCATGATCCAGTTATGGAATAGCTGCCATCTCACCATTTTCACATCGACTGGCTTTTGACAACATGCCCAAGGATATCCAGCGTCTACGCTGCAAGGTTAACTTTCAAGCACTAAGTTTCGTACCTCATATTAGATCTCTTGGAGATGCTCTTGTCAGTCGCCTCCGGTATCATCAAGGGAACAGTGAAGTAGTTGGTAGCAAGTACATTAGAGCAGGGAAGTTTGCTGTTCTACACCTTCGATTTGACAAGGTATGGGCCAGTTATATTATGAATATTTCAGATACTTTTCGAGGTTTTTCCTTTAAGCACCCGTGGGCTTGAAAATGAAGTGGATAAGTAGTACATGTCAATATATCATTAATGATGATGAAACAGGCCTTCTTGAAGTTTCTTGGTAGTTTCCACTTTTAAGGCAACATGTTTTTACTTGCTCCAATATACCAGTACCATAAAAACTCTGTTCTTGCACCGCATAGCCTATGTCCTACGTTAAGTTCTGTGCATTTGGGTGGGATCAGGGGCAGATCCAAGAAGGGTATAGTGGGGTATGTAGACCAACCAAATTTTGTATAGAATAGGGGCTCAAGTAAAGTTTATGCAAACTTTTAGGGGTCCAACGGCATAATACAGAAGTTTTGGGGTCCAATAATAATATTTTCAATTTAATAAGATACCGTAAAATTTATAAAAACGTATTTATGTTCCCTATTTTCATATTTTCTTAACTAATTACTCTCTTATTTCCCATTTCATTTATTCTATGTTCAGTTTCTTATCATTTTATATTCCAAAATTATTACATAGTTTTATTATTTCTTTGTCATAACTAATTAGAATATATTATTTCAATAATTTATTGTAATAAAACTGACACAGTATGACACTCCTTCCTCTGGGGATTAGTACCTTTGTAAACTTCACACTTTGTCAGCCTGATGGTTGTTTTGTTTCTTCCATTATTGTAGAATCCACTCGTTCAGTTTGATGGTGACATTGGTACTCATTCAAAAAATTTGCTATACATCAAGTTGATTACATTTCTTTCATTCATAACATCTGACAGTTTAGACTGTAATGCATATGTACTCTTCTAAATGTGCTCACTTTTCAGGATATGGCGGCCCATTCTGCCTGTGATTTTGGCGGGGGTAAAGCTGAGAATCTGGCACTTGCTAAGTACCGGCAAGTGATTTGGCAGGGAAGGGTCCTAAACTCCCAGTTCACTAATGAGGAGTTGAGGAATCAGGGGCGCTGCCCATTAACTCCAGAAGAAATTGGATTACTTCTAGCAGCTTTGGGCTTTGACAACAATACTCGTCTATATCTTGCATCCCACAAGGTTTATATTAAATTTCTCTTAATATAGTTTAATGAAGCACCATTCAGAAATAGATTAAGAATCCACTTCGAATGAAGAAATAATAATAAAAAATATTGTTTCCAGATATCGCAATTACTCAATTAGTAAAATCGAAGCAAGTATCTCCTTTCGATGAATGCCCAAAAGAACCACTTCATTTAAGTAATGAATATTTTTTTTCTATCATTATATCAAAATACTTCAATCCGTACACGCAAGAAATAGGCAGCTGATGGACTTCTTTCTCTTCGGTGAAACTTTACCTATTGAACACTGTTAATGATTTTTCCAGGTATATGGTGGGGAAGCTAGGATCTCAACATTACGAGAACTGTTTCCATTTATGGAAGACAAAAAGAGTCTCGCGTCTTCAGAAGAAAGGGCTAATATAAAAGGAAAGGCTTCTTTATTAGCTGCTGTTGATTACTATGTCAGCATGCACACTGATATCTTTGTCTCTGCTTCACCAGGGAATATGCACAATGCAATGGTAAGAATTTCTACCAAGGATTAGGGAACAGCAGCATAACTCATAACTGGGTTTCATCCAATGCATGAGTTCTTAAGCAGTAATTTTGCATGGTGGGATCCATATAATTGTTGGTTTTGATATATTGGGATGTAGGTGGTTTCTGCCATATTTCTTTCCAGTGTTCTCGTATGTTTTTTCTTCCACTGTGGGAATCACTGGCAGGATATCTTGAACATGCAAAACTGAAGAACCATGTCCACCATTAATTGAATTGAAGAAAAACATTATCATCCTTAATTTTTAGGCCGACTTTTTAGACTTTATCTGCTGAAATTGGCTCAAGTGGTTACAATTATTCAGATTTTGCTATAAAAAAAGAGGATCAGAATGTATTGTTATAATGACATTGAACCCCAGAATTAATGCTAGTTTCCTTCTATATATAACAGGTAGGACATCGAACTTGCCAGAATCTCAAGACAATCAGGCCTAACATGGCATTGTTAGGGCAGCTTTTCCTGAATAAGAGCATGAGCTGGTCAGATTTCCGAACAGCAGTAATTGAAGGCCATAGAAACAGGCAAGGGCAACTCAGAACACGAAACCTGAAACAGTCAATATATACATATCCTGCACCGGATTGCATGTGCCATGATTAAGTTGTTAGCCTGAAAAAATGGAAGTGTGCTATTTGTCATTGCATTGATTGTTCATGGTTCTTAATGGTTAAAATAAGATGCACCATTCGCCCCCTGGTTTCTCCTATGTGTAGAGTGTTCACATTTTACTGCATCTTGATTTTAGTGGGAAGGTAGTATCAGTTTGTATTTGTCTTTGTTCTGGATACAAAATACACAGTTCATGAAAACCACTCAGTCTAGCATATAATGTAATATATGATTCAAATTAAAAAATTTGTGGGCTCATCTTAATAAAGTCAGATATGTGATGGTTGCTATTTCTTTGCTCCAAACCTTTGAGCTTGTTCCGAAGCTTTGACATTGAAGAAGAAGTTCCTGCTTCCTGGAATTCTTTGAGGGATAATTTTAACTCCTGATTCTCTTGCTCTAACCGTCTGACTCTGTATTCCATCTCTTCGAGAAATGGCTAGTGTGACTTTGCAAAAATAACAAATTTTGTAATTATTTAAAAGTAAAAAGAATGTTTATTTGATTGAAATTCAGAAACTACAAAAATCAATCAGTCTTGGATTCAACTGGGATGAATAGGAAGGATGTTTTGGTTATAAAATGGGGTACTATGTCCTACATTTGGGCTTTAAACCACTGCCGAAGCCTTGTGTAATTAATGGGTTCTAAAATGTAGATTTTAGTCCTCCAATTGGGCTTGAAAGCACAGCCCAAGCCTTCTGCAATCAATGGGTTTCCACTTCTATCTTTTGGGTTTTGGCTCACCTCACCTCACCTCGTCTTTTCACCAGTAATATCAAAATATGTGATTACTAATGCTACGTTTGGATTGAAGGAATGGAATAGAGTAGAGAATGGAATAGATGAGAGAATGAAATAAGGAAGGGAATGGAATGATTTTTTAATATTCCATGTACATGTTTAGTTGATGTTAGAAATACATCTAAGAATGAAATAAATAATTAGAAAGTGACCTAAATACCCTCAAATGTTTAAATTTAACTTAAATTCAATTTATATTAAAAATTCAACACATTTCATTCTTAGAAATAAAGGGGTAGGGTGGGATGGGATGGGATGGGGTGGTGTGGGTGGGGTGAGGGGTAGGGTGGGGGTAGAGTGGGTGGGGGTGGGGTGGGTAGGGAGGGTGGGTGGGGTGGTGGGGGTGGGGTGGGGTGGGGGGTGGGGGGGGGTGGGTGGTGGGGGGGTGGGAGTGGGGTAGGTAGGGTAGATGAATTGGGGTGGTGGGTGGGGGTAGGTTGGTAGGGGTGGGGTGGGGTGGGGTGGGTTTTGTGGGGGGTGGGGTGGGGTGGTTGGGTGGGGGGTAAGTTGGGGGGGGGTGGGAGTAGGTGGGGTGGGTGGGGTAGGTTGGTAGGGGTGGTGGTAGGTGTAGGTGGGTAAGGGGTGAGGCGGGGTAGGTGGGGTGGGGGTGGGGTGGGGGTGGGGTGGGGGAGTGGCTGGGTCGGGGTAGGTGGGGTAAATTTAAGAACATAGATGGATCTGAAAATTACGAAGAAATATGTAAAAAGCCATTACCAGATCTGGAAATTACGAAGAAATAGAAATATGAAAATTCCGAAGAAATTACCAAATCTCGGCCCCTTCTCTCTGGTCGTTCCCAGATCGATCGAATCGAATGAATGTGTAAAAAGCCCTATTATATCTTTAGGGGTATATTTGTCAATTACTTAAAAATAATGGATGGAATGATTTATTCCTGGCCACCCCTCAAGGAATGAAAATTAAAATTTTATGTTAACTATCATTCCAGGAGGAATACATTATTCCGTTGGAATAAACAAACCAAACAACATTTTTATCATTCCAATGGAATGATTCATTCCATTCTCCCTCCTATTCCATCGATCCAAACGTAACATAATAGTAATATTAACCTATTATGCTTTATCTTTTTGTCTAAAGTGGCGACTGCTGGCTTCCAATGCTACAAATTTTCTTATATTTTAATTTTGATTTTTAATCAATTTGATATATTATTTGAAAATTTAGATGCAAGACTCCCTCCGTTCCAAATTATTTGATCGTTGTTAATTTTTAAAAGTCAATTTGTAACATTTTCAAACTCAAAATTAGAATAACTCATTACAAAATTATGAAATAATAAAACTTACAATAAGTAATACTTTTCAGATAACTTACAATAGTCATCATTTTATTAAATGAGTTATTTTTATTTGGTGAAATTCAATACATCCTCTTAAAATGATATATATATATATATAGTCATTTGGTGGCCTAAGTCACATGCAAATACTCAAAGTGGGTGCGATCATACCAACACTAAAAATCTATGCAAACTGAGTGGCCTTTGGCCCAGTGGTATGACTAGGGGTGAGCATGGTGCGGTTTGAAGTCTAAACCGCACCCGAAACCGCTTAGGTGTGGTTTGAAAAATTCAAAATCGCACACGAAATCGCATGTGATTGGTGCGGTGCGATTTTAAAGTGTGCGGTGCGATTTTAATTGGTGCGGTTTCGGTTCCAAAACCAATTGAAACAATAAAAAAGTCTAAGCCTTCAATAAAATTTAACATAAAACTTGCATCGAGCAATTAACTTAGTGACAGAGTCGACAATGAGAATTATATCAAGCATACTTTAAAACTAAAACATATGCTATATAAAACAACAGATACCATATATTCCATAACAAGAAAAAATGTTTATCTAGTTCCCCAAAAATTAAAAGTATATACTGGAGATAGAATAAAATTCTATCTCATATATTGCAGGGATGACTTATAGAATATAATCCTAACCATACCTAATTTGAAAAATAATCTATTAAACTATTACTATTATAGCATTGACATTAACCAATACATCAAGTGCTCGAGCTCCACAGTTATAAGCCCCTCCAATAACGCATCAAACAAATTCGAAATTCTAAAACTCAATTGCTTAATTTTTGACTCTATAACCTCTAACATCTTCTTTCAATTGGTGAAAAAATGACAATGCAAGATTGGAGTTTTCTCTGAGCGTGTTCAAGTGAAAAATAACTTTAGAATTTACTAGAGATAATACATACATACACACACATGGTGCGGTTTCGATTTTATGCGTGCGGTTTTGGCTAGTAACCAAATCGGAACCGTAAATTTGATTATTCAACCCATCTAAAACCGCTACATACGCCGAAACTGTTGGTGCGATTTTAATTGGTACGGTTCGTGCGATTTTTAGTGTAATTTCGATTTTAATTTGATTACTTGCTCAGTCGTAGGTATGACTCAACCCACGGTAAACATGAAGTTGGGAGTAAGATAATTGGCATTTCAAGGAAATGGTTTGTGAGTTTAAAAAAATATTAATATATTAAAAAAAAAAAAAAACTCGAAGCGGAGGAAGTAGGAAGAAAAGCTAGCATAGACAAACCTCATGGTCAGTGCAACTGGCCATCATACAAAACTTTTGACCAAATTTTGATATGCTTAATTTAGCAATCTAGGGTCCCACAAAAGTATGATTATATTTTAAGTGTTATGTGTAATTGGTGACAAAGAGCAGTAATTTGTATTATTATATGACTATAATTAAGTAATGCATCATTGGAAATTATGATTTTCCCAAACCATACAATTGGTTAGTGGACCCACGTCATTTGGCTTGTCTTAATGGTAAAACATATTTACACAATCAATATATTTCAGTTTTTTTTAATTATTTTAAATTAAAAAGGAAAAAAAAATGGTGAGCTGACTTGAACACACAACATTTGAGTAAAGATCAAGAGTATTCTTCTTAAATAATATTTTTCTTTAAATAGCACTCATTTATTAAAATTACGTAATATTTCTCTACAAAAATATAATGCGTTGCTCACTCGGATGACTAAACACGTATAATTTTTTTTATCTCTAAAAAAATATAAAAAAATAAAAAAATTAAATATTTTATAAAGTCATTAAAAATAATTGTTTTTTAATATGTATAAAAATTATACTTTACTGATACAAGAGAGAAAATTTATTAGGACAATAAAGGAAGGTAGGAGTAATATAGGAAAGTAAATAATTTATTATCTTCAAAAATTGTGTAAACAATAAATTTTTTAAAATAAATTTTTTCTTTAAAAACGACAATCTTTTAAGAATGAAGGGAACACTTGCGATTACAAAAGCTACTTTTTCATTTCCACAGGACCACAAGAAGCGCCCAGCACCATTACCGATGCTAATTTCAACAACCCCTAATTATAATAATATGAATAATTCATGCCAAACAAACAAGCCAAGCCACACTTAATTTTAAAAATGATTAAACTGAAAAAACAAAAGAGATGTTAGAGAACAAGACCAAATGCGACTAATATATATAAAAGTATACATATATAAAAGTATATATCTTCGTTAATAATATGTATTTATTATAGATTCTTATATCATATATATTATTTATATTACTAAAAACAAGAAAAAATAATCATGATTAGAAATTAAAAAATAACGTTTGTTACTATCAATAGTGAACGGTAAAAAAAAACATATATCATCCGCTATTATAATAGCGGACATTGATTAATAAAGGCAAACTCTTATCCTGATCCGTTACTAATAGTAATGGACGCTAAGTTTTATTTATTGTTCGCTATTAATAGTAGCGAACGTCGATTTTCAGTTTTTAATCATGGTCGTTCTTTCTTGTTTTCAATAGTATAAATAATGTATACCTAGACCTGGCAAAATATGGTTATGGGTTGATTTTGATTTTCAAAATATGGTTATGGTTCCATTTAAAAACCAAAACCATATTAACCATTTTTAATATGAGTTATGTGGGTTGGAACAATATGATTATGGTTAAAAACCATATTAACCATATTAACCATTTTAAGATGTTTTGACTTTTAAACAAAATTTTAAAAAAATGAAATTAATATATACTAATATAATATATTAGTATATACATAATGATCACATAATATTATTTTTTTTGTAATGAGATATTATGATTTTTAAACATAATCATATGGTGGGGTGGGGTGGGGTGGGGTGGGGTGGGTGGGAGTGGGGGTAGGGGTTGGGGTGAGTGGGTGGGGTGGGGTGGGGTGGGTGGGTGATAACCCCAAAATAGGTCCATTCCATCCAACCCATTCTCGAAGTCGCCAAATACACGTGATGCAGAAAACAACTTCAACTTTATTACAACAATTGTCGTGCAAAATACAACAAACACATATCTTTGTGAGTTTGGATACAAATATATACCAACTGTAACTCTCGGACACCAACTTTGGATAAGACGTCACAATGACACCTTAAATAAAGGTATAGTAAAAAACTATTTTAGAAATTAGAATATTTGGGAAGTTTCGAGAAACCTTCCATACATGGGAGGCCATGCTTACAGGTTATGATAGATATCATATGGCCACGTAATTATCCTTGGTTGACCTAATAGACCCCAAAGAAAAACGAGAAGATTACTATCATATTCTTCCCAATGGTAAGTCTTTCTTGACATATCATTATCTCCATTGTCTTTAATTGGGTATTATACTCCAAACAAACACCAAGATTATATAGGTAGTGCTTGTAAATATACTCAAAGAAGTGGATGAGTACAACCACATCTTATGATGACACGAGGTTGTATGTCATTAGACATCTTGTATGATAGTGGCAAAACACCCTTCCAAGTTAAATTCACCTCACCCTCAACATCTATAGACCACCGATTCTATTCCCTCGTTATTCCCCGGGTCATGTCTAGCTACACTTTTATTACCTGAAAGGAATTGTGAAGCAAAAAGGGTGAGCACAACTAGCTCAGTAAAGAATATTATGACTAAAGATAAATAAATTATCAATAGCCTTCAACAGTAATAAATCAGAGATTTAGAACATATGGTAGATGATAAAACTTTTCAACCATAGTTGCAGCGGAACAAGCAATCCATTAGAAGAGTCAAATAGACCATAAAATCTATTATCTTCTCCATGTTAAAAGTTCATCAACAATGTTTTATCGCTATAACATTAATCAATAATTCCTGTCCACAATTACGTGTATAACTCATAATCGTAATTGTAGTTCTAAATTCTTTTCCTCATCCAAGACAAAGTTAATTTTCATCACCTGAAATATCAAAGATCATGGTTATACCAAATCATAGTTCCTGTTCATAATCATACTGATAAATTCATCTTTGCACTACGGGCCAAAGAAATTCATCAACAGTTCATCTTTGCACTACTGGCCAAAGATATTCAACAACATGTCATCTTTGCACTACAGGCCAAAGATATTCATCAGTTGGTCATGTTCATCTAAACACTGTTCATCTTCGCACCTCTTGGCAAAGATATTCATCGAAGTCATTCATCTTTGCACTACTGAGCCAAAGATATTCAGATTATATCATCATTTAGGATCGAGGATGATGAAAAATATTTTAAAGAAAACGAATCCAAATTGAAACAAAATAATAAATATTAAGGATTCAGTCTTCAAATTATTCCATGTCAAAAAAATATCTCATAAATAATCATAGTAGAGTAAAATTCAAGAATGATCAAAACATGGATACAATCAAAGCTAATATCCATAATAGATATTTTGGACGAAAAACAAAAATTTAATTTTTTTGTGAATAGTGGCATATTCGTGAATAGTGCCGTATACGTGAATAGTAATTCCGACACCAAAATATAGAAATTTCACAAAAAACATCATCATGCTTCGTGAATAGTACTCGTGAATACTAACTCATGAATAGTAACTCTGACATGAAAAAGTTCCAAATTTGATAAAAAATTCAAACCAATATTTCGGCATAATGATATTGAAGAAATAATATTATTTATGAAGAAAATAATCTCCCTTACCTCAGAAAGAATAGTACTTCTGACTAGAATACTGGATATAGTGCTAAAAGAACTTGCACCGTATAGCAATACTCGAAGTACTAAAATACTCACAAAAATACGCTCGATATATAGAGAGAGAAAGATAGAGAAATCTTTAGTTTCCGGTGTGATTTTCAATTCTAACCTAATCACCCTATTTATAGGAAAATGCTTAGAACACCAAAGCAGAAAATTTAATAAATTAATAATATATATATTAAATTTTCACGCCAACCTTTGAATCATCCAATTCAGCATGTTTGACAACCCACCAACAATACAAAAAATGTTTTTTTATATTTAAAATATTTTAAACTCCAAAAAATCAATTATTTCGGAACTTCGGAACTTCAATAATTCATAATAAATAGCCCTTTTATCAGAAAATTTGAATCTTGCAAATTTTTATAGGAAATTTAATTCTCTACAACTTTGCAGAAGAAAGTTTTTCTAAATTCCAAACAGAAATTGACCGAAATCCATAAACCGGCGATTTTACAGGCTATAATCAAATTTCAGTCAAGAAATGGGTCCACCAACATGTTTAACATGTTTTAAACAACTTTTGCAACAAAAATACTCTTCCTCCTCATATACTCATATATCCCACATTCATTGTAAAAATATCACCATTATTATATTATAATAATATAATAAAATATTATTTTATCAGAAAAGATAAAATATCGATTTTCAACAATTGTCACTTTAAAAATTTTCTCCATCTATATCCACATAAAATGAATATTTTTCTCATCATATAAATCAATAATTAATTATTCACAAATCATATTACAGAATCACAATAATGACAACCAAGCAGTTCCCAGGAAAGAGGGGGCTTTCCAATAATAATTTCTCCTTACTGGCGCGCAATTAGGTGACCAAACCTCTCCTTAGACAGAACTTTCTAGACATTGCCAATAATGTTATCTAATAATATTATTCAAATAATATGAATTATTGCTTCGATAATAGAAAATACTGTGTAGTGACAATTATTAAAACAACAGTAATATATAATATCAACGCAGTAATTATTGAATCAATAAAATACTGAACAATAATTACTGTAACAATTATTGAGTAGTGCCTTCTTACTTAAGAATCAATAATTCAACAATACTGTGTAAAACCGTGTGCTACTGTGCAACAACGAGTATTACTTTACTTTACCCACCGGGTATTCCAACAGTGTTAACGGTAACAACTACGCCGTTATTTATAAAAACTCCCTTTTGTTATTTTCTTCATCCGACAGTTATTCTGTTATGGGGCCCACCAATGGCTGCGCCGTCGTACAAATATTCCCCAACAGAAAGAATATTCCACGACCAAACGAATATTCCCCGACAGAAAGAATATTTTATAACCACTTGCATATTTTGGAAAAAAAAATTTCATATATCACCCTTAACTTTAACTTTTATCAATTTAACCATTTACTGAATTGTAATTATAAGAAAAATTGAATACTTTTATTTCATAAAATTCGGGGTCTTACAATCTCCCCTCCTTATAAAATTTCGTCCCCGAAATTTACGTACCTGGTATTTCGAAAAGTTGAGGATACCTTGCTTTCATTTTGATTCTATCTCAGGTCATCATGATTTCTCCATTGCTCATCTCCCATGATAACTTCATTTGGGTTCTCACTTGTTGGGAAGTCATAACATCCAGATTATCCTCGAACTACTCGGCTTTAACTTATGCAGGGGCAAGATTTGGCGTCATCACTACCGTTGGAACATACTTTCTATAGGCATATTCCTCCTCAATCGCCTCTTCAGTACTCTCGATTTATGATCCGAATCATCAATCTTGATCCATATCAAATTCAAAGTTGACCGCTCTGCATGAGGATAATTCAAAACTCGATGTTGGGTTCTCCCAATTGCTTTCCAAAAAGAGAAATTCATATCATCTATTTTAGTATTCTTAGATCGGACATCTCTTTCCATTATATCCACGTGTCGTGTGGCTTTTACCCATGCATCACTCATTCTTACTCGTTCAGTTTTTTCTTCTTTCAGCTCAGATTCCATCTTTATCATCTTACACTCTGTCAAAGAATGCTTCTGTTCAAGCATCACATATCGGGTAACACAAGCTTGAATTGTTGCATCCTTTTGTTCCACGACCGCCTGTCGTAGCCTGCTTTTCTAACTCATGAATACGATTTTGAAATTCTACATTTTGATCATATAATACCTCTAATAAACTCTCCTCAGGTACCTCTTCTTCCTCTTCTTCCTCACTCTCAGCTGTTACCTCTGCGACTATTTTGGTAACTATCAATTCTTCACTCACCACATGGATATCTCTAATTCCTTCTTAAATCTCGACATCACATTATCATGGTTAGTGATTAGAGGTATCCCCACAGCTCTCATTCACTCCATTGTTAGCATTCTCATTTGCCATTCTCAAATAATCGCCATAAAACAAGGATTAATTAAGCAAATTAACGTATCACATAATATCCAGTATATTATGATGAATCAAAGAATTAAGCTTAGGTAGGACACACTAAGCGAAGGATTTACTCATCTCTCCCTCCTAGTTATATTCTCCGATCTCATGCAGAGACCATATCCCTAAGCTCGATATTAAATGTGACAACCCCAAAATAGGTCCATTCCATCCAACCTATTCTCGAGTCGCCAAATACATGGTACGTAAAACAACTTCAACTTTATTACAACAATTGTCGGTGCAAAATACAACAACACATATCTTTGTGAGTTTGGATACAAATATATACCAACTGTAACTCTAGACACCAACTTTGGATAAGACGTCACAATGACACCTTACATAAAGGTATAGTCAAAAAGCTGTTTTAGAAATTAGAATCTTTGGGAAGTGCTCGAGGAAACCTTCGCATACATGGGAGGCCATGCTTCTACAGGTTATGATAGATATCATATGGCCACGTAATTATCCTTGGTTGACCTAATAGACCCCAAAAAAAAACGAGAAGATTACTATCATATTCTTCCCAATGGTAAGTCTTTCTTGACATATCATTATCTCCATTGTCTTTAATTGGGTATTATACTCCAAACAAACACCAAGATTATATAGGTAGTGCTTGTAAATATACTTAGCAAGTGGATGAGTACAACCCTGTCTTATGATGACACGAGGTTGTATGTCATTAGACATCTTGTATGATAGTGGCAAAACACTCATCCAAGTTAAATTCACCTCACCCTCAACATCTATAGAGACCATGAATTCTATTCCCCGTTATTCCCAAACATCTCTAGCTACACTTTTATTACGAAAGGAATTGTGAAGCAAAAAGGGTGAGCACAACTAGCTCAGTAAAGAATATTATGACTAAAGATAAATAAATTATCAATAGCCTTCAACAGTAATAAATCAGAGATTTAGAACATATGGTAGATGATAAAAATTTTCAACCATAGTTGCAGCGGAACAAGCAATCCATTAGAAGAGTCAAATAGACCATAAAATCTATTATCTTCTCCATGTTAAAAGTTCATCAACAATGTTTTATCCCTGTAACATTAATCAATAATTCATGTCCACAATCACGTGTATAACTCATAATCGTAATTGTAGTTCTAAATTCTTTTTCTCATCCAGGACAAAGTTAATTTTCATCACCTGAAACATCAAAGATCATGGTTATACCAAATCACAGTTCCTGTTCATAATCATACTGATAAATTCATCTTTGCACTCACGGCCAAAGATATTCATCAACAGTTCATCTTTGCACTACTGGCCAAAGATATTCAACAACATGTCATCTTTGCACTACAGGCCAAAGATATTCAGTTATATCATCATTTAGGACTGAGGATGATGAAAAATATTTTAAAGAAAACGAATCCAGTGAAACAAAATAATAAATATTAAGGATTCGTACTTCAACAATTCCATGTCAAAAAAATATCTCATAAATAATCATAGTAGAGTAAAATTCAAGAATGATCAAAACATGGATACAATCAAAGCTAGTATCCATAATAGATATTTTGGACGAAAAACGAAAATTTAATTTTCCTGTGAATAGTGCCGTATTCGTGAATAGTAATTCCGACACCAAAAGATAGAAATTTCACAAAAAATATCATCATGCTTCGTGAATAGTACTCGTGAATAGTAACTCATGAATAGTAACTCATGAATAGTAACTCCGACATGAAAAAGTTCCAAATTTGATAAAAAATCAAACTAATATTTTGGCATAATGATATTGAAGAAATAATATCATTTATGAAGAAAATAATCTCCACTTACCTCGAGAAAGAATAAAGATTTACGACTAGAATCGGATATAGTGTTCAAAAAAACTTGACAGTATAGCAATACTCAAGTACTAAAATACTCACAAAAATACGCTCGATATATAGAGAGAAAGATAGAGAAATTTTAGTTTAAATTGTGATTTTCAATTCTAACATAAGCACCCTATTTATAGGAAAATGCTTAGAACACCAAAGCAAAAAATTTAATAAATTAATAATATATATTAAATTTTTACGCCAACCTTTGAATCATCCAATTCAAAGATGTTTGACAACCCACCAACAATACAAAAAACATTTTTTATATTTAAAATATTTTAAACTCCAAAAAATTAATTATTTCGGAACTTCGGAACTTCAATAATTCATAATAAATAGCCATTTTATCAGAAAATTCGAATCACACGACTTTTATAGGAAATTCAATTCTCTACAACTTTGCAGACGAAAGTTTTTCCAAATTCCAAGCGAGAAATTGGAAAGAAATTCATAAGCAGACGATTTTACTGTGCTATAATCAAATTTGATCAAGAAATGGGTCCACCAACATGTTTAACATGTTTTAAACAACTTTCGTAACAAAAATACTCTTCCTCCTTATATACTCATATATCCCACATTCATTGTAAAAATATCACCATTATATATAATATAATAAAATATTATTTTATCAGAAAAGATAAAATATCGATTTTCAACAATTGTCACCTTAAAAATTTTCTCCATCTATATCCACATAAAATGAATATTTTTCTCATCATATAAATCAATAATTAATTAGTCACAAATAATATTACAGAATCACAATAATGACAACTAGGCAGTTCCCAGGAAAGAGGTGGCTTTCCAATAATAATTTCTCCTTACTGGCGCGCAATTAGGTGACCAAACCTCTAATTAGACAGAACTTTCTAGACATTGCCAATAATATTATCTAATAATATTATTTAGATAATATGAATTATTTCTTCGATAATAGAAAATATTGTGTAGTGACAATTATTAAAACAACAGTAATATATAATATCAACACAGCAATTATTGAATCAATAAAATCTGAGCGTAAATTATCGTAACAATTATTGAGTAGTGCCTTCTTACGTAAGAATCAATAATTCAACAATACTATGTAAGCGTATTATTCTTTGCGCAACAACGCCAGACATTTACTTTACTTTACCCACCGGATATTCCAACAGTGTTAACGGTAACAACTACGCCGTTATTTATAAAAACTCCCTTTTGTCATTTTCTTCATCAAGCGGTTATTACATTATGGGCCCACCAATGGTCTGCTATTTATTGCATTTAATATTCCCCAACAGAAAGAATATTCCACGACCAAACGAATATTCCCAAATGAGAAAGAATATTTTATAACCACTTGCATATTTTGAAAAAAAAAATTCATATATCACCTTTAACTTTAACTTTTATCAATTTAACCATTCCTGAATTGTAATTATAAGAAAAATTGAATACTTTTATTTCATAAAATTCGGGGTCTTACATGGGTGGTTTGGGTGGGGTGGGGGTTGGGGGGGGGGTAAGGGGTGAGGGGTGGGTGTGGTGGGGGTTGGGGTAGGGGGGGGGGGGGTAGGGGTAGGGGTGGGGGTGGGTGATGTAGAGGGTGGGGGTTGAGTGTATACATAATCACATAATATTATTTTTTTGGTGGTGGGGGTGGGGGTGGGGATGGGGTGGAGTGGGGGTGTGGTGGGGTGGGTGTGGGTGGGGTGAGGGGTGGCGGTAAGTGTGTATACATAATTACATAATATTATTTTTTTAGGTGGGAGTGGGGGTGGGTGGTGTGACGCCCCCAAAATAGGTATACAACACCCATTCTGAGTCGTCAAAATATATGGTACAGAAACAACTACAACTTTATTAATACAACATAAAAACTGTGAGTTTAAATACAAATATTGTCATCTAGACAATATCCACACTCAAATAAGTCCTCATTACAATTATTGATACATTATGTTACAAAAAATGGTGAGGACTACTAAAACGACTTTCTAGAACCTTCAATCCATACCCCGACTAGTACTCGCTACATTCTCGGCTCCTGAGAAAAAAAATAGAACAACAAGGAAAAGGGTGAGCTCAACTAGCCCAGTAAAGAATATTATGACCAAGATAATATAGAACAAATTATCGTTAGTCTTCAACAGGGAAAAATGTAATAAAATACAATAGACAAGAACTTTTAAATCAATATTCGCAGCGGAAATAATAATTCATTAGAAGAGTTAAATAGAGAATAAAATCTACTATCTTCTATATATGAATTTAAAAGTCCATCGTCAATATTTTATCCCTGTAACATCAATCAACATATATCTGGAATCAAATATTCATCTTTGCACTACAGGCCAAAAATATTCATCAGTTGGTCATGTTCATCTAAACACCTGTTCATCTTTGCACTACGGGTCAAAGATATTCATCAGAAATCATTAATCTTTGCACTACAGGCCAAAGATATTCAATTATATCATCATTTAGGACTGAGGATGATGGAAAATATTTTAAAGAAAACGAATTAAGTGAAACAAAAGAATAAATATTAAGGATTCGTATTTCAGCTATTCCATGTCCCAAAATACCTCATAAATAATCATAGTAGAGTAAAATTCAAGAATGATCAAAACATGGATACAATCAAAGCTAGTATCCATAATAGTTATTTGGACGAAAAACAAAAAATTTAATTTTTCTGTGAATAATGCCGTATTCGTGAATAGTGTCATATACGTGAATAGTGTCGTATACGTGAATAGTAATCCCGACACTAAAAGACAAGAATTTCATAAGAAAAATACTCACAATATTCCGGTATAATGATATTGAAAGAATTAATATCAATTTAAAAAAATAATATCCCTTACCTCGTAAAGACAGTACTTCTAGTTAAAACACCGGATATAGGCTATGACTTGAACTTGTACCGTATAGCAACACTCAAAGTATTAAAATACTCATAAGAATACGCTCAATATATCGAGAGAGAAAGAGAGAGTAAACTTCAGTTTCTGGTGTGATTTTCAAATCTAACCTAAACACCCTATTTATAGGAAAATGCTTAGAACACCAAAGCAGAAAATTTAATAAAATATTAATATATATTTCATAAATTTCTTACGCACCCTTCTTTTGCCCAAAACATCAGCCACCATGTGGCTCACCTCACCAAACACGTTTTTGTTATTAAAATTATTTAAAACTCCAAAAATCAATTATTCCGGAACTTCAGAACTTCAATAATTCATAATAAATAGCCCTTTTATCCGAAAAATTCAAACCACATGACCTTTCCATAGGAAATTTCATTATCTACAACTTTGCAGAAGAAATTTTTTCCAAATTCCAAACAGAAATTGACCGAAATCCATAAACGGACGATTTTACCGGCTATAATCAAATTTCAGTCAAGAAATGGGCCCATAGACATGTTTAACATGTTTTAAACAACTTTTGAAACAAAAATACTCTTCCTCCTCATATACTCATATATCCCACATTCATTGTAAAAAATATCATCATTATTATATTATAATAATATAATAAAATATTATTTTATCAGAAAAGCTAAAATATCAATTTTCAACAATTGTCACTTTAAAAATTTTCTCCATCTATATCCACAGAAAATGAATATTTTTCTCATCATATAAAGCAATAATTAATTATTCACAAATAATATTACCGAATCACAATACTGACAACCAGACAGTTCCCAAGAAAGAGGGCTTTCGATAAGAATTTCTCCTTCATTGGCGCCTTGCAATTAGGTGACCAAACCTCTCCTTAGAGGCAGAACTTTCTAGACATTGCCAATAATGTTATCTAATAATATTATTAGGATAATATGAATTATTGCTCACGATAATGGAAAATACGTGTATTGACAATTATTGAAACAACGATAATATAAAATATCAACGTAGCAATTATTGAATCAATAAAATAAAATATTGAACGATAATTCTTCGTAACAATTATTGAGTAGTGCCTTCTTACGTAAGAATCAATAATTGGTGCAATCTGGTGTCTTCAAGCAACAACAACAGAGCGTATTACTTTGTTTTAACCAAGGGTATTCCAACAGTATTAACAGTAAAAATTACGTCGTTATTTATAAACAACTTATATTTGTCATTTTTTTCATCCAATCGATTTTCGTTATGGGGCCCACACAAGGCTGCGCCGTCGTACGAATATTCCACGACCAAACGAATATTCTCCGATAAAAATAAACTTTTTATAACCACTTGCTTATTTAAAATATTTGCGTATTTTACCCATAACTAACCACATTAATCAAATCAACCCTTACTATTTCAAAATAATAAATAGAGGAAATTAAATTTTATTTATTAATAATTTGGGGTCTTACAACCTCCACTCCTTATGAAATTTCGTCCACGAAATTGACGTACGTACCTGGTGTTTCAAAAAGATGAGGATACCTCGCTTTCATTTCCGTTTCCAACTCCCAGGTCATTTCCTCAATAGCATGGTTCCTCCACAAAACTTTAACTTGTGGTATGACATTTGTGCGTAGGATATGCTCCTTTTTATCCAAGATCTTGACCGGTACCTCTTCGTACGTTAAGTCTTCAGCTATCTCGTCCGGTTCTAACTCAATAACGTGGTTCGGGTCTTTCACATATTTACGAAGCGCAGATATATGAAAAATATTATGAACACGAGACATACTTGGAGGTAACGTGAGTCTATAGGCCACATTTCCTACTCGGTCAAGAATATGAAATGGACCAATAAATCGTGGATTGAGCTTTCCTCTCTTCCCAAATCTTGTAACTCCTTTCCATGGAGCCACACACAACAATACATGATCCCCAATGTCAAATTCCACGTCCTTTCGATGAAGATCCGCATAACTCTTTTGTCGATCCTGTGTCGTTTGTATACGTTGTCGAATCGTTTGGATCTTCTCTGTAGTCATTCGTACCAACTCTGGTCCCAACATACTGGAGAGTGACACTTTCGTCCATACAATGCTTCAAATGGAGCCACACCTATACTTTCCTGATAACTGTTGTTGTAGGAGAATTCCACCAATGGTAGGTACTTATCCCAACTCCTTTTGAAATCGAGGACGCAAAGTCTTAATAGATCTTCAAGAGTTTGAATAGTCTCTCTCGATTGCTTTAAAATCTGTTTGAGGATGGTATGCCAAATGAGCAGTAAATCCGTGCCCATAGCTTTTTGCAAGCTAACCCAAAATCTTGAAGTGAATCTTGGGTCACGATCCAAGAAACTATGGATCTTGGCATGCCGTAACCTCACAATCTCATTCACGTACATACTAGCAAGACGTTCAAGGGAATAAGTCTCCCGTATCGGCAAGAAATGAGCAGACTTGGTTAATCTATCAACAATAACCCAAATAGCATTTATGCCTTGACAAACCGTGGAAAAACCCGTAACGAAATCCATGGTAATGTGTTCCCACTTCCATTTCGGAATCTCAAGTTGTTGCAATGGACCCTTTGGCACTTGATGTTCCGCCTTTACACGTTGACAAGTTAAACACCTCGAGATAAACTCTGCAATCTCTCTCTTCATATTGTTCCACCAAAATGTATGTCGAAGATCACGATACATTTTGGTACTTCCAGGATGGATTACAAATGGTGTATTGTGTATTCATGAGTTACTATTCATGAGTTACTATTCACAGGATACTATTCACCCGAACAAAATATGTAAGACCCCAACTTATTAATGAATAAAATCAAATTTCCTCTAATTATTATTGTGAATAATAAGGTATTAATTTGATAAAATACTTTGGTTATGGGTGAAATGTTCAAAAATTTTCAAAATAAGCAAGTGGTTATAAAATATTCATTTGTCGGGGAATATTCGTTTGGTCGTGGAATATTCTTTACGCTCGGGAATATTTAAGTATGGATTGCAAGTGACCATTTGTGGGCCTCATAACGGATAACGGTCGGATAAAGAAAATGACAAAATTGAATAACGGCGTAGTTATTCTCAATTAACCTTCGTGGAATACCCGGTAGTTAAAATACTGAATCTGGCGTGGTTGCATAGTAGCATTACGGTATTGCACAAATTGTTGAATTATTGATTCTTACGTAAGAAGGCACTACTCAATAATTGTTACGATGAATTACTATTCAATATTTTATTTTATTGATTCAATAATTGATCGTTGATATTTTATATTATTGTTGCTCGATAATTTTCTTCGCACATCATCTCCATTATCGGATCAATAATTCATATTATTTGGAATAATATTATTAGATAGCATTATTGGCAATGTCTAGAAAGTTCTGTCAAAGAGAGGTTTGGTCACCTAATTGCGCGCCATTAAGGAGAAATCCTTATTGGAAAGCCCCCTCTTTCCTGGGAACGGCCTGGTTGTCATAAATGTGATTCTGTAATATTAATTATTGATTCATATAATAAAGAAATATTTATTTTTGTGGATATAAATGTTGGATATATCTATTTTATATGGATAAAAATGAAGGAATTAATGCTGAGGTGTTTTATCAGTATTTTGTCGGATTGGATGTATTAAAAATCATCCGTTTGTGGATTTCGGGTATTTTTTGATTGGAATTTGAAAAAACTTTCTTCTACAAAGTTGTAGAGAATTAAATTACCTATGAAAACAATCAAGTTTCAAATTTTTCTGATAAAAGAGCTATTTATTATGAATTACTGAAGTTTCGAAAAATAAAATAATTTTTATTAAATTATGGGTGGGACCCACGTTTTTGATTTTTCAAGCATGTGGGCTGCTGGTTTGTTTTTCAAAGAAGGCATGCTAGACTTGTTCAAAGCATACGTAGAGAATTTGTTGATTAAATAATATTATTTTATTATTTAGTCTCCTATGGCGTTCTAACATTTTTCCTATAAATAGACGCTTAGGTTAGAATTAAAAATTACATCAGAAACAAGTTTTCTTTCTCTCTAAATTATTGAGCGTATTTTTGTGAGTATTTAGATACTTTGAGAGTTGTTATTCAGTGCAAATTTTTGTCAGCACTATATCCGAAATTCAGTCAGAAATACGGTTATTTTGAGGTAAGGGATGTTATTTTCTTCTTAAAATGATATTTTCTTCAATATCATTATGCCGAAATATTGGTATAAACTTTTTATCAAAAACATCAACTGTTTTTAAGGGAGGAGAACTAGCACTAGTCGTTTGTTACAAATGCGGGAAGGAGGGACACATCAGCCCAAACTGCCCACAACAATCCAAGGTGTGTTATAACTGTGGAAAGGAAGGTCATATAGCTAGAGATTGTCTAGTTGCGAAACCAAGTTCAACGAGGATAGTGACTCCAAAGGTCATTCCGGACAAGTCAAAGTCGGTGGTTCCAAGGGTGTTTGTCGTGATCGCCCAAACGCGAGAACCCAAACGAGGTGATCACGAGTAAGCTAATCATAAACTCTTCTTGAAGTTTATACCTTATTATATACCGGTTCTACCCATTCTTTTATCTCTCCTGCTTGTGCTCAACATTTAAACTTGACTCCAGAGAAATTAGACTTTGACTTATCTGTTGAGACTCCGTTAGGAAAAACTTTTATTACATCTACTGTTTATAAATCTTGCTTGATTCAAGTCGGTACCATCACATTACCTGCCGACCTTATTTCGTTGAAAATTCTTGCATTTGATGTGATTTTAGAGATTGATTGGTTAACCACGCATCATGCTAAAATTAATTATTTTTGTAAGGTTGTTAGTTTTTATATTCCTAACCAACCTATTATGAGAATTCAAACAACCAAACCATTAAAGTCAATCACTGTCATATCAAGCCATAAAGCTATTCGTTTATTGAAAAATGGATGTCAAGCTTTCTTAGCCCATGTCACAGACTTGAACAAAAACACGTCAGATTTGAATACTATTTCCGTTGTTAGTGAATTTCCTGACGTATTTCCTGAAGAACTTCCCGGTCTACTCCCAGAACGTGAAGTTGAATTCTTTATTGACCTTGAACCTGGTACCAAGCCCATTTCTAAAACCCCATATCGAATGGCTCCTATTGAACTTCAGGAGTTAAAGGTCCAGCTACAGGAGTTATTGGACATCGGTTTTATTCGTCCTATTACATCTCTTTGGGGTGCTCCTGTGTTATTCGTAAAGAAGAAAGATGGGAGTATTCGAATTTGTATCGACTACCGAGAATTAAATCATGTCACTATCAAGAATAGGTATCCGCTACCTCGTATTGATGACCTGTTTGCCAGTTGCAAGGAGCACAATTCTTTTCAAAGATTGATCTTCGTTCTGGTATCATCAGCTGAAGATTAAAACTGAGGATATTCCAAAGATCGCCTTGAACTCGAGACGAGCATTATGAATTCTTAGTCATGTCTTTTGGATTGACTAATGCTCCTGCTGCTTTCATGGATATGATGAACCGTGTATTTAAGGAATATTTAGATCAGTTCGTTGTTGTCTTTATTGATGACATTCTCATCTATTCCAAAAGCCGTGAAGATCATGTGCACCATTTGAAGCTGGTATTGCAAAGGCTTCGTGATAACAAGCTATATGCCAAGCTGAAGAAATGCAAGTTCTGGCTTGAGGAAGTAGCATTCGTTGGGCATGTGGTGTCAAAATATGGAGTATCTGTCGACCCAGCGAAGATTGAAGCCATACAAAGTTGGGAGCAAATCAAGTCGGTGGCGATCAAGACGTAGCTTTCGGGCTTAACTGGTGGTTATTATCGGAGATTCGTGGAAGGATTTTCTCGAATCGCTACTCAGATTAACTCATTGACTCGTAAAGATAAAAAATTCGGTTGGAGCGAGGACTGTGAGAAGAGTTTTCAAGAACTCAAGAGAAGACTTATTTCGGCACATATTCTGACAATACCATCTGGTTCGGATGGATTTGTTATCTACAGCAATGCTTCGGCCAAAGGGTTAGGATGTGTTCTTATGCAACATGGGAAAGTCATATCTTATGCCTCACGACAACTCAAAGAATATGAGAGAAAGTATCCTACTCATGATTTGGACTTGGCAGCAGTCGTTTTTGCGTTGAAAATCTGGAGACACTACCTGTATGGGGAGAAAGTGGATATCTATACAGATCATAAAAGTCTCAAATATTTTTTCATCCAAAAGGAACTCAATATGCGGCAACGACGTTGGCTCGAGCTGTTGAAAGATTACGATCATACCATCCAATATCATCCTGGAAAAGCAAATGTGGTAGCTGACGCATTGAGTAGAAGATCATATGCGGGTACGAGTGCAATGTTGTTAACACAAAGGTCCATTTTGTATGACTTGCAAAGGATGGAGATAGAGATGAAGGCTCCAAGTACCCACGTAATGATATCAAACATACGAGTAGAACCGACTTTAATCGATAAAGTTAAAGTTGCTCAAGCTATGGACATGGAGCTGATGCGTATGAAGAAGAAAGTGCAAGAAGGTGCTATTCCAGAAGCAAGAATCGATGAAGAAGGAATGCCGTGTCAACTCCGGACTTTGTGTTCCTAACGATTCGACTTGAAACATAGAATCATGATGGAGGCACACAACACAATTTTGCGATCCATCATCTCGGGAGTACCAAAATATATCATGATCTTCGACATACATTTTGGTGGAGCAATATGAAAAGAGAGATCGCGGAGTTTATCTCGAGGTGTTTAACTTGTCAACGTATAAAGGCGGAGCATTAAATGCCAAAGGGTCCATTACAACCACTTGAGATTCTGAAATAGAAGTGGGAACACATTACTATAGATTTCGTTATGGGTCTTCCCAAGGATTCTCAAGGCATAGATGCAATTTGGGTTATTGTTGATAGATTAACCAAGTATGCCCATTTCTTGCCTATATGTGAGACTTATTCCCTTGAACGTCTTGCTAATATGTACGTAAATGAGATTTTAAGATTGCATGGCATGCCAGTATCCATAGTTTCGGATCGTGACCCAAGATTCACTTCACGATTTTGGGTTAGCTTGCAGAAAGCTATGGGCATGGATTTACGATTCAGTTTGGCATATCATCCTCAAACGGACGGACAATCAGAGAGTACTATTCAAAATCTTGAAGATCTATTAAGACTCTGTGTCCTAGATTTCAAAGGGAGTTGGGATAAGTACCTACCATTGGTGGAATTCTCCTACAACAACAGTTATCAGGCAAGTATAGGTGTGGCTCCATTCGAAGCATTGTATGGTAGAAAATGTCGTTCTCAAGTATGTTGGGATAATGTGGGTGAAGCAACATTGTTGGGACCAGAGTTGGTACGAATGACTACAGAGAAGATCCAAACGATTCGACAACGTATACAAACGGCACAGGATCGACAAAAGAGTTATGCGGATCTTCATCGGAAGGACGTGAAATTTAATATTGGCGATCATGTATTGTTACGTGTTGCACCATGGAAGGGAGTTACAAGATTTGGGAAGAGAGGAAAGCTCAATCCACGATTTGTTGGTCCATTTAAAATTCTTGACCGAATAGGAAATGTGGCCTATAGACTCGCATTACCTCCAAGTATGTCTCGTGTTCATAATATTTTTCACATATCTATGCTTCGTAAATATGTTAAAGACCGAACCACATTATTGAGTTAGAACTAGACGAGATAGCCGAAGATTTAACGTACGAGGAGGTACCTGTTAAGATCTTGGATAGGAAAGAGCATGTCCTACGCACGAAGGTTATACCACAAGTTAAGATTTTGTGGAGAAACCATGCTATTGAAGAAATAACCTGGGATTGTTACAGTAATTACTATTCAATATTTTATTTTATTGATTCAATAATTGATGCGTTGATATTTTATACTATTGTTGCTCAATAATTTTCACTGCACATCATCTCCATTATCAGATCAATAATTCATATTATTTGGAATAATATTATTAGATAGCATTATTGGCAATGTCTAGAAAGTTACATCAAAGAGAGGTTTGGTCACCTAATCAATTGCGCCATTAAGGAGAAATCCTTATCGAAAGCCCCTCTTTCTGAGGAACTACCGATTATCATAAATGTGATTCTGTAATATTAATTATTGATTCATATAATAAAGAAATATTTATTTTTGTGGATATAAATGTTGGATATATCTATTTTATATGGATAAAAATGAAGGAATTAATGCTGAGGTATTTTATCAGTATTTTATCGGATTGGATGTATTAAAAATCATCCGTTTGTGAATTTCGGGAATTTTCTGATTGGAATTTAGAAAAACTTTCTTCTACAAAGTTGTAGAGAATTAAATTTCCTATGGAAACACGTGAGTCTCGAATTTTTCTTATAAAAGGGCTATTTATTATGAATTACTGAATTTTCAGAAAATAAAATAATTTTTATTAAATTATGGGTGGGACCCACTTTTTGATTTTTCAAGCATGTGGGCTGCTGGTTTGTTTTTCAAAGAAGGCATGCTAGACTTGTTCAAAGCATACGTAAAGAATTTGTTGATTAAATAATATTATTTTATTATTTAGTCTCCTATGGCGTTCTAGCATTTTTCCTATAAATACACACTTAGGTTAGAATTGAAAATCACACCAGAAACAAGTTTTCTTTCTCTCTACATTATTGAGCGTATTTTTGTGAGTATTTAGATACTTTGAGAGTTGTTATTCAGTGCAAGTTTTTGTCAACACTATATCCAAAATTCAGTTAGAAATACGGTTATTTTGAGGTAAGGGATGTTATTTTCTTCTTAAAATAATATTTTCTTCAATATCATTATTCCGAAATATTGGTATAAACTTTTTATCAAATTTGGAATTTTTTGTGTTTGGGATTACTTATTCACGATACTGGCCTTTATTCACGATATCGACACTCTTCAATTAGAAAAATGAAATTTTCTTCTTTTTGTCCAAGTTGTATTATTATGGTTACTATCTTTGATTGTATCCATGTTTTGATCTTTATTTTGAATTCTTCTTCAAAATTTGTTATATTGGGGTATTATTGAACTTGGATAAACCGTATGTCTGAATCTCTAATATTTGTTTCAATTGGATTCGTTCCTTTTAAAATATTTTTCATCATCCTCAGTCCTAAATGATGATATTAATGAATATCTTTGGCCTATAGTGCAAAGATGAATGATTACCTAATGAATATCTTTGGCCCGTAGTGCAAAGATGAACAGGTGTTGAGATGAACATGACCAACTGGTGATACAAATGAAAATCTTTGGCATGTAGTGCAAAGATGAATATTTGATTCAAGATGAATATTGATTGATGTTACAGGGATAAAATATTGTTGATGGACTTTTAAATATTAGAAGATAGTAGAATTCTTTCTCTACTTGACTCTTCTAATGGATTCTTTATTTCCATTGCAGTTGTTGATCTAAAACTTGTTTTCTATTATATTTTATCGATTTTTCCTGTTGAAGACTAATGATAATTTGTTGTATATTATCTTAGTCATAATATTCTTTACTGGGCTAGTTGAGCTCACCCTTTTCCTTTTTGTTCTATTGTTCTTCTCAGGAGGAGAGAATTTAGCATGAACTAGCCAGGGTATGGAGTGATGATTCAAGATAGTTGTTTAGCAGTCCTCACTATTTTTGTAAAATAGTGTATCAATAATTGTAATGAGGACTCCTTTTGAGTTTGTATACTCTCTAGTATACAATATTTGTATTCAAACTCACAGTATATGTGTTGTCGTATTTTGCATGACAATTATATTAATGAAGTTGTATTTGTTTTTATACCATGTATCTGGCGACTTAAGATGGGTGATGTATACCTGTTTTGGGGGCATCACAGTTGGTATCAAAGCTTAAGGACATGATCCTTCGCTGAGATGTGAGATAAGAACTAAGAGGGGAGAGACGGTAAATTCCTTCGCTAGTATGACCTAACTAAGTTTATTTGATGTTTATTTGGTCGGTCAGAGTATAGGGATAATATATGACATGACTATTAACCCTTGTTTTATGGAAGTATTTAAGAATGGCAATTGAGAACGTTAATAATGGAGTAAATCAGACCGTGGAGACACCTTTGATCACCACCCAGGGGAACGTGCAACAGGAAGGCAATATTCCTCCTGTAAACAACATTACCGAACAAATGATGAACGATGAAATGTTCAGAATTTTTTTGCAGTTTATGCAAAACCAGACGAGGGAAACTCGTGCACAGAATACGGGTGGAAATGTTAGCAATGCGCGGCTTATCACAGCCAAGCAGTTCAAAGAGTTGGGACCACCAGAATTTAAGGGAAAGCAAGATCCGATCAGGGCAAAAATGTGGGTCAAGAAAATTACCAAGATATTCGATGTCTTGGGATGCACGGAGGAACAGAAGGTTCCATTCGCCACCTTTATGTTCCGCGGTGAGGCAAACTACTGGTGGGAGTCTATGAAGCGTACCCAGCCTGCCGCACTCAGCATGTCTTGGGAAACATTTTAGAAACTATTCAATGACAAGTACTTTCCTGAAAGTATACGTCATATGAAGGAGGTGGAGTATTCAATGACAAGTACTTTTCTGTATATGCGGTTTACCCAATACTTGACCTACCTAAGTTTATATAGGGGAGAGATGGGGAATTCCTTTGCTAGTATGACCTACCTAAGTTTATTTGGTATTTAATTGGTCGGTCTGAGTATAGGGATAATATGTGGCATATCAATTAACCCTTATTTTGAAACTGTATTCTAGAATGATATCTCGAAATACTGAGGAGATAAGCAATGGGAAAATTATGATCTGAGAGGAAATAACAAGGAAGGTACAATCCGAAAAAAAGCAAGGTATTCTCATCTCTTGAATACGTGTTCAGGTTTGTACGTAAATTTCGAGGGCAAAATTTCATAAGGAGGGGAGATTGTGAGACCCCAAAATTTATGAAATAAAAGTATTCAATTTTTCTATTTTGGTGAATGGTTAAATTGATAAAAGGTTAAAGTTAAGGGTGATATGTGAAAATTTTTCAAAGTAGACAAGTTGTCATAAAATACCCGATTACTTATTCACTCAGTATTATTATTCACTCGGGTATTTGGGACACTTTTTGTGATTTTGAGTAGTATTCACAAGTTACTATTATTCATGAGTTCTTATTCATGAGTTACTATCCATGAGTTACTATTTTATTTATAAGTTACTATTCATGAATTCTTATTCACAGGATCTTATTCATAGAACAAAATATATTTCTTTTAGGTCCAAATTATTTTTGGGTACAATATTATTCCATGAAGAGATGTACTAATTTTTTGAATAGTTGGTTGAAATTATAACGAGAAAAGCTTTTTATATAAAAGCAGAATACTTTTATAAAGTTATTACGTAAATAGAATATATTATATTCTATTATCGCATAGTATTTTGCATAGTAAAATCTTTTTATATAAAATATAATACTTTTATAAAGTTATTCTATAAATAGAATATATTATATTCTATTGTGCATAGTATTTTGCATAGTAAAATCTTTTTATATAAAGCAGAATACTTTATTAAAATAATTTCTAAATAGAATATATTATATTTTTTATTATGCATAGTATTTGCATAATAGTGCTGTGATAGTGTTTGCATAGTAAAAATCTTTTTATATAAAATAGAATATATTATATTTTATTTAAAAGATTTTGCTTTAAATATGGAACGTCCGATTAAAGTAAATCAATCTGAACGTTTCATGGGTTGGTTCTTATTCATTCCATTCTTCATAAATAGAAGCTCATTCTTTCATTATTTCTTACGAATTCTTTGAAACTCTAGAGAGAAACTATAGAGAGAATTCTTCTTCTTTAATCTTGGCGTATTTCTTTAGAGTTTAAGAAAACTTTGAGAGTAGTGCAAGTTTTCTTGAGTATATCCTCGCCTCTTAGTCGGAATACTCTTATTTGAAAGGTAAAGTGATATTATTATGGTAAGGGATATTATTTATTGTACCGTAAAGGGGTGTTATTCTTCGTATTCATGAAGAGAACTTACATTATTCCATTCTTTATTATTACATTGGAATAACTTTGTAGATACATGATTTACCTATACTTGGTGGAATGACACGTATATGCGGTTTACCCAATACTTGGTGATCTTCTTTTGTTATTCCATTCTTTATTATTACATTGGAATAACTTTGTATCTGTGATTTACCCTATACTTAGTGGAATGACTTTTGTATATGCGGTTTACCCAATACTTGGTGATCTTCTTACATTATTCAATTCTTTATTATTATGTTGGAATAACTTTTGTTTATGCGAAATACCGCATACTTGGTGAAATTCTTTTATTATTTTCGTTTCTTTATTATTACAGCGGAATATCCTCGTATCGGTGTGAATTTCACGACTGGTTCCATTATTTATTATTAGTATTTAATATTACGTCGGAATATCACAGCAAGTGTGAATCTCACCGACTGGTTCCATTATTTATTATTACATTGGAATAACTTTGTATCTGTGGATTACCTTATACTGGTGAAGTCTGTTGTTATTCCATTCTTTATTATTACATTGGAATAAACTTTGTATCTGTGATTCACGTATACTGATGAAGTCGATGTTATTCCATTATTTATTATTTCATTCTTTACTATTATTACGCCGGAATATCATATGCATGCATGCGTTTTTACTTGGGACTGGTTCTATTATTTATTATTCCGCATTTATTATTACATTGGAATAACACATGCATGCATCTTGATTTACATACGCATGGTGAAATTCTTGATTATTCCATTCTTTATTAATATGTTGGAATAACTATCTATCATGCAATCATTGCATACATGGTGAAATTCTTTTATTATTCCATTCTTTATTATTATGTTGGAATAACTTTGTCTATCGCAATCTTGCGCATACATGGTGAAATTCTTTTATTATTCTATTCTTTATTATTATGTTGGAATAACTTCTATACTGGCAATCTTGCATACATGGTGAAATTCTTTTATTATTCCATTCTTTATTATTATGTTGGAATAAACTTGTCTATCATCACAATCTTTGCATACATGGTGAAATTCTTTTATTATTCTATTCTTTATTATCTTTGTTGGTTATGGGTTTTTCTGATTTGTATGTCTTTGGCCTGTAGTGCAAAAAAGATGATATGTTGTTGAATATCTTTGGCTTTGTAGTGCAAAGATGATCATTGTTTGATAGCTTTGACCCATAGTGCGAAGATGGAGAGGTGTATGACATGATCATGACCACTGGTGATAATAACGAATATCCTTGGCCGTAGTGCATGGATAATTCAATGATGTGATTGGCAGGATCATGACCATTAGTTAACAGTTGAATGTCTTTGGCCGTAGTGCACTGACAGACAATTGATTGGTATGATCATGACCAATTATTTTATAGTTGAATATCTTTGGCCCGTAGTGCAAAGATAGACAACTGATTGGTATGATCATTGTTATTATATTTGAATATCTTCAGCCTTTGGGGTAAGGATATTGAGTAAACATTCTATTAATCCTTTGTGGTGGAGAGGCTGTTGATTTACATGATTATAAATATGAATTGTGAACTTAATTAAAATCTTTAGTGGTTCGGTGAAGGCGGTGATGAAAGTTCTCTTTGTCTTGGGTACAACGAAGAAGCTGTTAATGAGTATTACTGAGAATGAAATATTAACGATGGACTTTTAATTTGGAGGAGAAAGTAGACATTATGTTCTACTTGACTCTTCTAATGGATTATTGATTCCACTGCAATTATGGTTGAAAAGTTTTATTATCTATCATATGTTCTAAATCTCTGATTTATTATTGACAAAAGCTATTGATAATTTAATTATCTTTAGTTATGATATTCTTTACTGGGCTAGTTTTGTGCTCACCCTTTTGCTTCACAATTCCTTTCAGGTAATAAGAGTGTATTTGGGTCGGCGGGGATATGAGGAAATAGTGTGATGGTCAAGAGCTGTTGAAGTTTCTCAATACATTATAAAATGGCATGACTTGCAATGAGATAATTGTATTGAGGACCTAAGATGTGTGTGTGTAAGTATTTTATCGTCACTTAATAATTGATTTTGGCGAACAACAATAGGGTGATGAGAACCCAACTTTTAAAGCGTCAAAAGTACACCTCATTAGAATAAACAAGATAGTAATCTTCTTTGGGGTCTTGAAATATTTGATGCTGTATTTTATATGGCATTGTAATAATTTGAGTTTAGATACGGTCTACGAGACAATATTGTATTAAAACTCACAGTTAACTATTGTCGTACTACTGCATTTACAGTTCAACGATTAATATAAATGAAGTTTGTATTTAATTTTTATAGTGTGATATCTGGCGACTCAGAATGGGTCGGGTATACCTATTATGGGGGCGTCACATTTATGGTCTGAATATATCTCCACTTTCTCCCCATATAGATAGTGCCTCCAGATCTTTAGCGCGAAAACGACTGCTGCCAACTCTAGATCATGAGTAGGATAATTCCTTTCATATTCTGTAAGTTGTCGTGAGGCATAGGCTATAACTTTCCTACGTTGCATGAGAACACATCCTTGCCCTTTGCCAGAAGCATCGTTGTAGATAACAAATCCATCTGAGCCAGATGGTATGGTCCAAACAGGTGCCGAAATGAGTCTCCTCCTAAGCTCTTAGAAACTCTTCTCGCATTCCTCGCTCCATACGAATTTGATATCTTTCCGAGTCAGCTGAGTTAATGGGGTAGCGATTCGAGAAAACCCTTCCACGAATCTCCGATAATAACCAGCTAAGCCCAGAAAGCTACGTACTTCGGTCACCGTCTTTGGTTGCTCCCAACTTTGTATTGCTTCAATCTTCGCTAGGTCAACTGATACTCCATGTTTTGACACCACGTGCCCAAGGAATGCTACTTCCTCAAGCCAGAACTCGCATTTCTTCAGCTTGGCATATAGCTTGTTATCACGAAGCCTTTGCAGTACCAGCTTCAAATGGTGCTCATGATATTCACGGCTTTTGGAATATATGAGGATGTCATCAATAAAGACAACAACGAACTGATCCAAATAATCCTTGAATACTCGGTTCATCATATCCATGAAAGACGCAGGAGCATTAGTCAATCCAAAAGATATGACTAGGAATTCATAATGCCCGTACCGAGTTCTGAAGGCAGTCTTCGGAATATCCTCAGTTTTAACCTTCAGCTGATGATATCCAGAACGAAGATCGATTTTTGAAAAGAATTGTGCTCCTTGTAACTGGTCAAACAGGTCATCAATACGAGGTAGCAGATACCTATTCTTGATAGTGACATGGTTTAATTCCCGGTAGTCGATACAAATTCGCATACTCCCGTCTTTCTTCTTTACGAATAAAACAGGAGCACCCCAAGGAGATGTACTAGGATGAATGAAACCGATGTCCAACAACTCCTGTAGTTGGACCTTTAACTCCTGAAGTTCAATAAGACCCATTCGATATGGGGTTTTAGAAATGGGTTTTGTACCAGGTTCAAGATCAATAAAGAATTCAACTTCACGTTCTGGGGGTAGACCGGGAAGTTTTTCAGGAAATACGTCAGGAAAGTTACCAACAATGGGAATATTATTCAAATCTGACGTGTCTTTATTCAAATCCATAACATGGGCTAAAAAAGCTTGACATCCGTTTTTTAATAAACGAATGGCTTTATGGCTTGATATAACAGTGATTGATTTTAATGGTTTAGTTGCTTGAATTCGAACAACAGTTTGTTTAGGAATATAAAAACTAACAACCTTACGAAAACAATCAATTTTGGCAGGATGAGTAGTTAACCAATCAATCCCTAAAATCACATTAAAAGCAAGTATCTTTAAAGAGATAAGGTCAACAGGTAATGTGATGGTGCCAACTTGGATCAAACAAGATTTATAAACAGTGGATGTGATGAAAGTTTCTCCTAACGGAGTTTCCACAGATAGTTCAAAGTCTAATTTCTCCGGAGTCAAATTTAAACGTTGAGCACAAGTAGGAGAGATAAATGAATGGGTAGCACCGGTATCTAGTAAGGTATAAACTTCACAAGAATTTATGATTAGATTATCCATGATCACCTCGTTTGGGTTCCTCGCATGTTGACCAGTCACGGCAAACGCTATTCCAGGAATCGTTGACTTTGACTTTTCTGGGACAACCTTTTGAGTCACCATCCCCACTGGACTTGTTTTCACTACAGTACAATCTCGAGCGATATGTCCTTCCTTTCCACAATTATAGCATACTTTGAACTGTTGTGGACAGTTTGAGTTGATATGTCTCTCTTTTCCACATTTATAGCATATGACCGGTGGTCGTTCTCCTCCCTTAAAACCGATTCTTCTTTGGTCTTTGGCGTCTTCACAGTGTCATTGTTGAATCACCTCTTTTTAAAATCTCCCGCAACTCGCTTCTTCTATTTTCATGGCCATGATTACCACCGAGTGGTTCTTGCGCTTCTTGTCAAGTATTTTTCTTTCTCTCTTTGGTTATCGTTGTTCTGATTATTGTTGTCACCGGTATGATCCTAGTTGTGGTCCCTCGGTTGACCGTACTCGTTATCTTGCTCTTATAATTGAGCCCTGTTGACAACATCTGAATAGAGAGAAAATTTATGAGAAATGAGATATTTACGTATCTTAGGGTTTCAAACCTCTTAGAAACATCCGGTCATACATTCCTCATTCTCCACCAAATGAGGTCTGAACACTGGACAACTCTGCAAACTTCGCCTCGTCTTTGGAACACCGTCATGTTATTCTACTCCGGTCTAATAAACTCTACCTCCTTCATATAGCCGAATACTTTCGAGGAAAGTACTTGTCATTGAAGCGATTCTGAAATGTCTCCCAAGACATGCCGAAGTCTTGCGGTATTTGGATGGGTACGCTTCACGACTCTCACCAATAATCGCCTCGCCACCGGAACATAAAGGTGGAGAATGGAACCTTACATTCCTCCGTGCATCCCAAGACATCGAATATCTTGATAATTTGTTTAACCCACGTCTCGCCTTGATCGGATCCGCTTTCCAATAAATTACGGTGGTCCCAACTCTTTGAACTTGCATTTTGTGACAAACCGTGAATTGCTATCATTTCTCCTCTGTATTTTGAACACGAGTCTCCACAAATGCGATTTTGCATGAAGGCGTAAAAAGCTTCTAAACATCCCATCGTTCATCATCTGCTTTCGGTGGTGTTGTTTGGGAGGAACATTACCGACTGTTGTTGCACGTTCTCTCGTTCTTTGAGCACATGTGTCTCCACGGTCTCATTTACTCCACTATTAACATTCTCAATCGACATTCTCAACATCGCTATAAAACAAAGGTTAATTTAACAAATTAACAAATCACATAATATCCCTATATTATGAATGAGCCAACAAATAAGCTTAAGTAGGACACACTTTAGCGAAGGATTTACTTGTCTCTCCCTCCTAGTTCTATTCCCGATCTCCGCTGGAGATCATATCCCTAAGCTACGATATTAGCTGCGGCGCCCCAAAATAGGTATACAACACCCATTACGAAGTCGTCAAAATATATGGTGCGAAACAACTACAACTTTATTAATACAACATAAAAACTGTGAGTTTAAATACAAATATTGTCATCTAGACAATATCCACACTCAAATAAGTCCTCATTACAATTATTGATACATTATGTTACAAAAAATGGTGAGGACTACTAAAACGACTTTCTAGAACCTTCAATCCATACCCCGACTAGTACTCGCTACATTCTCGCATCTTGAGAAGAAAAATAGAACAACAAGGAAAAGGGTAGCCTCAACTAGCCCAGTAAAGAATATTATGACCAAGATAATATAGAACAAATTATCGTTAGTCTTCAACAGGGAAAAATCTAATAAAATACAATAGACAAGAACTTTTAAATCAATATTCGCAGCGGAAATAATAATTCATTAGAAGAGTTAAATAGAGAATAAAATCTACTATCTTCTATATATGAATTTAAAAGTCCATCGTCAATATTTTATCCATGTAACATTAATCAACATATATTTGGAATCAAATATTCATCTTTGCACTACAGGCCAAAGATATTCATCAGTTAGTCATGTTCATCTAAACACCTGTTCATCTTTGCACTACGGGCCAAAGTTATTCATCAGAAATCATTAATCTTTGCACTATAGGCCAAAGATATTCAATTATATCATCATTTAGGACTGAGGATGATGGAAAATATTTTAAAGAAAACGAATCCAGTGAAACAAAAGAATAAATATTAAGGATTCGTATTTCAGCTATTCCATGTCCAAAAATACCTCATAAATAATCATAGTGGAGTAAAATTTAAGAATGATTAAAATATGGATACAATCAAAGCTAGTATCCATAATAGATATTTTGGACGAAAAATAAAATTTAATTTTTCTGTGAATAATGATGTATTCGTGAATAGTGTCGTATACGTGAATAGTACCGTATACATGAATAGTAACCCCGACACTAAAAGACAAGAATTTCACAAGAAAAATACTCACAATATTCCGGTATAATGATATTGAAAGAATTAATATCATTTTAAAAAATAATATCCCTTACCTCAGAAAGATAAAGACATCTAGTTAAAACACAGGATATAGACTATGACTTGAACTTGCACCAGTATAACAACACTCAAAGTATTAAAATACTCGAAGAAGAATCGCCAATATATATCGAGAGAAAACTTGAGTTTATGGTGTGATTTTCAATTCTAACCTAAGCAACCTATTTATAGGAAAATGCTTAGAACACCAAAGCAGAAAATTTAATAAAATATTAATATATATTTTATAAATTTCCTACGCACCCTTCTTTTGCCCAAAACATCAGCCACCATGTGGCTCACCTCACCAAAAATGTTTTTGTTATTAAAATTATTTAAAACTCCAAAAATCAATTATTCTGGAACTTCAGAACTTCAATAATTCATAATAAATAGCCCTTTTATCAGAAAAATTCAAACCACATGACCTTTCCATAGGAAATTTCATTATCTACAACTTTACAGAAGAAAATTTTTTCAAATTCCAAACAGAAATTGACCGAAATCCACAAACGGGCGATTTTACAGGCTATAATCAAATTTTAGTCAAGAAATGGGCCCACAAACATGTTTAACATGTTTTAAACAACTTTTACAACAAAAATACTCTTCCTCCTCATATACTCATATATCCCACATTCATTGTAAAAAATATCATCATCATTATATTATAATAATATAATAAAATATTATTTTATCAGAAAAGCTAAAATATCGATTTTCAATAATTGTCACTTTAAAAATTTTTTCCATCTATATCCACATAAATGAATATTTTCCTCATCATATAAAGCAATAATTAATTATTCACAAATAATATTACCGAATTACAATATTGACAACCAGGCAGTTCTCAGGAAAGAGGGTGCTTTCCAATAAGGATTTCTTCTTACTGGCGCGCAATTAGATGATCAAACCTCTCCTTAGACAGAACTTTCCAGACATTGCCAATAATGTTATCTAATAATATTATTGAGATAATATGAATTATTGTAGATAATGGAAAATCTTGTGTAGTGACAATTATTGAAACAACAGTAATATAAAATATCACCGTAGCAATTATTGAATCAATAAAATAAAATACTAAACAGTAATTACTATAACAATTATTGAGTAGTGCATTCTTACGTAAGAATCAATAATTGGTGCAATACTCAAATCTTTCTTGTCGCAACAACGCAGCGTATTCGTGTGTTTTAACCACGGGTATTCCAACAGTATAATTGGTAACAACTACGCCAGATTATTTATAAACAACTTATACTTGTCGTTTTCTTCATCCAATCGCTTTCCAGATTATGGGTGTAAGACCCCAACTTTTGAATAAAGATGAATTTTCTATAATTATTATTTTTGAATATTATGGAATAAATTTGATATAATGTTATAGTTGTGGGTAATAATTATAAATTTTGTAAAAATCGCTGAGTTGTTTTATAATATTCGATTAATTCGGGAATATTCGTTTTAAGCGGGGAAATATTAAATGCGACGGCACAATCATTAGTGGACCCCTAATGAAATTATTATCGGATTGAAAGCGACAAAAATATTTTATGAAAATAATAAATGGAAGTTTTTCTGGTTGATCATCATTAACTACTTTCGGTAGTAAAAATGCGATGTCTGGCGTTGTTGCATAACTGATTACAGTATTGATTATTAATGCTTACGAGAGAAGTCACTCGGCTTTTTACTTATTTTATAGACACCCATTTACCCATTTTTTAAAATAATCGGAAGGAAGTTATAAAGTATATATATATATATATATTTATATTAGCATGTGGGTGAATGGTGGTGGTTTTGATGGATTTTGGCAGGATGCTTTGTTTTTCAAAGTCTTGGACTTAGTGGCCAACTTTTCAAACAAAAGCTTTGTGTTGATAAAATTGGTCAGGAGAGATTTATTATTATATATATATATATATATATATATATATATATATATATATATATAATGGTGCCATGTGCTTGATTATATATATACATATATATGTATGATTGAGTGCTGGTAGGGAAGTGAAAGAAAATTGAGTCAGTAATAGGGGGAGTTGCGTATTATTATTATTATTATATATATATATTTTATAAATAAAATATATTATATTTTATTTAAAAGATTTTGCTTTACATATGGACCGTCAGATTAAAGTAAATCAATCTGGACCATTCATGGATTAGTTACTATGCATTCCATTTTTCTATAAATAGAAGCTCATTCCATCATTATTTTCTTACGAATTCACTGAACTATAGAGAGAGACTATAAAGAGATAGAAGAAAAGTATTCTGCTACTTAACTACTTTTATATTCAGTTTCTTTTACGGTAAGGGGTCTTATTCTTTCTTATTCATGAAGAGAACTGTTGTTATTCCATTGCTTAGAATAACCTGTATACGCGGTCTACCCTATACTTGGTGACATTTTTCTATTATTCCGTCTTTACTATTTACATTTGGAATATCACATCACATGCGTTTTATCTTGGGACTGATTAAAATCTTTATTATTACATTGGAATATCTTGTCGGTCGCTTTTTCTGTGGGACTGATTAAAATCTTTATTATTACGTTAGAATATCACGTCTGCATGCGTTTTACGCTTAATTGGGACTGATTTAAATCTTTATTATTATTACATTGGAACATCTTGTCGGTGCGAATTTTGCCTAACTTTGGTTCCGTTATTTAGTATTACATTGGAATAACACATCATCTCAATCTGCATGCATGGTGATTTCTTTTGTTATTCCATTCTTTATTATATTCGAGTTGGTTAAAGTTTTGACTTTATACTCCATGAAATTAATAGAATATCATTGATATTTGCGCTTCATCCAGTATCTTTTCATGAAAATATTCTTCTGATCATTCTTGAATTTTACTCTACAAAACAGTATCATGTTGACAATTTGGACATTAGTAGTTCTTGGACAAATTAATTCTTGAACTTGTTTTATTGAATTCTTATATCATTGTCATCATCCTCATGTTTATATTATGTTGAAAGTCATCTGTGGCCTGTAGTGCATAGATGAACTTGGTATGATTATGACCAAGAATTATTCGATGTAATCATGACCGTAATATTATAAATGATGTGGTAAAAGTCCTCATTGGCCCGTAGTGCATTGATGAACAGTTGTTGGCATGATCATGACCATTAATGAATACACAAATATTCTTGGCCCGTAGTGCATGGATAATTGTGGTCGTGATCTTAAAGAATATCTTTGGTAGTAGTGCGGAGGTAATTCGATGATGTGGATTATTTATTAAAAAGTCGAGTCCCAATGATAAAAGTGATGAAAAAAAACCTTTTAAATCATAAAAGATAGTAGATTTTATTCTCTCTTGACTCTTTTAATGGATTGTTTGTTCCACTCGCATTAAACTTGATGTTGTTATATTTTATCGGTTTAACAACTTTGTTGAAGGCTAACGATAATTTATTCGCATTATCTTAGTCATAATATTTCTTCTTTGGGCTAGTTGAGCTCACCCTTTCTTTCATTGTTCTCTTGAGGAAATGAGAACATAGCGAGGGACTAGTCGGGGAGCAGTGGCGGTCAGGAGGATAGCATTAGTAGTCCTCACTATTACGTGAAATAGTGTGTTAATAATTGTAATGAGGACTCCTTTTGAGTTTGTATAATCTCTAGTAGACAATAATTGTATTCAAACTCACAGTTATGTTTTGTCGTATTGTACACGACAGTTGTATTAGTAAGTTGTATTTGAATTTTGTACAATGTATCTGACGACCCAAGATGGGTGATGTATACCTAATTTTGGGGATGTCACAATGGGGCCCACACAAGGCTGCGCCGTCGTACAAATATTCCCCGACAGTAAGAATATTCCACGACCAAACGAATATTCTCCGATAAAAATGAATTTTTATAACCACTTGCTTATTTAAAATATTTGCGCATTTTACCAATAACTAACCACATTAATCAAATCAACCCTTACTATTTCAAAATAATAAATAAAAGAAATTAAATTTCATTTATTAATAATTTGGAGTCTTACAGGTGGGGTGGGGTGGGGTGGAGTGGAGGTAAGGGGTGTATACATAATCACATAATATTATTATTTTTTGGTGTGGGTGTGTGTGGGTGTGTGGGTGTGGGGGGTGTGGGGTGTGGGGTGTGGGGGGTGGGGGGGTGGAGTGGGTGGTTGAGCTTCTTGAATTTATCTAATAAAATACAAATAATTTTGAATTTTCCGCTCACTCAATAAATCATTTAGGCCGTCCAAAGTTTGGGATAAATCCTACCGTCCATACAGTGCCGGAGGCACGGGACACATCTAGTATGTAAATATGGGTGAAAAGAACTTTTGATTTAGAATAAAATATGGGTCAAAAATGGTTAACCGGTTTGGAACCATAACCAACCAGAATAAATATGGTTCTAAACTTTAACCAACCTGAATAAATAAAAATGGTTAACCAATCCATTTGATTCCAATTAATATGGGTTGACCCGACAGTTAACCAACTATATTATCAGGTCTATGTATATCCTATAAGAATCTATAATAAATACATACTATGAATTATTTGCTATATATCTTTGTGTTTTTTAAATGTTGTTTATCTATATCTATCTACTATATCTTCTATTTATTCAAATTTGATATTATAAAGCGGCTCTCCGGAACCAAAGATTTAAGTAGTATAATTGTGTTACATTATTTTTTTCTCTCTTTTACTCTTACAATTTTAACTATTTTACTATTTTATCTTTTTATATTAATTTTTTTTGTCTTTCTATTTAGTCCTTTAAATTTATAAATTTTTTATTTTATCTCATATAATTTATACACACAATGTGTATGCCACTGATACTAGTTTCTTTTAAGCACCTTGCACTTTAGTAAGAAAAATCGGAAGCTCACCCATCCTTGATATAAAAAATATATTCAAAAATTGTATATAATTAATGAATTTTTTAAAATAATTGACCATTTTATTGACAGGGAGATTAATCTATATAATAAAATACAAATGATTTTGAATTTTTCGTTCATCCTAATAAATTATCTGGACCGTCTAAAATTTGGAATAAATTCCACCGTCCATAATGTCGGAAACACATGACTGTTGCTAGTAATTAACATATTGAGAGATGTTCACAAGTTGAAAATACATTCTCCTTTTTATAATTTATACTTAAATTTAAAAGTATAAAATAGAAAAATAGAAGTGACTTAATTTGGAATGAGTTTATCTATCTAACCCACCATTGCATCTAAAGTATTTTTATGGATGGTCTTAAGAAATTGTCCTAAGATTAAAAAGTAAAAATGACTTTTATTACCATGGAAATTTGGTGTAGTCTACCTTTTCCTTTTTTGGAAAGCCCATCATATACTCTATTTTTATTGCCAGGGATCTCAAATATTTCAGTCTCAACCTAAATATTTAAATTTTTTTACATTACTCTTTTATTAAAATAACTTTTTTACGCAATTAATGACATTAAAAATCGACATATATTTGTTGCAGCTGGGAACCCTATAATAAAACATTATAATGGCCATTAATGGGCCCAATGAGAATTAAGTTTGAAAAAGATAGCGAATATAAGACTGTAAAATGAATCAAATAGATTGGGTTTAATTTGTTTGCGTTTGATTAAAAATTAAATTCGAACTTGACTCGAAATATAAATAATTTAAATTTATTAAAATTTTAAAATTCAATAAATTATTCGAACCTCTTTAAATTATAATTTTTTATTAATATTTAAATTATATTCGTTCGATTTAAGATTGTAATTGATTTAGTAATTAAATAAAATTTAATTAAATTTTATTTTATATTTAATAAATTTTATGAATAAAATTTGAGTAATTTAATACTCGGATCAACTCAATTTATTTAAGAAGATAGGCTAATAGGACATGGATCTCCAGCAGACTGACATGGATCATAAGGGCCAACTGCTTAAAACTTGACACACACGCAATGATTGGTTCTCCACAGCTACCCACCCACGTCATTAAATTCGTCTCATTATCCACAAATCTACGGCCCATATTTTTTCCTTTATTTTATTTTCCCAGGTGTCATTTGTTGGTTCCTGATTGGACAATAAATATTAAATCGGACGGTCAATTCAGAGTTTTCAAACCTGAATCGTCAATTTAACCTTCTCCCAAACAGTATTATATGTATATATCAATATTAATGTAAATGCTATAACACTGGTGTCAATTTGAGTGAGAGAGGGTTAGATCATGGGAGTGTTGGAGAGATAGCAAGGTTTATTACTCATTTTCATTTTCCGACGGAAAAGTTGGGTCATCCGGTGATTACACCGTTGATTCTTCCGTCGAGAATTCCATTTTTTTAACTGGTATCAGTTATCACTGTTTTATTTCGCCAATAACTTCCAGTTCCGGGAAAAAATTCCTTTTTTGCAACTGGGTTTGACTCAAGTTTGCGATTTTGAAGAATTTTGTTTAACTTTATGATTAAATCGGGTAGCTTTTCGAGTTAAATTGAGGACTTTGGGTTATTTGAGTGTGTTTCGTAAGACTGCTTTGGAAAGAGTTTAGTAAATTTATAGTCTTTGATGCTTTTAAATTATGTTATATACTATTTTTTTCTCTGAGAAAAGCCTTTTGACTTTAATTATTGTTGGGGAGTTGGATTAATGGTAGTTGATTTTTCTTCCTATATCTATGGATTTGTATTTATGTTGTTGGAGTGTTGACATGATGACATGTTTGTGAAGTACTGTAAGATACTTTTTGTGGGCTCAATATTTAGAATTAGAAGTGGGGGATTGTGAGAAAGTTTAAGAGACTTATGTCAGATGATTTGATGATGCTTTTAAATAGCTTTGTCTTTTCTCAATTATACTTGATGTTTATTGAATCTTTCATTAAATTTGTTGGGTTGGGTTGGATTAATTTGATTGATTATTTCCTATTCTGATGGCCACTGCTGAAGGCAGGCTGAAGGCAGGAACCACTTTCAATTCTACCCATTTTTGGCCTCCAATCCATAGATAGGATTCATCCCATTCTTTTTACTGACTTGTATTTGAAACTATGGCTGTCCCTTTAACTCGTTTCTCGTGGTGGGTGTGGGATGGGAAAGAGAAAGAGCCTGTGTCTAATGGGTCTCCACTAAATTCTGCTTCTGATTGGGGTTTAGGATTGAGGGAAATGGATTCTGTGAAATTTCCATTTGTGAAGCGGGACAAGATGGCTTCTCCAAGTAGAAAGGTTAAGAAGAAATGGCAGAGTAGGGAAGAAAGGAGAATTGATAAAGAGTATGATGTTGTGTTGGTGCCATCAGATGGTGTTTGTTTGTCAGGTTCTGAATCCGATGATTCGGACTGGTCAATTGGGTGGCTGGAACCACACGCCCCTGATTTCCAGAGCGATGAAGAGGTTGATAATAGTTTTGCTGTGCTGGTCCCTTGCTATAGAAATGATGTCAAGGAATCTGAAAAGGAGCCAAATGATCAGCTCTTGACTGCTTTTAAGAATTTTCCAGATGAGTACTCAGATGGTTAGTCTTTTTCTCTCTTTTCAGTTCAAATTATTTGCTTCTCATTTTAGTTCTTGCGCCTTCACTGATTATCTTCATGTCTGTTTGGTTTCTTTTTTATTGTATGATCTGATCCTTGTATGTGTTGAATTGTACTAGTTTGATCTTCAAATTTTAAGATACCCTTTGACATTGGCATGACAATAGAGCTGCAGTCATGAGTTCCCTAGTCCTGTTGCTTAGCTTTTGTGAAGTTGTTTTTGGTGTTTGGTCTTGGCATAGTGTAGCAATATTTTTGAGTTCCTGTTTTCAGTCGTTGAGGTTTCCCTTTGTTAGATGATAAGTAGGATTAGAGGATTGCAAATTTTCTTTTACTCCAAAGAAAAGAGACCTGTCAACTGTACAGTGAGCAGTTATATTATCATTCAAGCATCTCATTGGTGTTCTATTAGTTTTTTTATTTATTTGTGAGAACTATCAAATTGATGCTCAGAATTATGGGGTGTGGTGTATGAGAAAAGGCAATTATGGAACACTCCAACTCTAATTAATGGCTGTAGGAGCCCTGGGATCACTAGATGTCCCTTTTTCTACTCAGTTTTGGGGAACTGCAGCCATTAGCATGTTAAAGTTTGTCTTTTTTAAGTTCGGGGTCTTTTAAACATTATTTTGGCCTATGATATGTTAAACAATTTGATTATCTCAATGGATCAAATTTTGATTGTTTAACTACATTTTGTCCTGCATAGCCATATCTCTGCACAGTTTAGCACAACCCTTGTAATTTGTCTATGCTAATACTCTTTCACACTATTTATTGGTAAAAAAAAGGAACTCCTTGATATGTACTTTCACCTAAATTTAAAATGTTTCTTCTTGCTGATGAAAGTAAAATGTGTTTATAATTATATGCTTATGTTCCTCTGAGTTGTAAATCATTCTGAACTTTTTCCTCCTTTTTGTTTGGATATGCAAGAGGGCCAGAAGTACATGCAGCAGTTGCTTTCTTCTCGTCAGAATTTCTAAAGCCTGTGTATATGCTTGGCTCTTGCTTAAGTACTTCATGGCATGGTGATTAATCTGACAAATCATGTTCCATGAGTTGGTGTTCAAAGTTGAAGTAATCAAGTAACTAAAAAACATACAAAAAAAATTAAAAATAAGAATAAGAAAATAGAACAGTGGAAATGTTATCAGCTTCTGCATCAACATTTTGTATAGCAATGTGGACTGCAGACGATCAACATCCATCTAAATAGAGGATTATGCGTATTGGTTGAGAAGCCAGAGTGAACACCCTTGATTTAATGAAACCACGATGAAGGCACATCATCTTACAGTTTTCCAGCGCATTATCTTTTGTTTATTGGGTTATAAGGGTTAAGCTTATGTAAAAGCCATTAAAGGAGGGAAACTTGACATACAATGCAGATTCTTTAGTGTACATTCTGCTACTGTGAATATGTAATACATGTCATGCTTGCTCACTGCAGCTGTAAATAATTCCCTTCTCCCCTCTAAAGGGGTGAATTCATGGGCTGGCTCTTTTTTTTTCCCCGTTATATAATACAATGATCTTTCTACTAAACTGTAATTTCGTTTTTGGAGCCTATTATGTCCACCTTCTGAATGTTCTTATTATCTTGCATCTGAAAGCTGAATGTTACTTTTGTGTGTGCGATTTGTCGGAAGCTAGAGATTCGTGTGTGTTTTCAATATCTTTGTTTGCAGTTACAAACCAATAATGGATGCAGTGACATGTGGCCCTTGCCAGTTACAGGGGGAAGCCAGAAATAAGGGTGTAAATGAAGAATTGAGTCAAAACGAGTATTGAGTTGTTCATATTTGGTTCACAAAATTTATCGAGTATAAAATAAGGTTTGATTGAAGCTCGTTTAACTATCTAGTCGAGCACGATTTCAAGTCTAGTCCGAGCAGTTTTCGAATGAATATGATCCGAGTATCAATAGAAAATTATAATTTGAAAAGATTCAAGTAAATTATCGAATTTTAAAATTTGCTCATATTTGACTCATTTATATTTCGAGTCGAGCTCGAATCGAACTTTTAGTCGAGTGGGTACGAATCGAGACCAAACGGTTTGCTCAATTTACAACCTTAGCCAGAAAGACGCTAATTTCTTAGGCCTCTTCACCGTCTCATTTTCCCTAATGATTTGAATGGTGGTGAACATTGACCTCACCATCAGATGCTTGAATTAGGATTATCTCTTGTCCATATTTAAAATGTGTTGGTATGTGATATAGAATGAAGACTCCATTTTATTATTTCATTTGAAATGGAGAGGATCCTAGTCAAGGATAAATTTAGCATTTATCCCCTACACGTGCATGCATGTGATCATTGGTGTCTGCAGTTCCCAAATGTTGCATTGTCTTTTGTGGTTATATAAGAGTGGTACGAATAGCAGAAAAATGAATGATTCTACTCTGTTATGGTGAAAATTTGGGTTCTTGTTTCCCCAATTAACATAAACAGAAGGAACATGAAATTAGGCCAGGCCAGCGCTCGTGGGGGTTATTGTCTCATTGGGACCTATAGAGCATGTGAAGTGATGAAATAAGTAATGCGCAAGCTGTGACACAACATGTGGACCTTGCAACTTACGTGCAGAGTAATGAATAAGGGTGATTAGGTTAGGTGAGTGAGTGAGTGAGCTTTTGTTCTTGGTTGCTCAAGGGAAATTAGGCCTTTCAGTTTCATATTGTTTTTGTTTACTATCCTATCCGGGTATAATCTTTTCTCGGCCTCCCTTCACAACCATGCATGCATGTGAAAGTTAGGATTTTACAAATTTAACTGCTGCATTTGATTTATTTTATTTTATTAATAAGAGCGGAGCGTTTTCATCTATACTTATTTTTCATCTTAAAATTTTATATTAAGAATAATTACTAAAAAGATTATCTTAATTTATATATGTCCTCACTCCTCATCAAATCATAATGCCAAATAAAATATAAATAAGAAGTCGAATAAAATTCTTATTTAGGTATATATTTATATTTATACACAAGTATATAATACTAATTTAAAGGGTGGTACGTTAGTTTCGCGGGAGAAAGGAGCTCCCAACCATGAACCTCTATAATGAGGGGTAGTGTTAGTGCCCTTCACATCCATTCTCTCTCTCTTTCTTGCATTGTTTCCTGCATGTGGCACATCTTTTTCTAAAAGGAAACTTGGTTTTAAAAAATAAATCTAAATTAATAGCTCTTCAGATTGTTTAATACTCTCTGTAAATCTCTTTCTTCATGGGCTCAGATTGGATTCCTGCAGTTGTTTAGGGGGAGAAATATATATACATAGTTTCCATACTTTTTTTTTCTTTTTTTCTTGTCTACAGAAAGAAAGAAAGAGAGAGAAAAAGAGGAAAAAAACAAACAAAAAACCGATCAACAAGTTGAGCAGAGAGATGTTACAGAGAGCTGCAAGCAATGCATATTCCTGGTGGTGGGCTAGTCACATTAGAACTAAGCAATCCAAATGGCTCGAACAAAGCCTCCAAGGTATTCATTCTTAACTTCATCTATTTTATACATATATATATATATACATATATATGCATATATGATCGTTGTTTATCTTAATTCTAATTCCATGCTGAATCAGAATTTTCCTGATAAATTCTGTTCAAGTGCTCTGTGATATTCATCTTCCAGTTGATTGTTGATTCATGCATCCTTGTAGATTCAAGTTTTTTTGTTTGTTGGTTATTTGTCTTTCTATTGACTAAAATTACAGATAAATGATTGGTCCTATGTAGATTGTATATTGTTCTATTGACTATATAATTTGAAATTGTGAATTTAATTTGAATATCGATGGATTATGATATAATTTTATAGGTGATGATACGGTGTTTGAATTAAAGCATACTCCCTGTTTGTATATAATAAAAAAGCTGTCCCTTTTTCTGAATTTTATTTTTTAAGATTATAGAAATTGTAGCTTCTAATTTCAACGTAATTGAATTGCCACCTTCATATCTGGTTATTAAAAAAAATGTTGGAACACGACTTGCATATTAAGTTCAATCAAAATGTAGAAAACAATAAAGAACAAAAACAAATTCCAGATATTTGAGAAAATTTAATAAAAGCCCAGTTTTTCTATAAAAAAAATTCAATCTTCCTACCTTTGATATTAAAATCATTCAACAAGTTCATCCAAATTGAACACCTTTATATACAACTCTCACCGAGTTGTTTAATATTGTAGACATGGAAGAGAAGGTGGAATATACCCTTAAGCTCATTCAAGAAGATGGAGACTCCTTTGCAAAACGTGCAGAAATGTACTACAAAAAAAGACCAGAGCTTATACAGTTCGTCGAAGAATCTTATCGGGCTTTTCGAGCCTTGGCAGAACGATACGACAGCTTATCGACAGAGCTACAGAATGCCAACACCACCATTGCTAGTTGCTTTCCAGAGCAAGTTCAGTTTGCAATGGATGACGAAGATGATTATAATTCTCCCATACCTCAAAAGAAATTTCCACAAGGGTTAGCTCCAAATCTACCAAAAGTCCCACCACAGGTTCCAAATAAAGCTTTAAGGGGCATCATATCCAACGCCTCGAAGAAACTGCAAGCCAAGAAGAAGCCAGCATATGCTAAGATGAAGCCTAATAAATCTGGTTTGACGAAAAGTGAGGCGGTTGAAGAGATTGACAAGCTTCAGAGAGATATTCTGGCCTTGCAGACTGTGAAGGAGTTTGTGAAGAGCTCTTACGAAACTGGGCTTTCTAAGTACCGGGGGATTGAGAATGAAATCAAGGAAAAGCAAGAAAAAGTTGGCAGGTTGGAAGATGAGTTTGGTGGTGTAGGCTCGGTGATTGAGGATAATGATGCGCGGACTTTAATGGCTGAAGCAGCATTGAAGTCGTGCCAGGAGACGTTGGCGCAGCTGCAGGAGAAGCAAGAGAAATCCGCGGACCAAGCAAAAGGAGAGAACAAAAAGATTGAGGAAGCTCGTCGAAGACTTAAGTCACTCAAGCAGGAGTTTCTCCCTGATGAAACTAGTTGTGATGAAACAGTGGATGAGAACTTTGATCACGAGATATTAGGGGAAGAGTTGAAAGGCTTTAACATAGATGGGATTGGGCCCGAGGGACAGAAACTGGAGATACTACGGGGGAAGATCAAAGAAAAACTTGAGGCGGGGTCCAATGGATCGCTCACGGTCACAGAACTGGCTGAGAAGATTGATAATCTTGTGAATAAGGTTATCAGCCTAGAAAGTTCAGTTTCTTCGCAGACTGCTCTTATTGACAGGTTAAGAACAGACTCTGATGATCTTCAGACACAAATCCGAGGCTTGGAAGATGACAAGGCAAGTCTGGTAGACGGCACTCACAATTTGAGCAACAGGGTGAAGGTATTGGAAGAAAAATTACGACGACTTCAGAGTTTAAACCAGAATGTTGTAACTCAAAATACTTGCCTCCAAACGCATTTTAGTGAAGCTCATTATAGTCTTGATCAACTGTCGGAGAAACTTCAAAGCGTGAAACCAGACGAAGAGGGCGAGGTTACAGGTTCCAATATTGAAGGAAAATCACAAGGGTTGGATGATAAAAACAAGGGAAAAGGTAATTATAGTGCGGTAAGCTCCAGAACTTCAAGAACAGAAGAAAAAACTGAGCAGAATATCAGCGCATCGCCTGTCAAGAGTCAAAAGGGAGAAGACAAAGAATCTCATGGGAAATCTGAAACAAGTCGGTTCAAAAAACAACAGGACAAGGCTGAGAAGAAGGAAGGTTCGTCCCACACTACAGAGAAGCCTACCAATGTTGAACCACAAAAGGCAGAGGAAGGGAAAGATAAAGAGCCTGAAGAGGAGCTAAACTGGCAGCAGATTCTTTTGAATGGGTTGGAAGATAAAGAAAAGATTCTAATGAAAGAATACACTACAATTCTCAGGAATTATAAAGAAATCAAGAAGAAGCTGACTGACGAGGAGAAGAAAAATGATGCCCTCTTTGAAACAGCAGTTCAAGTACGAGAACTGAAAAATGCTGTTGCCAAGAAGGACCAAGAGATTCAATCTTTACGTAATAAACTGAACCCTGAGCAAGCAAAATCTGGAGATGCACCTGACGCAAAAGACGCGGCTGAAAGTGAAGATTTATGTCGGCCTCGAACAGAGGAAGACGAGGAAGAAATCAAGTTATTGATTAATCAACCTCAAACCATGTCACCTGTGGAGGAAAAGCTCAGGGGTAAGATTGATGGAATACTAGACGAGAATCTGGATTTCTGGTTAAGGTTTAGTACTACATTCCATCAAGTACAGAAATTCAGAACTGAGATCCAAGATTTGCAGGCTGAAATAACAAAATTTAAGACACCAAAAGAAGTAAAGAAGCAAGAGGGAAAGTCAAACACATCAATGTTTTCAACTTCAGATGTCAAGTCAGACCTTAAATCAGATGTTCGGGCAGTTTACAAGCACCTTAGCGAGATAAAGACTGAATTAAAAGTGTGGTTAGAACAAAGCGAGTCACTGAAAGATGAAATGCATCACAGGTTCTCGTCCTTATGCACCATCCAAGAAGCAATAACAGCGGCCTTGAAGGAGGGCGTTGAGGAAGACGAGATCACGTTCACAAGTCATCAAGCTGCAAAGTTCCAAGGTGAGGTTTTGAACATGAAGCAAGAAAACAACAAGGTAAATGATGAATTGCTAGCAGCTATAGATCATGTAACTAGTCTTCGAAGTGAAACCGAGAAGACTCTAGCAAAGTTAGATGAGGACTTTGGACTTACAGAATCAAAACCAACATTGAGGAGTAATACTCGGCCTCGGATTCCTTTACGCTCATTTATCTTTGGGGTTAAAGAAAAGAAGAAGAAGCAATCAATCCTTTCTTACATGAATCATAACAGAAAGTATACATCATGATCCGAGCGCTGGCCTTCATATGTAATTTTTTCTTGACTGGTTGGCTTTTCTTCTTCACTTTTATCTTTTGAAGCATTTCTAGGGCGAGGGTGAACGAAGAAGAGGTCTTGTAGATGAAATCTAGGTAGAGAACAAATGGTATTTGTGTTACTTCTCCCTTGGAAGATTAGGCGAGTAAGTTTATTTTTAAAGTACACATTTATTTTCATAGATCAATATTCCTCTGTGCCATGTTTGAGTAAATTCATCAATTCCAGCAGAAACATTTTCATGTGTATTATGTCTCCTCAAACCATAAATAATGTAATCAAGACTCTTTATACAAAGCAAGATCAACCAAATTACGAGGTAATATGATTTTACTAAGATACTTGGAGACCAACATAAAGATATTATTAGAGTATTAAATGCAAATCAGAGTTGTTCTGAGCTTCTGTTGCTCCAGTGACCCTGTGAGGAACTACTTACCTACAATCCTGAAGCTATGATCTTTGGAATCATAACTAATGACTCTATGTAATCCCTAAAAACCTTGTATTTGATTCTCTAAAAGTTCTAAGGATCACCTGGTCTTCAAAGATCTTAATGACAAGGTATACTTACCTAATGGTTGTTAAGTTCCAAGACCAAGAAAAAAATATCTTTTTAATAATTTATGTGTATATAATTCGGCGAAAACTAGGACGCAATAATAGCAATTACATACAGAAGTGACTCAACTCACAAGAAAAATCTGACCAATCAAAAGTACATATTTTCAAAGGTTTACAAGAAACTTAGATAATTTGTTCCTTATTGGGCTATGCAGGATTCTGCTGTGGTTGATATAGCATACCACGTCAACCACAACGTTATTATCGTGCCATGAGCAAGTATATATAGTTTGAAACAAAATAAAAGCATAAATGAACTAACAGTCGCTACATCTTCTGCATATTCACAAGCTAGGATTCCAAAAACCACAGGCAGCTTTAAGCTCATAGCTCCTCCAGTGAGTCAAATGACACTTCAGACACCACCTTGGCTCCCCTGCCTCTTGCCATGTAAAGACCTATGTGATGCATCAATTCCTGCAACAGAGAAACAAGAGAATGAAATAATATTGAAAAGCAAAATACATCACTGCTTAGTATTAATGTAATTGGAATTATTGCATCTGACAGCAGGACATTTTTTACTATGTTTGCACCTTCATTTTAATGCAACAAGGACCAAGAAGAAAAACATTAAATAACACAAGCAAAAACAAAAATTAAACCTTTCTTATGTTTATAATTTTGTAGAAGTTTAGTTATCAATCTGAATGAGTACTCAAATTTAACCTCTTCAGATTTTCAATTTTACCTATAAAAAAATAGGATTCCAAACTGTTTTCCTGAGAATAATATTTAAAAGGTGATCAATAGTTCTAGATCTAGAAACTCAAGGGTTGAAGTCTGACAGGCTCCTTTCGCTTCAAAAGTACAAATACATTAAACTTGTGTGTCCTTGGTTTTCTACTTTTCCTCTTAGATTTTAGATCTATATATGACAGCTAACCTTTCTTCTTGTAGAACATGTTTCTCAAATTAAGGAAGGTATCACGGTTTCAACTGCTAGACTTGCAAAGTTGCATCAACCATTTTCTTCATGCTACTTAATTTTGATTTTCATTCAACTTCTAACAATTCTAGTTCAGATTGATACATACTCTATACTCATTAAATGGCAGCATATCATAAAAAAATACCGACCCTAAGAATTTTCTCTACTTACTCTGGCGCTAGTACCGGTCACTCTACTAAATATATTTGATTATGCTTGTTCATGCATGTTGTTTATCATTTGACAGTTCCACCAAAGCACTGACAAGCAGTAACATGCATTAAACTTCAGTTGTAACTGCTTCAAGTAAATGAATCTACATAATCCAATTTAAGCTACAGTGACCAAACCAAAGGGAATGGTTAAAGTAAGAATAAGACCATGGCTACTAATATACTGACATTGTTTTATAGAAGGATGAGGTCGTGATACCCAAACTAACAAAACTACTAGCTTTCCCAATATGTTATACTGAGATTTCATATCGATTGGAAAAGAGAAAATTTAATATTAGTCATTTAACCTAATCACAACATACCAACATACAATCACAGCATACCAAAAAATGTATGCACTGAAATAATCACATACCTGTGGGTGAGCTAGAGCACCTTTAATGCTCCTGGATATATGAACCGGAAGATCATAAGTAGCACATCCACGGGAATACACAACCACATCCTCTAGAGGGGAGAGAAAACCACGATTTCTAGCAGATAGTGTAGAACACACAAAATCTAGAACACATACATCCGTGCATATACCTAAAACCAACACCTAGCGGGAAAAAATAGATAATTACTTGCAAGGAAAAATTATTATAAAAATGCTTATATCTTATTTTTGGGATAGAACATAATCTAACTGTATATGAACTCAATCAAAGAGTCAATGGAACAGTGAAATTAGAGCTAAAGAAGTTCTGTTGGAATACAAGAAATACTTACCACTTTTATCTTATTTGTTTTTACCCAGTTTACGAAGACATTCGACCCATCTTTCTCCAATGAACCAAGGAAACCATCAATGCAGTCCTTGCATCGAAGTGTTACATTTGATTCATTCTCTAACCATTGCAAAGCTGCAATGTAGGAAAAGAACAGCATGAGAGACTGAAAACATTACTAAGTTGTCAACTGCTAAATTAAGTCACAACCAGTATATCCGCTAATTTTCAGCAAGTAAATGAACTGATGCACAGGATAAAACATACCAGGAACTAATTTCGATTCAGCTGTTCCGGCTATACAGTGAGGAGGGTACGGGTGCTCAGGGATATCAGGATGATGAGAATCAAGGAAAGCAAACACAGGCCATTTCTTTTCACAGAACAATCTAGAAAGCCACACAGACTCATCAACCATACCAGAAATTTGTTTATCGGGTACACTCGGAGCCTTTGCAAAAAGTTATTCAACATTAAGATTATAAAATTATATGATATTACTATATCCTTATAATAATATACAAACGGAATCAATAATAAGTGAGAGAAAGCATGCAAATCAAAACAAAATTGTTGGTCTAACAAGAGAGAAGAAAAGGAGAAAATGCAGTATGTGGTCACTAAAAGCAGCAATTAACATGACAAATAAAACAAAGGTATAACTAGAATATTCATAATGTTAAATGCAATGACAAACAGTAAACAGCTCAAAACAAGTGGAACCTTTGCAGCCCACAACAGAACATGAAATGGACACTTTCATTAATTTTTAATTCGTAAATTGAGAGCCTAGAAAATTAATAATTTATCAAAAGTTAGCCTAAGTAATTATATTGGGATCAGGATTTCAGTTTTTTTTTTGTGCGTGTCGGGCCTCGACCTCAAGTAATGACAAATTCTAAAATGCTTAAATATAAGTTATTTATTTAACTTCATTGTTAATACCTACTAGATGCTGTGAAACTTCCCTTTGAAAAAAATAGAAATTATATCTTGTAATATTTGCTATTTTTCCTGTGATTGAGGACTAAAAACAAGAAACACAAAAACTACAGGAATTACTAACTAACGTGGCTGCTATTTTTATATACCCTTAGGTTTCGTAATCTATACACTTTTCCTTCCTCCAAGGCAAAATACTAAAAATCAAAACATATAAGGAATAAATAATAAATACTAGTCCATCGGTAAGCTAATAGAGGTAGATTAAGAGGAAATTACCAAATTGCCAGCACCGACGGTGCAGAAGCCATTAACGACGTCGACGAGAACGAGACCAGTATTGACGTCTCCGGTAAAGAAAAAAGACTCCGGTTCAACGGGAAGCTCATTCTTCAACAAATCAATCGTATCAGAGACCATTTTTAATTCCAATACCATAAGAAAGAGTAAGTTGGATATAAAAGACTTGACTTTCTCTCTCTACAAGAGCACTCTTTTTCTCTCTCCTCTGGAATCAGTTGGTTGGAGCCCGGAGAAAAAGATCCAAAAAGAGAAGAGAAAGGGACGCGAATGTGAATCTCCCCTCCCCCCGCCTGTTAGGCTGCTGTATGAACGACACCGTTTAAAAATCTACCTTTTTAATCCTACCTCAAAAGTCAAAAGGATTTTCTTACTTTTGACATCTTTTAAAGATGACTCACAACGACTTCTTTGTTTTCTAATTCTTTTTATCGATATTTTCACATAAATTTTTAAATATTTTTTTTATAAAATTATTTGAAAATATGAATTGAAATATTAAACAAAATATTGATATAATATTAAATTTATAGTATTTTAGTTAGGATATCATTTTTGTTTAGGGCAACCACCCAAGTCAGAGTTGGGTTTTGACTAACTCGAACTAGTTTAAAAGTTTAATAAATTGAGTCGGACTGAGTTTTAAACGAGTTTAAAATTTTATGTGACGCCCTCAAAATTAGGTATACATTATCTATCTTGGATCGTCAGATACATGATACAAAATTCAAATACAACTTACTAATACAACTGTCGTGTACAATACGACAAAACATAAACTGTGAGTTTGAATACAAATATTGTCTACTAGAGATTATACAAACTCAAAAGGAGTCCTCATTATAATTATTATCACACTATTTCACAGAATAGTAAGGACTACTAATGCTTATCCTCCGGACCATCACTCCGGTCCCCGACTAAAATAAAATTTATATTCTCATTTCACGAAGAGAAAACGGTGAAAGAAAGGGTGAGCTCAACTAGCCCAAGAAGAAATATTATGAATAAGATAATGCGAGAATAAATTATCATTAGTCTCCAACAATGTTAAAAGCGATAAAATATAATAGACATCAAGTTTAAGCTGCGGTGAACAAGCAATCCATTAAAAGAGTCAAGTAAAAAATAAAATCTACTATCTTTTATGATTAAAAAGGTTTTTCATCATTTATTATCATTTGAGACTCGACTTAATAAATATTCTACATCATCGAATCACTCATGCACTACTGACGAGGATATTCTTTAAGTATCACGACCATAATTATCCATGCCTTCACGGGCCGAGAATATTTGTGTATTCATTAATGGTCGTGATCATGCCAACATTTGTCCATCAATGCACTACGAGCCAATGAGGACTTTTACCACATCATTTGTAACATTATGGTCATGATTACACCGAATAATCCCTGGTCATAATCATACCAAGTCCATCATGCACTACAGAGCCACAGATGACTTTCAACATAATATAAACATGAGGATGTTGACAATGATATAAGAATTCAATAAAACAAGTTCAAGAATTAATTTATCTAGGAACTAATAACGTCCAAATTGTCAACATGATCTTCGCTTTGTAGAGTAAAATTCAATAATGCTCGGAAGAAAATTTCCACAAAAGATCTTTGGATGAAGCCTTAAATATCGAGGATATTCCACTAATTTCATGGAGTATAGAAGTTAAAACTTTAACTTTTGAGTATAATAACGAATGGAATAAAAAAGAAATCACCGTGCATGCGGTACTTGCCGCGTAGAGCGAGTTATTCAATGAGAATAATAAATAACGGAACCGGTCAAAGAAATTCGCACCAAGCGAGGATGTTCCAACATAATATCTGAGAATGGAATAACAACGAAATCACCATGCATGCGACTTGCCGCATAAGCGAGTTATTCAACGAGAATACTAATAAAGGGCGGAATCGGTCCGCCATGTAAAACGCATGACGAGGATATTCCAGCAGAATAATAATAAAAAGCGGAACCGGTCGGCGTAAAATGCATGACGAGGATATTCAATGAGAATAATAAAAGGCGGAATCGGTCCCGTAGAAACGCGCATGAGCGGGATATTCTAACGAGAATAGTAAAGGCGGAATAATAGAAGAATGTCACCAAGTATAGGGTAGAATGGCGTATCTGAGTTATTCCACGAGAATAATAAGCAATGGAATAACAACAGTTCTCTTCATGAATAAGAAAGAATAACACCCCTTACGAATACAACAAATAATATTCCCTACCTTAAGAATAAAATCTTTGGATATATAAGTAGTGAAGTAGCGAGAATACTTTTTCTTCTTCTCTCTATAGTTTTCTCTCTACAGAGTTTGATGAATTCGTAAGAAAATAATGAAGGAATGAGCTTATTTATAGAAAATGGAATTTGCATAGTAACTAACTCATGAGCGGTCCAGATTGATTTACTTTAATCTGACGGTCCATATTTTTAAAGCAAAATCTTTTAAATAAAATATAATATATTCTATTTATAATCTAATAAAGCGAATAACTTTATAAAAGATTTTACTATGCAAATACTATCGAACCTTATGCAAACACTCTGCATAATAAAATATAATATATTCAAATTATTGTCTAATAAAAGCAGATAGCTTTATAAAAGTATTTTGTTTTATATAAAAGATTTTACTATGCAAAAAACACTATCTGAGATTTATACGACACTATGCGTAATAGAATATAATATATTCTATTTATAGAATAACTTTATAAAAGTATTACATTTTATATAAAAGATTTTTACGTATTATTACATTAATAATACCAACAAAAGCTGAGTGACTTATCACGTAAGCATCAATAATCAAATCTTGTGCTACTATATCAACCACGCAGCGTATTCTTGTACTTTTTAACAGGGTGTTTCAACAGTTAACAGTAAAACTTCCGTAGTTATTTTCATAAAGTATTTTTGTCGTTTTCTCAATCAAGCAATAATTCCGTTAATAGGGTCCACCAATGATTGTCTTGGTTATACGAATATTCCCTGTTAAAAGCGAATATTCTCCAGACCAATCAAATATTATATAACAACTTGCGTACTTTTGCAAAAATTATAAATATTACCCACAACTATAACATTATATCAATTTCACTCCATAATATTCAAAAATAATATTTATAGAAAATTCATCTTTATTCAAAAAGTTGGGGTTTTACAATCTCTCCTTCTTATGAAATTTAGCCCTCGAAATTAAGTGCGATACACGGTATATTGAAGAGGTAAGGATACCTTGATTTCATTTGATTCTAACTCCCAAGTCATTTCCTCAACATCGTGGTTTCTCCACAAAACTTTGACTTGAGGTATAACCTGGGCGTAGAATATGTTCCTTCTTATCAAGATTTGAACATGAATCTCTTCATACGTTAAATCTTCCATTTATTTAAATCGGTTCTAACTCAATAATGTGGTTCGGGTCTTCCACATATTTACGTAACATGGCTATGTGAAAAGCGTTATGAACACGAGACATACTTGGCGGTAAAAGCGAGTCTATAGGCCCGATTCCTACTCGATCAAGGATTAAAAATGGGTAGATGAATCGAGGATTGAGCTTTCTCTCTTTCCAAATCTCGTAACTCCTTTCCATGGAAGCAACACGTAACAACACATGATCTCTATATCGAATTCCCGCCCTTTCGATGAAGATCAACATAACTCTTTTGTCGATCTTGTGAGGTTTTTTATACGTTCTTAGTAGTCATCGTACCAACTCTGGTCCCAACAACGTTGCTTCACCCACCTCATCCCAAATCTTTGGAGAAACGACACTTTCTTCCATACAACGCTTGAATGGAGCCATGCCAATACTTGTTTGATAAGCTGTTATTGTAGGAAAACTCCACGATGGTAAGAACTTGTCCCAACTTCCCTTGAAATCAAGGACAAATAGTCTTAATAGATCTTCAAGAGTTTGAATAGTCCTCTCCGATTGTCAGGTCCGTCTCGAGGATGATATCGCCGAGCTAAATCGTAAATCTGTGCCCATAGCTTTTTTGCAAACTAACCCAAAATCACGAAGTGAATCTTGGGTCTCGATCGAAAACTATGGATCTTTGGCATACCATGCAATCTTACAACCTCGTTTATGTACATCTGAGTAAGGCGTTCAAGTGTATAAGTTTCTCGTGTCGGTAAGAAATGAGCAGACTTGGTCAATCTATCAACAATGACCCAAATCGCATCAATGTCTTGAGAAACTTTGGGAAGACCAATAACAAAATCCATGGTAATGTGCTCCCACTTCCATTCTGGAATTTCAAGTGGTTGCAATGGACCTTTTAGTACTTGATGCTCGCCTTGACGACTCGTTGACACGTTAGACACCTTGAGATAAGCAAATATTTATCTCTCTCTTCATATTGCCCCACCAAAATGTATGTCGAAGATCATGATACATTTTGGTACTCCCGAGATGGATTGCAAGCGGTGTGTTGTGCGCCTCCATCATGATTTTATACTTTAAATCGGGTCGTTAGAACACAAAGTCCGGAGTTGACTCAAGTATTCCTTCTTCATCGATTTTGCTTTGGCATAGCACCTTCTTCCTCATACGCATCAGCTCCGGATCTTTAACTTGAGCAGCTTTAATTTTATCAATTAAAGTCGGTTCTAATCGTATATTTGTCATCATCACGTGGGTCCATGGAGTCTTTATCTCTATCTCCATCCTTTGCAAGTCATACAAAATAGGCCTTTGCGTTGACAATATTGCATTCGTACCCGCATATGATCTTCTACTCAATACGTTAGCTACCACATTCGTTTTTCCAGGATGGTATTGGATAGTATGATCATAATCTTTCAACCGTTCAAGCCAACGTCGTTGTCGCATGTTGAGTTCCTTTTGAGTGAAGAAATATTTGAGGCTTTTATGATCCGTAAAGATCTCCACTTTCTCCCCATACAAGTAATGCCTCCAAATCATTAGTGCGAAGACAACGGTTTTGCTAACTCTAGATCATGAGTAGGATAATTCCTCTCATATTCTTTGAGTTCTTAGTGAGGCATAAAGGCTATGACTTTCCCATGTTGGATGAGAACACATCTTAACCCTTTGCTAGAAGCATCACTTTGTAGATGACAAATCCTCCGAACCGGATGGTATTGTCGAGCAGTCTTTGAAATGAGTCTCTCTTGAGTTCTTGAAAACTCTTCTCACATTCCTCGCTCCAATAGAACTTTGTATCTTTCCGAGTCGACTTAGTCGATGGAGTAGCGATTCGAGAAAACCCTTCTACGAATCTCGATAATAACCATTTAAGCAAGAAAGCTACGTCGCCGATCATCGATTTAGGTTGCTCCCGACTTTGAATAGCTTCAATCTTTCTTTGGGTCAGCAGATATTCCATGACTTGATACCACGTGCCCAAGGAATGCTACTTCCTCAAGCCGAACTCACATTTCTTCAACTTGGCATAAAGCTTATATTCACGAAGCTTTTGGAGTATCGACCTCAAGTGTTGCTTTCATGATCTTCACGGGTTTTGGAATATATTAGGATGTCATCAATAAAGAGCGACCACAAAGTGATCCAAATATTTTTGAATACTCGGTTCATCATATCCATGAAGGCAAAGAGGAGCATTAGTCAATCCAAAGGACATGACTAGAATTCATAATGCCCGTCTGGGAGTTACGAAAGCCGTCTTTGGAATGTCATCGGTTCTAATCTTCAATTGGTGATATCCGGAACGAAGATCAATCTTTGAAAAGAATTTGGCTCCTGCTGGTTGGTCAAACAGGTCATCAATACGTGGCAATGGGTACCTATTTTTGATGGTGACATGATTCAACTTCCGATAATCAATACAAAGTCGCATACTCCCATCTTTCTTCTTCACGAATAGAGCGAGGAGCACCCCAAGGAGAAGTACTTGGGGCGAATAAAGCCAATGTCTAACAATTCCTGCAGTTGAGTTTTTAACTCCTGAAGTTCAATACGAGCCATTCGATATGGGGTTTTAGAAATGGGTTTTGTACCAGGTTCAAGGTCGATACAAAATTCAATTTCACGCTCTGGGGGTAGGCCAGGAAGTTCTTCGGGGAATACGTCAGAAAATTCATTAACAATAGAAATATTATTTAAAACTGACGTATTTTTGTTTAGATCTGTGACATGAGCTAAGAAAGCTTGACATTCGTTTTTCAATAAACGAATAGCTTTATGACTTGAGATGACAATGATTGATTTTAATGGTTTGGTTGCTTGAATTCGCATAATAGGTTGATTCAGAATATGAAAGCTAACAACCTTACAAAAACTATCAATTTTTGCATGATGAGTAGTTAACCAATCAATCCCTAGAATTACATCAAATGCAAGTATTTTTAATGCAATAAGATCGAGGTAATGTGTGGGTACCAACTTGAACCAAACAAGACATATAAGCTAGTGGATGTAATGAAGGTTTCTCCCAACGGAGTTTCCACAGATAAGTCAAAGTCTAATTTCTCCTGAGTCAAATTTAATCGTTGGCGCAAGTAGGAGAAATAAAAGAATGGGTAGAACCGATATCGAATAAAGTATAGACTTATTTAGAGTTTATGATAAGCTTACCGTGATGACCTCATTCGGGTTCCTTGCTTTACGGGAGGTCACAACAAACGCCTCTCTCCTTGCACTTCTGGCTTTGACTTTTTCCGGGATGACCTTTGGTGCCTCCATCCTAGTGAATTTGTCTTGGTGAGCGACAAAAATCGGGCTAAGTGACCTTCTCTTCCACAATTATAACATGCTTTGGACAGCATCACGCAATTTGGACTAATGTGTCCCTCCCCTCCGTATTTGAAGCATATTATAGGTGGTATTTCTCCTTCCTTAACAATGGGTGCTGGTGTTGACGTCTTTCCATCATTGTTGAATCTCCTCTTCTTGAAATGTCCATTCTTATTGTTTTGGCCCTAATTACCACCAAGTGGTTACCATTTCGCCACGTTGATTCCTCCACGCTTGTTGTCACCACTTCGATGACTGCTCTCACTGGTATTATCATTTTGCCGGCTGCTCTCTTTTGGTTGCATTGACTCGTTATCGCGCTCCACCAACTGAGCCCTATTTACAACATCTGAATACAAACACAGTTTATGAGAAATAAGATGTTGGCGTATCTCCGCTTCCAACCTCTTAAAAACATTAGCGCCATTTCTCTTCATTATCCACTAAGTGGGACATAAAACAGGATAACTCCGTAAATTTTGCCTCGTGTTGTGACACGGTCATATTGTTTTGCTCCAATTTGATAAACTCCACCTCCTTCGTATGACGAATACTTTCGGGAAAGTATTTGTCGTTGAAGCGACTCTTGGAACTTCTCCCAAGACATCTTGATCTGGCGGAGTTGAATACGTTTTACCAATTCTCACCAAGAATCGGCTCTCTCGCGCATGTCATAAAAGGCGGCAGAAGGAACCTTCGCTCTCTCGGAGCATCCCAAGACATCAAATATCTTGGTGATCTGCTTTATTCATGCTTCCGCCATAAGTGGTTTTGGCTCTCCCTTAAACTCCGGTGGTCCCAGCTCCTTGAACTGTTTAGCGGTGACCGCCCGAGAGTTTTCATTGTTTCCACCTACATTTTGGACAGGAGCCACTCTCGTCTGCTGTTGCATGAATTGCATAAAGCCTCTAAACAATCCATCATTCATCATTTGGTCAGTGTTGTTGTTTGCATGAGGATTGTCGCCTTCCTGATGCACATTCTCCTGATTATTGATATGTAGAGACTCAACGGTTTCTTTTGCTCCATTGCTATTCTCAACATTTTCGGATGTCATTTTCAGATACTGCCACAAAACAAAGGTTAATTGATATGTAACATAATATCTCTAAACTTTGACTAACCAATTTAAATACAAAATAAATTTAAGTAGGTCCTACTTAGTGAAGGAATTCCCCTGCCTCCCTCCTAGTTCTAGTCTCACATCTTAGTCGGGATCATATCCTAAGCATTGATACTGTTGTGACGCCCCCAAAATTAGGTATACATCACCCATCTTGGGTGCTTGAGATATATGATGTAATTCAAATACAACTTACTAATACAACTGTCGTGTAAAATACGACAAAACATAAACTGTGAGTTTGAATACAAATATTGTCTACTAGAGATTATACAAACTCAAAAGGAGTCATCATTACAATTATTATCATACTATTTCACAGAATAGTGAGGTCTACTAATGCTATCCTCTGGACCATCACTCCGTTCCCCGACTCGTCCCAGCTATATTCTCATTTCTTGAAGAGAACAGTGAAAGAAAGGGTGAGCTCAACTAGCCCAGTAATATATATTATGACTAAGATAATGCAGGATAAATTATCATTAGTCTCCAACAATGTTAAACTGATAAAATATAATAGACATCAAGTTTAACTGCAGCAGAACAAGCAATCCATTAAAAGAGTCAAGTAGAAAATAAAATCTACTATCTTTTATGATTAAAAGGTTTTCATCATCATTATCATCTTTGAGACTCGACAATAAATATTCCACATCATCGAATCACCCCTGCACTACGGCCAAGGATATTCTTTAGTATCACGACCACAATTATCCATACACTACGGGCCAAGAATATTTGTGTATTCATTAATGGTCATGATCATGCCAACAATTGTCCATCAATGCACTACGGGCCAATGAGGACTTTTACCACATCATTTGTAACATTACGGCCATGATTACAACGAATAATCCACGGTCATAATCATACCAAGTCCATCTACGCACCTTCAAGCCACGAGATGACTTTCAACATAATATAAACATGAGGATGATGACAATGATATAAGAATTCAATAAAACAAGTTCAAGAATTAATTTATCTAGGCACTAATAACGTCCAAATTGTCAACATGATACTGCTTTATAGAGTAAAATTCAAGAATGCTCAGAAGAAAATTTTCACAAAAAGATACTGGATGAAGCGCAAATATCAAGGATATTCCACTAATTTCATGGAGTACAAAAGTCAAAACTTTAACCAACTGAGTATAATAACGAATGGAATAACAAAAGAAATCACCGTGTATGCGGTGATTTAGACAGATGAGTTATTCCAATGAGAATAATAAATAGCGGAACGGTCAAAGCGAAATTAGACCAAGCGAGGATGTTCTAACAGAATAATATAGAATGGAATAACAACGAAATCATCATGCATGCAGACTTGGCAGACAGAGAAAAGTTATTCCAATGAGAATACTAATAAGGGCGGAATCGGTCCCAGAAACGCATGCATGGGATATTCCAATAGAATAATAATAAAGAGGCGGAACTAGGTTAGGCAGAAACGCATGAGCAGGATATTCTAATGTAGAATAGTAAAAGGCGGAATAATAGAAGAATGTCACCAAGTATAGGGTGAATCACAGATATCTGAGTTATTCCAATGAGAATAATAAGCAATGGAATAACAACAGTTCTCTTCATGAATAAGAAAGAATAACACCCCTTATGAATACAACAAATAATATTCTCTACCTTAAGAATAAGAGTACTGGATATATAAGTAGTGAAGTAGCAGAATACTTTCTTCTTTCTCTCTATAGTTTCTCTCTACAGAGTTTCAAATTGAATTGTAAAAGAAAATAATGAAGGAATGAGCTTCTATTTATAGAAAATGGACTACATAGTAACTAACTCATGAACGGTCCAGATTGATTTACTTTAATCTGACGGTCCATATTTAAAGCAAAATCTTTTAAATAAAATATAATATATTCTATTTATAATCTAATAAAATGAATAACTTTATAAAAGATTTTACTATGCAAATACTATGCAGGCACTATGCAAATACTATGCATAATAAAATATAATATATTCTAATTATTGTCTAATAAAACAGATAGCTTTATAAAAGTATTCTGTTTTATATAAAAAGATTTTAATATGCAAAATACTATGCAGACACTATGCAACACTATGCATAATAGAATATAATATATTCTATTTATAGAATAACTTTATAAAAGTATTACATTTTTATATAAAAGATTTTTATTATTACATTAATAATACCAACAAAACCGAAAGTGACTTATCACGTAAGCATCAATAATCAATACTGCAGTGCGCTACTTATGCAACCACGCCGTATTATTGTATACTTTAACAGGGTGTTTCAACAGTTAACGGTAAAACTTCCGCCGTTATTTTCATAAAGAATTTTTGTCGTTTTCTCAATCCGATAATAATTCTGTTGTGGGGTCCACCATTGATTGTGCCGTTGTACGAATATTCCCTGTTAAAACGAATATTCCCTGTTAAAACGAATATTCCCCGACCAATCGAATATTATATAACAACTTGCGTACTTTGCAAAATTTATAAATATTACCCACAACTATAACATTATATCAATTTCACTCCATAATATTCAAAAATAATATTTATAGAAAATTCATCTTTATTCAAAAAATTGGGATTTTACATTTTATGTATGAATTCAGCTTGTTTCCAAACGAGTCAGGCCCGAGTTTCAAACTTAAATAAGTCGAGTCAAGCATGACTTGTTTATATTTTTATATATTTCATTTTTTACCTTTTTGGTCAAAAAATATATTAATAAAATATTTTTTTGTATTCTATTTAAATAATTATTTAACAAGTCGAGCTCGACTTGGACTAAATGAACGGGGCTCGAGTTAAACATCACAGTGTTTGAACTCGTTTGATTTAACCAAACGGATTAAATGTCTTATTCAAACTTGACTCGTTAACAAGCTCGAGTTGAGCAAGTCGAGCCGAACGAGACTCGCAGGCATCCAGTTCGTTTACTGACAAATGAATGAATTCACGTGTAAAAATATCAAAAACTCAACTCCATTGTGTGTAAGGGTGTAAACGAGTCGAACGGGAGCGAACAGAGAATTACTCGAATTCGACTCGAAATGATAAATTCGTACTCGAATTCGGCTCGAATTCAAATTATATTTGAAAAATCCTACTCATATTTGACTCGACTCGAATATTTATTACTCGAATTCGATTCGACTCAACTCGAATATTTATTCAAACTACTTGTGAACTTTAAATTCAAGCTCGAATTCGAGTATCCACATAATAACTAGTTTTATAAATAAATATAATTATAAATTAAATTTGTTATTTTACTGAGAAAATATATTTATTATTAAACTTTACAAATATAAAATCACAATTAAAATTAAAAAAAAACAAAATAATAACTAATTATCCTAATTTGATTTAAATTTGTATATATTATAAGAGAATGTATCGAACATCTAATCGAATATGTATTAATCGAGTATGTATCGAATCACAATCAAAAATTCGAGTAGTTTGAATCTTAAACGAGTCGAGTATAACTTTGCTCAGATTCTACTCATATTTTTATTCAAACTATTTTTAATGCTCAGATTTGGATCATATTATTAATGAATCCGAGTCTCGCTCGTTTTTTTTGAGTCGAACTTGAACTGTGTTGGCTCGTTTACTGCCTTAATTGTGTGTTCATCATATTAGACTATTACTGTAATAAATACTTATGTATTACAGTTATGTTGTTAGCGTCTCACTTATTGGACGATTCGAGTATTTTATGTAAAGATTCTAAACAAGGACTTTGGATTCAAATAATCAAATGAACCTTAACAAGTGGTATTAATTTTAAACTGCTCCCCATTATTCAATCATTTAATAGTCAGTCATTCTTTAATAATAATAATAAATGATGATTACAACTTACGAGTAAGGGTATAAATAATTTGATTCGACTCTAATATTGAGTTTTTCAGTTTTGATTTATAAAATTTATTGAGTATCAAATAAAGTTTGACTAAGATTCGTCTAGTTATCGAGTCGGGTACAATCTCGAATTTGGTTCGAATATCAATAGAAAATTATAATTTAAAAATATTTGAGTAATTTATCGAACTTTATATTTCGATTCGAACTCGAATTGAACTTTTAATTAAGCGAATATAAATTGAACTGTTTTCTCATTTTACAACCTTAATTACGAGTCAGACTGATCTGACTGAGTTGTATTAATGTGGTTCTTATTGTTAACTTTGTTCTTCCAAACAATGATGGGCACAATACGGCAAGGGGTCATTTGAAAAAAGTAATCCCTCTTTAAAATAGTAATAATAAATATAATTTGACCACTTCAAGAATTGAATCCTTTTTCCAGGAACTTTTCTATGTTTTTATTGAAATTATATTTGGTGATTTTTTTTTTTTTACTATTTTCTCTTTTTCACAATAAAAGAGTCACTTTGTCAATTTATTTTGTTTCACAAAAAGAGTTCTCTGTGGATATCATCAAATTTGTAAGTAAAATTTCATATTATACATCACCACTACTAAACAAACAACTCATATTTATGCTAAACATAGAACTCAAGTATTTGCAAGTTCCCAGTGTTATTTTTCCTTCTTGGCATCTTGTGGCAGCTGGAGACCCATAAGGCCTAGTAAATTGGTAGCAGGACCAGGAAGTCCTTCTTGAGAAGAAAAGGAGTCAAGAAAGCTTTTCACAAGGTTCAGATCCACATCTATTGGAGTAAACTCCTCGTCCATGTTTCCTGCAACAGCATTTGATGTTCCCTGCAGTAAAGTTTATGCAAAACATCACGAGTATTAGAACCAAGAATGAAATAGAACAAGTTAAATGCTGAAATGACACAGAAATGTCTACAAAGCCTAGAATAAAAAAACACAATGGTTATTCACTAAAACGCCAGCTTTATGATAAGCATTGATTACGCCATCCATTTTCTCTTTCAGATATGATGGAACAAGTTGGCATATAAGAAAAGTAGCCAACACTAATTCTGGGCAAGCTGAATATAATTGAAATATTTTAGAAGATAGAGAAGAAAAAAGGTTGAAGAAAACAAATTTAATGGTTTTGTATAACTAACCTCCTCTTTCTTTACAGCCTGCTCATTTGCACGGACAAAACTTTTGTTGAGCGTTGTGGTCTTTAGTTCTTCACTCAGAGCATCAGAATAGGAACCCATGAAAGAATCCCCTACTTCATTATCCGCAGAAGGCTCCATATCATCACTCTCATAATCGGAGTCATCTGCTCATATACATTATCTTACACTGTTACCCTTTGATTTCAATACTTCAAAGATAAGAGTAGTAACTTGCATGCAATTATATTGACGTAGCCTGGATGCAAATTTTTATAGGGATAGCTTCAGTATATAAGGCCACAGATCACATATGAAATCTTTATCACCGACTTTGAGCTTTCCACAGAATTTGGCTTCCTTTAAAGAAAAGGCTGGATATTACTGGTACCTATGTAATTAATTTTTACAGTGCTGCACAACCTCTCTTTTTTCCATGGTATGGCTATTAATCTAGTTAAGAGTCAAGACACTCAAAATTTATCAGCAAGGACAGACTAGGATAACAGCAAGCAAGAAGATCAATGAAATATTGATCTCCATATTTAATCTAAATATATTGACCAAAGTCATCAAACTGGAAATCGCACTTAGATATCAGTATCTCTAAATTGGGGGAAAGAACTCGAGTTCTCAAAGCGTACATGTACTTAAGTTTTCTTTTTTCTTTTTTTCCTTTTGACTAATCACGTATTTATGCCCCAACAATGTAGAACTTGGACTTTTCTATTTTTTAAGATAGAATAAAATACCATGAGAAAGAAATCATCATCAAAAGAAAAATACATTGATACAAATAGGCATCAAGTGATATAGAAATCATGCCACAGAATGTAATGAAAATAATCCTAGTTCTTACCAAAATCCATGTCTGAGGAGGAACCTTCTTCAATATCAACATCACTACCAGCACCTTCAGAACCAGGAACTTTCATTACCGACTCTATGTCTTTTATGAAACGCTCCGCATCAAAATCCACATCTTTTAGGTTTCTGCAAGAAGAAAGTAACAAAATGCATCACTTATTAATATTATAGCATGTACCGCAATAATATTAGAATAAAGATAAACACAGTCTGAAAAAACTGGTTCGCCTATCATACCAATGAAAATTTTCACTTCTATGGAAACTAAAACTACATTAACCAAAGACTTCACACTTGAGGTGGTCAAAATCTGATTCATGTACAGTTACACTCCTAAGACCCATCACAGCTTCTTTAACAAAACTAATACTTTGTAAATAACTTTTTTTCGCTAAACGTCAAATAATAAGAAGTTGAGGGATATTAATTTCTGCTATAATCAATGAAAAACCGGTTGACTTGTGGATAAATGTAGACTAACCTGTTCTCTGGAACCTCTGCTCCCTCATAACTAGACATTTTTTGAACAAATGCTTGCATAGATTTTGCGATCTCCCCAAGACCATAATCTTCACCAGATGAGAGATCAGCATCCTGTTGCTCTTTTGATTTCTGTTTCTTTTTATCTTTCAAGTTATAAAGTTCCATCTCCTTCTCCCTCTCAAAAAGAGCAGCATTTAACTCATCCTCCCCATTGTAGAGCCAAGAATCATCATCCGATGGGAGGAGCTCCTGACCCTTGAAATTATAAGCTGAACAGGGAAGATCAAGAATTTCATCTATGCGCCTTATTGGAGCACTCAAAATATCACTGTAACAACAGTAACATCTCAGCATTGATAGAAGTATATATAAAAAAACACCGGTAACAGTGCCATCAAAATGGAAAATTGCTAGCAACAGTAGACAAAGCAGTTATATCACAAGTAAAATAGTTATAAAGGCGGAATTAACAAGGAGTGCAGACAATAAAAAGCAGAAGTATGCCATAACATTCAGCTGTTTCACCCGGAAAAGGAAGGGGGCAAGCGAAGAGGTGTTCAGGAAAAGAATAGCATGGGAACAGGGAATTACTTAATGTTCTTGGTGCATTTGATTGTCTCAAGCACATCTAAAAAGTAAAGAATATCAGAGCTGTATTAGGCTAGAACCACGCCCCATACTAATCTATAAGGAGACATCAAAAACTATTTATATCACAACGTTCACAGCTAAGCTAACTGAGCTGCAACTATGAGCAACAACTTGTGTTTTCAATTGTTACATGTGTACACTGGAATTGATTAAATGCATATTCCAGATAAATTGAGCTAAACTCAAACTTTTTAAGCGAGTTTTCCAAATGTCTTATGGTCATTGGTTATCAAAGGGACTAATGGAGTACTCCAATTCACAGTCTGAACTAAAACAAGTTGCATAAACTGTAAATTAGAAAGAAAAAAAAAACCATATAGCATACCTTGCTCTAGAATGCAAAGAACTGTTCCTGTAATACTCTTCAGCATTCTCCATTAATCCCCGGTACTCCTTTGACCCAGGAAGCAACCCTCTGAAATAACCACTCTTCTCCAAGCTCTCCCTAAATGCCTCCCACGTACTCCCTTTCCCCTCCGCCCCCTCCCTTTTCCTCAGCTGATAAATCATCTCAAACCCACAAGCAATCTTCATCCCTAACTCGGCCTCAGCATATCCTCCCTCACTCCTACCCGGCATTGGATAACACTTGGGTGCCTGAAACGTCTGCTGCACTAACTGCCCATACATTGCCCTTGACATTTTAGTCAACACCTCAACAAAATCCTCCCCACTCCCATTTGGCAAAAACCCATCCATTTTAGCAGCATATTTCATCGAATCAATATCTCTATCATAAAACCCCTCTACAGCTAAAGAAATCAAACAAGGCTCGTGCTTTAATATCTGTGCCACTGAAACCGGAACCCTGACCCTAACTTTATGAATATTTCGGTCCGGTCTTTCTGAAAAGCCTTTGACTCGGTTTTTAATTGATAACTGGACCGCATCTGCAGCTATGGATTTGCTTTCTTCTGAATTTATAAGGAATAACAGTGAATTCAAGAGCGTGGGAGTGGAGGGGTAGTGGGATTTTGGGATAATACAGAGATTACCGTGGCGAATGAAGACACGGTTAGTGCTATTGTTAGGATTCAGCCAGCGGGGGAGGTGGAAAGCGGCTTCAATGAGGAGAAACTCACCGTCGGTGTCCCAAATGCGGATAGAGAGATCGGGGAACTGCCGCGAAATTTTGAAAAGGAGGAATACTACGAACCATTCGTCTTCCAGGTTATCGCCGTAACGGAGCTTGCCGTGGAGATGGAGGATTTGGTCGGCGGATGAGGGAGAGAGTGTGAAGGGCTCGTGTTGCCAGATATAGTTGGAGGTGTGAGGAGAGAGAAAATGGAGGATTTCGAGGTGGAGCGATTGAAGCTGAGCGGTGGAGCTAGGGTTTGGGGATTGGGTGGGAATGGGGAAGTCCGGGAAGATAGAGAAGAATACGGTGTCGTCTGTTAGTCTAGAGAAGCTCTTCTGAGAAAAAATTGAGGAGGAGGAAGAAGGGTCGGTCTCTTCTGCCATTGCTCTGCTTAGTTCTTCTTCTGAGTGTGCCTGCCGACTTTCGTTTGGAGAGATGGAGGGTTCTAGAGGGGTTTTAAATGGACCAAGGCGGTTTGGTTTGGATCCGGAATTGGTTAGAGTCGGTTGAATATATTTACAAAATACATAAAAAAATAAAATGATAAAAATTTGTTTAATTTTAGTGAATGAAGATCTCATAAGATAGAATATTAAATAAATTAAAGAAAAGTCTTAAAAGGTTTCTATCTTAAGTCTTAACAATAAAATAAGGTAGTTGACATAAATGAAGAATAAAGTTAAAATATAATTATTCTATTTTATAAAACAAAATACTACTGCTATCATTTACTACATGCTAAGAAAGTACATAAATAAAATCACAACGTCTAATTATCTTCCCTCAACTGTAGTGGCTACCATCCAACATACTATAATTTTACTGGCCAATATAGTACTACTCCGGTACTCCCTCCCTTCTAAATATAAATATAATTTAATTTTTTAAAGTATTTAAATTAATATAATTCATTTCACCGGTGAAAATAATTAGTTACAAATTTAGATAGTTTATAATTTTATTATTTGAAATTAAATAGTACATATTTTTTTAATTTTAAAATATTCTATAATATACGGGACAATTCTTTTTCAGGGATCCGGTTACCGTTAATTTTATATTCCCTCCGCTTTCTAATATATGTCGTTTTAGAGTTGTACACAAATATTAAGGTAATAATTGTATAACATTAACTATAATATCAATTGTCTATATTGCCCTTGTGACGCCCCCAAAATTAGGTATACATCACTCATCTTTACGCCGTCGAGATACATGGTACAAAATTAAATACAATGCTGTATGCAATACGACAAAACATAATGTGAGTTTGAATACAATTATTGTCTACTAGAGATTATACAAACTCAAAAGGAGTCCTCATTACAATTATTAACATACTATTTCACGTAATAGTGAGGACTACTAATGCTATCCTCCTGACCGCCACTCCGTTCCCGACTAGTCCTCGTTATATTCTCATTTCAAAAGAACGTTGAAAGAAAGGGTGAGCTCAACTAGCCCAAAGAAGAAATATTATGACTAAGATAATGCGAGAATAAATTATCGTTAGCCTTCAACAATGTTAAACCGATAAAATATAACAACATCAAGTTTAATCAGAAGCGGAACAAGCAATCATTAAAAGAGTCAAGTAGAGAATAAAATCTACTATCTTTTATGATTTAAAAGGTTTTTCATGACTTTTATCATTTGTGACTCAAATTTTAATAAATAATCCACATCACCGAATCACCCACGACTACTTTGGCCAAGGATATTCTTTAAGATCACGACCACAAATTATCCATGACTTCTACCAAGGACATTCGTGTATTCATTAATGGTCATGATCATGCCAACAATCGTCCATCAATGCATCATGGGCCAACGATAACTTTTACAACATCATTTGTAACATTACGGCCATGATTACAAAGAATAATCCTCGGTCATAATCATACCAAGTCCATCTACGCACCATGTGCCACAGATGACTTTCAACATAATATAAACATGAGGATGATGACAATGATATAAGAATTCAATAAAACAAGTTCAAGAATTAATTTATCCAGAAACTAAAAATGTCCAAATTATCAACATGATACTGCTTTGTAGAGTAAAATTCAAGAATGATCAGAAGAATATTTCCATGAAAAGATACTGGATGAAGTGAAAATATCAAAGATATTCTACTAATTTCATGGAGTATGTAAGTCAAAACTTTAACCAACCGAGTATAATAAAGAATGGAATAACAAAAGAAATCACTATGTATGCGGACTTGATGTAGGCAGTTATTCCAATGAATAATAATAATCTTAACCGTGTCGTGCAAAATTTGCACCGATGGATGTTCCACGGAATAATAAAGATCGAACCAGTCAGGTGTAAAACACATGATGTGATGTTCCAATAGAATAATAATAAATACGGAACCAATTCCTTGTAAAACACATGCATGTGATATTCCAACAAAATAATAATAAAGATTTTAACCAGTCCGATGTAAAACACATGCATGCAGGATGTTCCAATGTAATAATAGAAGAATGTCACCAAGTATAGGGTAAATCACAGATACAAAGTTATTCCAATGTAATAATAACCAATGGAATAACAATGATTCTCTTCATGAATAAGAAAGAATAACACCCCTTACATTAGTAGTAGATTGAATATCGCAGAAGTGTAGTAATGAGAATACTCTTTTTCTTTTCTCTTATTCTCTCTATACATTCTCTCTCTATAGCTTGAATGAATTCGTGAAAAATAATGAAGCATTAGGCCTCTATTTATAGAAGATTTCTAGCTTAGCACTTGAAATGTGAAAAAGCAAGTGGCTCGATTCGATTTGGTGATGTGAAAAGAAAAGTGGTTTGGCCTTTGTAATGTGAAACGACAATTGGTTCGATGCACGTATAATATGAAACGGCAAGTGGTTTGGACGTCGGTAAAGGTAGTTACTATCGACGAAGGTAATTACTATTGATGAAGGTAATTACTATCGACGAAGGTAATTACTATTAACGAAGAGACTCTTAGATGATGACATATGGCCCCCCATAAAATAACCAAACTTACCACAAACGCGTCTCATAATAGACTCTTTATATACATCAAGGATTGAATAAATATTACCACAAATCATTTTATTTTTAATCAACACATATTTAATCTTTCAACAATTATTAATCATTTATAACTTGTCGTCTCAATTATTGATTTAATAATATAACATATTATCTGAGATGATCTTGTGACTTTAATTGAATCAATAATATAATAGATATGATGCAGCAATTTCGTGAAGCAATAATTGAGTATAGTTGAGTGACTTCTCACGTAAGCATCAATAATCAATACAGGTGTAGCTACTATGCAACCACAGCGTAGACATTGTATTTTTTTACTACGGTAGTTAGTTCAGCTTTTAACGGTAACACCTCCGCCCGTATATTTTTATAAAGTATTTTTGTCGTTTTTTCAATCAGAAAATAATTCCGTTGTGGGGTTCACTAATGATCTTGCCGTCGCATTTAATATTTCCCATAAAAAAGAATATTCCCTACCAAACGAATATTTTATAACAACTTGCTTACTTTGCAAAATTTATAAATATTACCCACAACTATAACATTATATCAAATTTACTCCATAATATTCAAAATAATATTTATAGAAAATTCATCTTTATTTATAAAGTTGGGGTCTTACAACCTCCCTTCTTATGAAATTTTGCCTCGAAATTAGGGTACGTACACGGTATGTCAAGAGGTAAGGATACCTTGATTTCATTTGATTCTAACTCCCAAGTCATTTCCTCAACATCGTGGTTTCTCCACAAAACTTTGACTTGAGGTATAACCTTGAGCGTAGAATATGTTCCTTCTTATCCAAGATTTGAACAGGAACCTCTTCATACGTTAAATCTTCCGCTATTTCTTTCGGTTCTAACTCAATAATGTGGTTCGGGTCTTTCACATATTTACGTAACATGGATATGTGAAAAACGTTATGAACACGAGACATACTTCAAGCAGAAAGCGAGTCTATAGGCCACAGTTCCTACTCGATCGAGGATTAAAAATGGGCCGATGAATCGAGGATTGAGTTTTCCTCTCTTTCCAAATCTCGTAACTCCTTTCCATGGAGCAACACGCAACAACAAATGATCTCCTATATCGAATTCCACGTCCTTTCGATGAAGATCAGCATAACTCTTTTGTCAATCTTGTGAGGTTTTTATACATTGTCGGATCGTTTGAATCTTTTCCGTAGTCATACGCATTCAAACTTCTGGTCCCAACAACGTTGCTTCACCCACCTCATCCCAAAGATATCTTGGAGAACGACACTTTCTTCCATACAACGCTTTGAATGGAGCCATGCCAATACTTGTTTGATAACTGTTGTTGTAGGAAAACTCTACCAATGGTAAGAACTTGTCCCAACTTTCCTTGAAATCAAGGACACGAGTCTTAATAGATCTTCAAGAGTTTGAATAGTCCTCTCCGATCGTCGTCGTCCGTTCGAGGATTATATCTTCGAAGCTAAATCGTAAGTCTGTGCCCATAGCTTTTTGTAAACTAACCCAAAATCGAAGTGAACATTGGGTCTCGATCGTAAACTATGGATCCCAAGATACCATGCAGTCTTACAATCTCGTTTATATACGCGAGCAAAGACGTTCAAGTGTATATGTGAAACCCCAGATTTTATGAATAAAGAATTAATTTTCTCGAAATAATTTTTATATTATGGTGTGAATTTGAGATAATGTTATAGTTGTGGGTAATATTTATAAATTTTGCAAAGTATGCAAGTTGTCATATTATATTATATTGATTGGCTCTGGGTATATTCGTTTTAAATAGAAAAAATATTCGACGACGCAAGACAATCATTGGTGGACCCCATTAACGGAATTATTATTCGGATTGAGAAAACGACAAAAATATTTTATTGAAAATAATGGCGTAAGTTTTACCGCTGATATCTTTGTTGATCTACTCAGTAGTAAAAAAACAAGAATGTCTGGCGTTGTTGCACAAGAAAGACACAGTATTGATTATTGATATTTATGTGAGAAGTCACGTTTTGTTCAATTATTGCTACAATAGTTCTTTGACAAGTATCTCACATTATTTGATTCAATTATTGTTGATTTAGAAGTTTTGTTTTATTCACGTAATAAAATTGAAACATCTTTTTTATAAAATGCAGAATACTTTATTAAAGTTATTCTATAAATGTAATATATTATTATATTCTATTATGCATAGTATTTTGCATAGTAAAATCTTTTTATATAAAATGTAATACTTTATTAAAGTTTTTCTATAAATAGAATATATTATATTTTATTATGCATAGTGTTCAGATAGTGCCCAGATAGTGTTTGCATAGTAAAAATCTTTTTATATAAATAGAATATATTATATTTTATTTAAAAGATTTTTCTTTAAATATGGACCGCCGATTAAAGTAAATCAACTGGACCGTTCATGGATTAGTTACTATGCATTCTATTTTTCTATAAATAGAAGCTCATTCATTCATTATTTCTTACGAATTCACTGAAACTCTAAAGAGATAAACTATAGAGAGAAAGAAGAAAAATATTCTGCTACTTCACTACTCATATATCAAGTACTCTTCTTCTTAAGGTAAGAGATATTATTTGTTGTACTTGTAAGGGATATTATTCTTTTGTATTCAAGAAGAGAACTTCTGTTATTCCATTTCTTTATTGTTCTGTTGGAATAACCTGTATACGCGGGCTACCCTATACTTGATGACATTCTTCTATTATTCTGTCTTTATTATTCTCGTCGAAATATCCTCGTCTCTGCAAGTATATCTGTGGGACTGGTTCCATTTTTTATTATTCCGTCTTTATTATTCTCTCGGAATATCACTGTCTTATATACGCCTAATTCTGGTTCCATCATTTATTATTTCGCATTTATTATTCTATTGAAACATCCTGTCGGTGTGAATTTCACCTGACCTGGTTCCGTTATTATTATTCTGTTGAAATAACCAATACATAAGCACCGCACGTACATGGTGATATCTTTTGTTATTCCATTCGGTATTATACTCGGTTGATTAAAATTTTGACTTCTATACTCCATGAAATTAGTGGAATATCCTCGATATTTGCGCTTCATCCAAAGATCTTTCCATGAAAATATTCTTCTGAGCATTCTTGAATTTTACTCTACAAAGCAGTATCATGTTGACAATTTGGACGTTATTGGTTCATGGATAAATTAATTTTTGAACTTGTTTTATTGAATTCTTATATCATTGTCATCATCCTCATGTTTATATTATGTTGAAAGTCATCTATGGCCTGTAGTGTATAGATGGACTTGGTATGATTATAACCAGGAATTATGCGTTGTAATCATGACCGTAATGTTACAAATGATGTGAAAATTAAAAGTCCTCATTGAATTCGCAGTAATGCATTGATGGGACGCTTTTTGGTATGATTATGGCTATGGATTCTCTTGACCAAGGAGAAAAGATGAATTGTTTTATGGCATGATCAGGACCGTTGATGAAAACACGATTATCTTTGGCCCGTAGTGCATGGATAATTCATGGTCGTGATACTAAAGAATATCCTCGGCCCGTAGTGCGGTGGATGATTTAATGATGTGGATTATTTATTGAGCTGAGTCTCAAATGATAAAAGTGATGAAAAACTTTTTAAATCATAAAAGATAATAGATTTCATTCTCTACTTGACTCTTTTAATGGATTGTTTGTTCATTGCAGCTTAAACTTGATATTTATTATATTTTATCAGTTTAACATTGTTGAAGGCTAACGATAAATTATTCTCGCATTATCTTAGTCATAATATTTCTTTGGGCTAGTTGAGCTCACCTTTTCTTTCTTTGTTTTCTTCGTGAAATGAGAACGAAATGGGACTAATGAGAATAGAGTGATGGTCCTAGATGGTGCATTAGTAGTCCTCACTATTCTATGAAATAGTGTGATAATATTTGTAATGAGGACTCCTTTTGAGTTTGTATAATCTCTAGTAGACAATATTTGTATTCAAACTCACAGTTTATGTTTTGTCGTATTGTACACGACAGTTGTATTATTAAGTTGTATTTGAATTCTGTACCATGTATCTGGCGACTCAAGATGGGTGATGTATACCTAATTTTGGGGGCGTCACAGTAAAAGTTTCTCGTATCGGTAAGAAATGAGCAGACTTGGCCAATCTCTCAACAATGACCCAAATCGCATCTATGCCTTGAGAAACCTTAGGAAGACCGGTAACGAAATCCATGGTAATGTGCTCCCACTTCTATTCTGGAATTTCAAGTGGTTGCAATTGACCTTTTGGTACTTGATGCTCCGCTTTAACTCGTTGACAAGTTAGACACCTTGAGATAAACAACGCTATCTCTCTCTTCATATTGCTCCACCAAAATGTATGACGAATATCATGATACAATTTGGTACTCCCAGGATGGATTGCAAATGGTGTGTTGTGCGCCTTCATCATGATTTTATATTTTAAATCGTGGTCGTTAGAACACAAAGTCTAGAGTTGACTCAAGTATTCCTTCTTCATCGATTCTTGCTTCCTAAGATAAGACCTTTTGCACTTTCTTCCTCATACGCATCACCTCCGTGTCTCAGAATCTCGATCAACTTTTAACTTTATCGATTAAAGTTCGGTTTCTACTCAGATATTCGCCATCATCACATGGGTCCCTCGAGTCTTTAACTCTATCTCCATCCTTTACAAGTCACACAAAATGGGCCTTGCGTTGACAATATCGCGACTCAGACTTGTGATATGATCTTCTACTCAATGCGCCATCTACCACGTTCGCTTTTCCAGGATGGTATTGGATGGTATGATCATAATCTTTCAATCAGATTCAAGCCAACGTCGTTGTCGCGATATTGAGTTCCTTTTTAGTAAAGAAATATTTGAGGCTTTTATGATCCGTAAAGATCTCCACCTTCTCCCCATACAAGTAATGCCTCCAAATCTTTAGTGCGAAGACAACAGCTGCCAACTCTAGATCATGAGTTGGATAATTCCTCTCATATTCTTTGAGTTGTCTTGAGGCATAAGCTATGACTTTTCCATGTTGCATGAGAACACATCCCAACCCTTTGCTTCAAGATCATCCTTTGTAGATGACAAATCCTCCGAGCTAGATGGTATTATCAGAACAGGTGCCAAAATGAGTCTCCTCTTGAGTTCTTGAAAACTTTTCTCACATTCTTCGCTCCAACCGAACTTTGTATCTTTCCGAGTCAGCTTAGTCAATGGAGTAGCGATTCGAGAAAATCCTTCCACGAATCTCCGATAATAACCAGCTAAACCGAGAAAGCTACGATTTGGTCCATCGATTTAGGTTGCTCCCAAACTTTGAATTGCTTCAATCTTTCTTTGGGTCAACAGATATTCCATGACTTGATACTACGTACCCAAAGAATGCTACTTCCTCAAGCCAGAATTCACATTTCTTCAACTTGGCATAAAGCTTGTATTCACGAAGCTTTTGGAGTGTTAGCCTCAAGTGTTGCTCATAATCTTCACGACTTTTGGAATAAATAAGGATGTCATCAATAAAGACGACCACAAAGTGATCCAAATATTCCTTGAATACTCGGTTCATCATATCCATGAAGGCAGAGAGGAGCATTAGTTAATCCAAAGGCATGACTAGGAATTCATAATGTCCGCATCGAAGTTCCAAAGCCGTCTTTGGAATGTCATCTGTTCTAATCTTCAATTGGTGATATCCTAACGAGATCAATCTTTGAAAAGAATTTGGCTCCTTGCAACAAAAGTCAAACAGGTCATCAATACGTGGCTATGGATACCTATTTTTGATGGTGACATGATTCAACTTCCGATAATCAATACAAAGTCGCGATACTCCCATCTTTCTTCTTCACGAATAGAACGAGAGCACCCCAAGGAGAAGTACTAGGGACGAATAAAGCCAATGTCTAACAATTCCTGCAGTTGGGTCTTTAACACTTGAAGTTCAATAGAGCCATTCGATATGGGGCTTTGGAAATGGGTTTTGTACTCGGGTTCAAGGTCGATACAAAATTTAATTTCACTTTCGGTGGTAGGCGCCGAAGTTCTTTGGGAATACGTCAAGAACTTTATTAACAATAGAAATATCGTTCAAACCCGCGTATTTTTGTTTAAATCGTGACATGAGCTAAGAAAGCTTGACATCTGCTTTTTCAATAAACGAATAGCTTTATGGCTTGAGATGACCGTGATTGATTTTAATGGTTTGGTCGCTGAATGAATTCGCATAATAGGTTGATTGAATATGAAAGCTAACAACCTTACTGAAACAATCAATTTTTGCATGATGAGTAGTTAACCAATCAATCCCTAGAATCACGTCAAATGCAAGTATTTTCAATGAAATAAGATCTACTGTGTAATGTGAGGTACCGATTTGAACCAAACAAGACTTATAAACGATTGGATGTAATGAAGGTTTCTCCCAACGTAGTTTCCACAGATAAGTCAAAGTCTAATTTCTCCTGAGTCAAATTTAATCGATGTGCGCAAAGTAGGAGAAATAAAAGAATGGGTAGAACCCCAGATCAAATAAATTATAGATTTCGTTAGAGTTTATGATAAGCTTACCCGTGATGACCTCATTCGGGTTCCTTGCTTTCTCGGGAGGTCACAACAAACACTCTCCCTCAGACTATTCTGGTTTTGACTTTTCTCGAAGCGGCCTTTGGTGCCTCCATCCTATTGAATTTTTCTTTGGTGAGCGACAAAATCGGGCTAAGTGGCCTTTCTTCCATAATTATAACATGTTTTGGACTCAATGCATCGCATAGCTTTGGTGATGTGCCCCTCCCTCCGCATTTGAAACATATTATAGGTGGTCGATTCTCCTTCCTTAATGACAGTCTTTGCCGACGTCTTTCCATCATTGTTGAATCTCCTCTTCTTGAAATGTCCATTCTTATTTTTTGGCCTTGATTACCACCAAGTGGTTACCATTTTCGCCCGTTGATTCCCTCCACGCTTGTTGTCACCGCTCGACGATCGCTCCATTGGTATTATCATTTTGCCGACTGCTCTCTTTTAGTTGCGTTGACTCGTTATCGTGCTCCACTAACTGAGCCCTATTTACAACATCTGAATATAAACACAGTTTATGAGAAATAAGATGTTGACGTATCTCCGGCTTCAAACCTCTTAAAACATCCATGTCATTCTCTCTTCATTATCCACAAAGTGGGGATGAACCGGGATAACTCCGCAAATTTAGCCTCGTATTGCGACACGGCCATATTGTTTTGTTCCAACTTGATAAACTCCACCTCCTTCATGTGACGAATACTACTGGAAAGTATTTGTCGTTGAACAACTCTTGGAACTTCTCCCAAGACATCTTCAAGACGACAGTTGAGTACGCTTTCTGATTCCCACCAAGAATCGCTTCTTTCACAAGCAACATAAAGGCGTGTAAAGGGAACCTTTTGCTCTCGGAAAGCATCCCAAGACATCAAATATCTTGGTGATACGCTTTATCCATGCTTCCGCCATAAGTGGTTTTGGCTCTCCTTAAACTCGTGGTCCCAGCCTCGAATGAAGCTTGTTTAGCGACCGCCCGAGAGTTTCAAGTGTTTCCACCTACATTTTGGGATGGGTGAGCCGCTTCTCGCCATCGCTCTTTGATTTAATTGCATAAAGTCCCCGAACATTTGATCATCCATCATTTGGTCGGTGTTGTTTGTATGAGGATTCACGCCTCTCGATGCACATTATTCGATTATTGATATGTGGTGAATCAACGATCGCTTGTGCTCCATTGCTATTCTCAACATTCTCGGATGTCATTTTGAGACATCGCCACAAAACAAAGGTTAATCGACATGTAACATATTATCCCTAAATTTCGACCGACCAATTAAATACCACATAAACTTAGGTAGTCATACTAGTGAAGGAATTCCGCCTCCTCCTAGTATTATTCTCACATCTTAGCCAGGATCATATCCTAAGCTTTGATACCAACCGTGATGCCCCCAAAATTAGGTATACATCACCCATCTTGGGTTGTCGATGGGATACATGATACAAAATTCAAATACAACTTACTAATACAACTGCCGGGTACAATACGACAAAATATAATCTGTGAGTTTGAATACAATTATTGTCTACTAGAGATTATACAAACTCAAAAGGAGTCCTCATTACAATTATTAACACACTATTTCACGTAATAGTGAGGACTACTAATTTATCCTCCGACCGGCCACTCCGCTCCCCGACTAGTCCTCGCTATTTTCTCATTTTCTCAAGAGAATGTGAAAGAAAGGGTGAGCTCAACTAGCCCGAAGAAGAAATATTATGACTAAGATAATGTAGAATAAATTATCGTTAGCCTACAACAAAGATGTTAAACCGATAAAATATAACAACATCAAGTTTAAGCTGCTTAATGAACAAGCAATCCATTAAAAGAGTCAAGTAGAGAATAAAATCTACTATCTTTTAAGATTTAAAAGGTTTTTCATAATTTTATCACGTGACTCAAACTTAATAAATAATCCACATCATCGAATCACCCATGACTACTACCAAGGATATTCTTTAGTATCGCGACCATAAATTATCCATGACTACTGACGAGGACATTCGTGTATTCATTAATGGTCATGATTATGCCAACAACTATCCATCAATGCGCTGCGGGCCAATGATAGCTTTTACCACATCATTTGTAACATTACGGCCATGATTACAACCGAATAATCCTCGGTCATAATCATACCAAGTCCATCTATGCACTATGTGCCAGATGACTTTCAATATAATATAAACATGAGGATGATGACAATGACATAAGAATTCAATAAAACAAGTTCAAGAATTAATTTATCTAGAACTAATAATGTCTAAATTGTCAACATGATCTTCGCTTTGTAGAGAGTAAAATTCAAGAATGATCGGAAGAATATTTCCATGAAAAGATATCTTTGGATGAAGCGCAAATATCAAGGATATTCTACTAATTTCATGGAGTATAAGTCAAAACTTTAACCAACCGAGTATAATAAAGAATGGAATAACAAAAGAAATCACCATGTATGCGGTACTTCAAGATGAGCGAGTTATTCAATGTAATAATAATAACGGAACCAGTCGGACAAAATTTGCAACAAGCGGGATGTTTCAACAAAATAATAATAAAGACGGAACCGAATTAGGTGTAAAACACATGCATGTGATGTTCCAATGTAATAATAGAAGAATGTCACCAGTATATAGGTAAATCACAGATACATGTTATTCCAATGTAATAATAAGCAATGGAATAACAAATGATTCTCTTCATGAATAAGAAAGAATAACACCCCTTACATTAGTAGTAGATTGAATCATCGCAGTAGTGTGTAGTAATGTAATACTCTTCTTCTTCTCTCTTATTCTCTCTATACTTTCTCTCTCTATAGCTTGAATGAATTCGTGAAAATAATGAAGCACTAGCCTCTATTTATAGAAGATTTTAGCTTTAAGACTTGAAATGTGAAAAGGCAAGTGACTCGACGAATTGGTGATGTGAAAAGAAAAGTGGTTTTTGGCGCTTTGTAATGTGAAACGACAATTGGTTCGGACGCTCGTAATATATAAACAAGCAAGTGGTTTGGACGTCTGGTAAAGGTAGAATTCTTATCGAGGAAGGTAATTACTTATCGACGAAGGTAATTACTATCGATCGAAGGTAATTATTATTGACAAAGGTAATTATTATCGACGAAGGTAATTACTATCGACGTGAAGAGACTCTTAGATGATGACATATGGCCCCCCATAAAATAACCAAACTTACCACAAACGCCTCATAATAGATTTCTTTATATACATCAAGGATTGAATAAATATTACCACAAATTATTTTATTTTTAATCAACATATATTTAATTTTTCAACAATTATTAATCATTTATAACTTGTCGCCTCAATTATTGATTTAATAATATAACATATTATATGGATGATAATGTGACAATAATTGAATCAATAATATAAGAGATATGACGCAAAGAATTATCGTAAGAATAATTGAGTATAGGTGAGTGACTTCTCACGTAAGCATCAATAATCAATACTGCAGTCTACTATGCAACTACGCCAGACATCGCATTTTTTACTACTCTGGGTAGTTCAACAGGTTTTAACAGAATAACTCCTCCGTAGTTATTTTTATAAAGTATTTTTGTTGTTTTCTCAATCGACAATAATTCCGTTGTGGGGTCCATTAATGATTGTCTTGTCGCATTTAATATTCTCCGACAAAAAGAATATTCCCGACCAAACGTAATATTTTATAACAACTTGCTTACTTTTGCAAAATTTATAAATATTACCCACAATTATAACATTATATCAAATTTACTCCATAATATTCAAAAATAATATTTATAGAAAATTCATCTTTATTTATAAAAGTTGGGGTCTTACAGCCCTTGTATTGGAATAAGAGATTGTTATTTATTGGACAAAAAATAGTAAGAGAACCAAAGTTATATTTAATACTTGGGGTAATATTGGAATCTAAGCAATTAATGTTTACTTAAAATTTTCAAACTATTTATATAAAGGAACAAAAATATTTTTTAAATGACTTATATTAAAGAACAAAAAAAATAATAAATTAATAAATTAATCAATATAATATTTACCCATAGAAAAATCACCTCTCGACCTTCTTATTGACCAAAATTAAATTAACTTTAACCATTCCACTTTCTCAGTGTTCTCACGTAGTATCTACAAGTGAAAAGTGTGAAACACATAATTTTGAATGAAAAGCTTGCAAATAAGTCTATTAAAAGTGAACACCTGTATTGTGTTTTTAACCACATAATCATCATTCTCATTTCTAAACGTTTTTGCCTGGCCTCACCCGAGTTCCCCATTCATTCAGGCTGTGTCCCAGTCACCGAGTTATCCGAGTCTACTCACTAACCTCCTGCCTGGTTTTTTTGACAACTACCCTTGACAAGTGACAGGACTCCTCTAATTGAGCTGGCTTTCTCATTTCACAACCGCCATGAACAAGGGCGTTTTGGTAAATCTGCGCCTGAGAGCTCCAATTGATAGCGACTGGTTTAGCATTTAGCAATGAACAAAAAGCCAGTGTAGAAAGAAGCTGCTAAATTTGCTTTACTCATCATCTTCAGCTCTTTCCACCAGTCAACATTATCACTTGACTCAGCATAGTTACTACTTTCTTATACGGTGATACCTCTTCAAAACTCAACCCCTTTTCTTGAAAAAGCTGTTACCCAGTTGAGAAAAAGCTGCAATGGAAAAGGGGTCGAGCTCTGAGCCTTCAAAAAAATTTGATACTAAAAAGGGTAGAAAATTGAGTTCTATGCTACCCAATATGGAGCCATTTATACCACGAAGAGATCACAATCCGAGAGAGTTAATGTCTTGGGCTAAGAGGACTGGTTTTCATTCTAGTTTCTCTGGAGAAACTGGGGTTAGTGCGAGTGAAAAGAATGACAGTGATGGGTTTGATTTGGAGAAGGGTATGGAGAAAAATGGGTCAATGTCGCCCAAGATTGAGATTGATCCGGTTCTGGGGAGAGCTAGGAATAGAGGGATTGAAATTGAACCGGTTGGGCATGGATTTCGAAAGAATGAAAAAGATGGGGGTTTTGGGTCGAGGGATGGAGTAGTGAGAGGTGAGCATCAGAACAATAGAGCTGAGATTGAGCCAATTTTGAGAGCTGGGAATGAGGAAAGAAGAGTTGGTTCGAATGGAAATGGTAATAGGGCTAAAAATGGTGATGGGCATGGAGTTCTGGCAACTAGTAATCTGGTCATTGAGCCGAAGAAAGATGATGAAAATGTGGACAGAGATGTGGTAATTGGAATGTATCGAGATGGTGAAGAACCTGGTCATGAAGGAGGGCAACAGTCATCCACAATGAAGTGTGGGATGAGAGACAAACCTGGTTTTGGTGAGTATAACTTTACAAGTTTGAATTTCCTGATTTGGTTTTGTGTTAATTTTTATGTTTTCCTTTACAATTTTTATGGTTATATGATTTGTAATGAAATTGAAATGTTAGATAAGATTAAAAATTTAAAATTGGAAAGTATTCAAAATAAGCAATTGAGCAGAAAGAAACATTTGTTATTCACCAAATAATGCATCCAATCACATTACTTATACAATCTTAAATGTGTAAATTTTGTTAACTTAAAATTGGATTCTTGTGTCTACCTTAACAAATTATGTGAGAGGTTGAGCTATATTTTTTTTTGAAAGTCCACGAGATGCAGCAGTATATGAGAAGTCCAGTAAGATCGTGAACTTCGACCAATTTGAAGGAGAAAAATGGGCTCTTTTTGTAATTCTCAATTAGAATTCATCAATGAATATACTCTTCCATACATTGGTTGTGGCATAATTGGTCACGTTACACTTTATACTTGAAATTGAAATAGAGTTACTTTTGAAGGTTAAAGGCACTGATTGGTTTAGTTTGATCAACCTAGAAAATGGTCCTTAATGAAAACATACAATAGGGTACAGTGTGAAAAAATATCAAACCTCCACATACACTGCGTAACAGTAGGGAAGAAGAATCTTGCCTTTAGTTTGGGTTTCAAGAATTATTCATAACACTGGGCTTGGTCTTTCAAATATTTACAGAAAAAGTGTACAATGATATAGGCTCAACCTCTGTTGCTGCATCTACTGTCATCAGTCATCACCATTAGACTTTTACTCATACAGGAACTGTATTGTTTGTTCCGAATAGAAGATATTCTCCTTTTACTATAATGTAGGTAAATACTGACCTTTTTCAGTTTGTTTTTTTTATCTGCAGTACCACTTATATGTTTCGGTTTGCAGCACTATATATCACTGGCTGGTTCTCTGATTTTTATCCCATTGATCATTGTACCTGCCATGGGTGGAACTGATGTGAGGATGAGTTCTTCATAAATCGTAATGTTTCATTTCTCGTGCAACTTAGATGAGAGATGTTGATTCAGTATATATTAAAATCTCTATTTTCTGATGATGACAGAAGGATATAGCGACTGTCATTTCAACAATGCTGTTAGTGTCCGGCGTTACCACAATACTGCACTCATACTTTGGTACCCGACTTCCACTGGTCCAAGGGAGCTCATTTGTGTATTTAGCTCCGGCTTTGGTTATTATGAATTCTCGGGAGTACCGAAATCTGACTGAACATGTAAGTGATGTTACATATTTAGCTGCATGCAGCATTTTTAATATTGTTGTTTGATATACATGTACTCTTTAAAATGTATGAAGAAAACTATATTTGTTATAAACATGCCACAATATTGATACAGGATATATGTGGAAAAGCCAAGTGTTTGCAATTAGCCAACTTAAGTCGGTAAATACGAATATAACTTGTTATTGTGTTTTTAACTTACACGAATGCCTCAAAGGAGTGTGAAAACTCAATTTTACAATTTTTTTTTACTCGAGGAATAATTGAAAAAATATTAGATGATATTTATATATAGCCATCTTGGATGTAACCTTGTCCTTGGATTTAGGCACTAAATATTATTCCTAGTGCCTATATACTGGGACTTGCATTATCAATTCATAGAGCATAGTGTTATAATAATATTGTACATTCCTGAGCAGATGAAAAGTTTTTTTGTATTTTCAGAGCATAACATCTATATGTGAAAAGCTTTTGGATAATTAGTACATTATTTCCACAATGCTGTTAGTGTACCCATATGTGAATTGCACTCACATAAACAAATAAAAATGTCTAGATAAAACTTAAAAGAAAAGGAATGCTTTGCAAGAGTTTGAAGTGATAGGACTGTTCAAGTAAGCTTGTGCAATTCTTTTACTTGTTGAAAAACATCAGGGCAGGATAGTTTTCTCTATGTACTTATCTTCTTTTTTTCCCACAATTTATTTGAGTGAGAAGGGCATATTTCATTATATACAGAAATTTAGGCACATAATGAGGGAATTGCAAGGGGCTATAATTGTTGGTTCCACTTTCCAAAGCATATTGGGTTTCAGCGGTTTGATGTCGCTTTTTCTAAGGTATTCTCTCTCTCTCTCTCTCTCTCTCTCTCTATCCTCTTCCTGCCACCCCAACAAAAAATGGAAAAAAGAAGAGAGAAAAAAAAAGTCATTCTAAACTAAGTTCAAGCTTTCCCATCTTAGGATGGACAGTTGACCTAAATGACATACTCAAACTTATTTGTGTGAAATCATGCTACAGGTTGATAAACCCTGTTGTGGTTGCACCTACTGTTGCCGCAGTGGGTTTGGCCTTTTTTAGCTATGGTTTTACCCAAGCTGGTAGTTGTGTGGAGATTAGCCTTCCCCAAATACTATTGGTTCTTATTTTCACCTTGGTAAGCAACTTTAAGAGCAGACTTCTCTAAAACTTAGGTTGTTAGTAGGCATAAGAATAAGATAATCATATTTCTAATGTGCATCTAGCTTTTCATAGTTCAGCTATCTGAAGATATAATATTTGTTTTGCACCCTGTGGAAAGAAAATGAAGATTTTTTTTTTAGTTTGAAGGCTTAATTTATGTGGATATTTACAAGTTCAAGATATTCACGTTAGTTTTTTGCATATTTTTCTAGCACCTTCGAGGAGTATCTGTTTATGGACAACGATTATTTCAAATTTATGCGGTATGTATTTATATCATATACTTATTGTTGTTATTTATATTCCTTTTTTTTATAGCTGATCCCCATTCCATTCCTTCTTCATGGCTAACAATGTCAACCCTCCATCTCAGTCAAACCTATTCTACACTTTCCTTTCCTTGACAATATGATAAATTGGAGTTTCCAATTCTGTAGCAATGATGAATAAATGGAACTACAAGCCTTGTTAAGTAGAACAGTCCTTGATACCCGTTGTTAATACTGCCCTCAAACCCAAAAAGTAGGAACAATTTTGATTGTATGAAGTCTATTTGAGACATTTTTAAATTCAATTTTGATGTGATTCAGAAAATATAAATCTTGTAATTAGTAATACTTTTATAGATAAAATTTATAATTGTATTGACTAAATATTATATTAATTCATATCAATTTTGAATTTAAAAATATCTCAAATTGACTTCAAAAGGTCATACTTGATCTTGTATTTTGCAATGGAGGGAGAGGGAGTGTATCTTAAAAGTCATCCCCCCATCCCCAACATCTAAATCCCATATATCATAGAAAGCAAAATATAAGTAACCCAAAAAAGGAAAATCACATCAAAAGAATTTAGTTTCTTAAGTTGTTGCTTTGAGTTACTAATTATCTTTAAATAGATTTCTCCCTTCCCTGGTGGTTCAGTCAATAAATATTATCTAATTACTTTTGGGTACATCATCATTCATTGCAGGTTCCTCTGAGTGTTATTATTACATGGGCATATGCATTCTTTCTGACAGCTGGAGGGGCATACAGTTACAAAGGCTGTAGCTCTGATATACCAAGCTCCAATATCTTGATTGATGCTTGCAGAAAGCATGCATATACCATGAAGCATTGCAGGACAGATGTTTCTGATGCATGGAGAACAGCTGCATGGATCAGGATTCCCTACCCTTTGCAATGGGGTATTCCGATATTCCATCTAAGGACTTCAATCATCATGATCATCGTGTCACTGGTTGCGTCAGTGGACTCGGTTTGTACCCTTCAAGTCAAATGCATCACTGCAAGTCTTGTTTTGAAGAATATAGCTCCAGTCTAATCTGATGCAAATTTTGTACATTATCAGGTTGGAACATATCACTCTTCATCCCTGCGAATTAATTCAAGGCCTCCTACCCCTGGTATTGTCAGCAGAGGAATTGGCTTGGAAGGTTTTTGTAGTGTACTAGCTGGACTTTGGGGTTCAGGGACTGGGTCAACAACTTTGACAGAGAATGTACACACTATTAACATTACTAAGGTAGCAAATCGAAGGGCTTTGGAACTTGGAGCGGCTTTCTTGATCCTCTTCTCGTTTGTAGGTATGGAATTTTTGACTTCTCCGACACATACTTAGGCCAGTGACCGAGATGCTTCACAAATGCAGGTATTTATGTTATGTTTGTCTGTAGAAAATGTTGAAGCATAAGCTCTACAAGAGGAATTGTTGCTAAGTTCAGCCTGGTTACACTATGTTTGATTGGATATTGAATGTGCAGATTTAAAGCTGCAGAAACAACTACATAAACTATTTATGCTATAATTAATCTTTAACCTATATTTTATAGAAGATGTGAATTGATAAAGTTGGATGCATATTACTCCGTCGTCGTGTGAAAAAAAGTTACTTCCCTGAAAAAGAACTGTTAAGATAAATGGCCTAAATTCTTTTGTTTTTTTTGGTAGGTATGCTTGCCCCCAGCTATGGAGATAGGAAGAGGTTATTCCTTGAGACCTCTGCCATTCTCCTACTCCCTGGGGTTTAAATGGCCTATATTCTTTCCCAAAGAGATCTATGAAATCCATCGATTAGAAAGCCAATGCTTTGTAGAATTTGTTAGGAAGGGTGTATATAGAAGAAATCAGTCAATATATTTTTTTTCTTGAACTTTTTGCCATCGACCGTGAAATGTAAAATGCGACAATGGAGTGTTAGATTGGTATGATACTTATCAGGCTGACTGGAAACATTTTTATCCTGCCATTTTCTGTATGCTTAGTTCTCTCTCTTCCTCTCTCTCCGCGTATCTATTGGTAATGCATTGGTAAACCTAACTGGATGAAAGTTAATAACTTACCAGTTGACATGTATTTAACAGGGAAAGTAGGTGCCATTCTTGCTTCTATACCACTGGCATTGGCAGCAGCTATACTGTGCTTCATGTGGGCTCTGACTGTGGCCTTAGGACTATCGACATTACAATATACTCAAACGTCAAGTTTCAGAAACACCATGATAGTTGGTGTATCTCTGTTCCTTGGTTTCTCCATCCCAGCATATTTTCAACAGCATCAACCAGAATTAATCTTGATTCTGCCTAGTTACTTTCTTCCTTATTCAGCAGCATCAGATGGACCAGCCCACATTGCTAGTAAACAAGTAAGTCATTGTCATTTGTTTTTCATTGTTAAAAATTCTCAACATCACTAATTTTCTTTTCAGACACTATAATATGAAATTATTTCATTCTGGAAATTGTATAATTTTTCGTTTACAAATGAGCTTGTTGAGAGAGAGAGAGAGGGAGAGGGAGTTCATTTTGTTTCCAGCCAGAACAATCACCAAGTTACAAGCATTCTTTCAAATGGTTGAAATGTAAAACAATTAAGAAGAACAAAGGAGGTGAAGCCGTGAAGAAAATTGATGACCTTAGGCATTTTTCTTATTAAATTATCTCGTCCTTAATTAATTCGATCCTTTTCAAATTGTACTCCAAAAATTTTTCATCTACTACATGGTTTATCAGTTGCCTTGAAATCGAAGTGGGAGTCTGTTAAGAAAGTGATATCACATAACTGATTGTCAAAAAGTGGTACCTAAATTTTTTTAGTAAATTTATCAGCATGCTACTGTCTTCATATGTAAAGTATGGCCAACATAAGAATGCACAGCCATGCAATTTGTACATTGCATTTATGAGCTCTTTATTATTTAAATCTGCGTTTTACAGTTTCTCGTGCTTCTTTATTCTTTCCTTGTAATAATGACGACCTGACCTCTTGTTTTGTCTATCAGCTTGACTTTGCGATAAATGCACTTCTATCGTTGAACATGGTGGTGACACTCTTGGTGGCATTTGTACTAGACAACACTGTACCAGGTAGCCGGGAAGAACGAGGGGTATATATATGGTCAAGTGCTGAAGAGACAACCACAGATCCATCTTCTCTTTCAGATTATTCCTTGCCAAGTAAAGTTGCATGCTGTTTTTGTTGGGCAAAATGTTTGGGAGCATGAGTCTGTGCACTGCAGATAGATAGCCTGTGAAGGAGTTGCTGGTTTTCAAGGCCACTATCTAAGATTGTGGCCAAGTGTAGGTTGAAAGCAGCACAGCTCAAATAGGTGATAGATAAGTATACATTTCGTTCTTATCTTACACAAAATTTAGAGTTTCTTACATTGCTGGGTATTTATTTAGCTACGTAGTTTGTTTTTTGCAAGTGAGAAAAATATATAAATTATCCAATATTTATAAATAGTCATTCAATTTTTACAGAAAAAGATTTACTGCCATCTCCCTATCATGTTTTCTGCGCTTTTTCCTTAATGATACTATATTGATAAGTAAGATATTGAAAAAGATGAAGCATAAGGTCCATTTTGTGATGTATAGAAATATATTTAGTAGATTACATTTATGAAGTAGGAGCTAAGCTTTTAGTATGCCAATCCTGGATTAGGGAACGTAGGGTGTGATTAGGAGTAAGGTGCTGGTGCTTAAGCTTTAAATTTGTCATTGGGGACGTGTTGTGCCCTGTCCCTAACCATTCTTCTATGGCTTGTAGCTCATATGAAAACCCATCTGCTGCCAAATGTGGGTCCTTCATTATATCCTGCAAATATATGGATAATATAACTGTTTCAATTTACAGTTGGAATTTTTGAAAATGAGACTTTCATTTTAGGATGGAGGGAGTATGCACAAAACTAGAAACAAGATAGGTGGTGCACCTGGAATATGGGGCAGAGGAACACACTTGGTACATTTCTTGAGTTTTCTGTATTAGCGCCACCTTCAACTGCCACAGTACATTCTCCGTTTGCCACTAGATCATCTGCCATTTTCCTCAATTCACCGAGCTCTCTCATTATTATCCCCACCCTCAAATTTGTATCTACCCCTTCATTGGTGGACAAACACTGTATTGCTATCCTAGCAAGCTCCATTGCTAAATCCAAAGGCCATTCTCCCGCCATCTCATCCAAGACACCAACCAGAGACACACGGTCGATCACTATCGCCTGTAGTACCAGTCCAGCCCAGTTTCTTCCAGTTAAAAGCTGTAGTACCAGATTTCCAAATGCCCGAATATCTGACTTAATATCAGCCTCATCATAACACCAACCAAGCCTATAACCATGAATTTTAGCAATGTTATTGCAATCGAGTAGGATTTTGGATGGGTTCAAGTTGCCGTGAATTATGGGCCTGGGTCGGGCCTGGTGAAGGAAGCCCAGGCCCGCACAGACCTCGGCTGCTACACGAATTCGAGCGTGCCAATTGAGACCCTGGTTTCTTTTCCTAGAGTTTCTGGAGGAGAATAGGGTGTCCCTTAAGCAGCCATTGTGCATATATTCGAACACGATGCATTGTAGCTCGGAGCAGAATCCGAGCACTGCGACGATATTAGGATGCTGGACTTGGCAGAGTAACTTCACCTACATTATAAAGGTCAATCTGTCAGTCACTAGATAAATAACTTGAGAAAACGGGAGGCAACCGACGGGTGACTATTTATCTTGTCAGCAGTCAGGTACCTCCTGCGAAGCCTAATTACTTGACTAACAAGTTACATCCGTTCCAAAATGAGAGTCCAACCGGGCCTAATTATCATAATATACCTTAGTTTGGAAAGCTTCTTCATCCATCCATAACTGAACCATACATTTGACTGCAACCGTTGTAGCTTTCATGCGGCTTCTATACACATTTTTCCTATCACATGCAGATTTCAGTCTCAAGCGTTCAGAGAAATCATCAGTAGCCACTCTGATTTCTTCAGGAGTAAATTCCTTGCAGTTAAAGCTCAACTCTCTCAACCTGCTTGCATTAGCCTTTCCTATAGCATCTTTTTCTCTACAAAACTCAACTCTACCCAGAATAATATCTCTTTGCCTTCTGAGAATCTCAATCTCTCGAACCACATCTGCCCTTTTGCCCACTGAATTCTCTAGTATGATCTCAATGCGTGATTTTGACAAAGAGGATGACCTTAGTTTGTTTGAGAGCTCTAGTTGGATTTCTTTAACTGAATTGAGCTTATTCTTCCTTTCTTCAACTTCACTTCTGATCTCATGAAGTTCCTCTTTGGCAGTGTCTAAATCTTTGGTTTGTTCAAGTCTCTTTGCCATTTTTGTATTTACACGAGCTTCCAGTTCTTCAGCCTGAGGAGTAAAAACAAGTATTGTTATGGATAATAGGAATGCTAAAGCATGACCAAATTATACAACTAACAGTTATAGACATTTCATTACCTGACGCGTACATACAGAAATAGCCCATTCGGCTTTTGCTCGCCTTAGAACATTGGCCTTGGCTTCTCTTCTTTGCAACTGGATAGCATCCTGCGCTTTGGCTATTCTCATTTTCAGTAATTCAATCTTTTCTGCAGCAGTCTGATATTTGTGCCACAAAAATTGTTTCTTAAGCACATCATTACCAAATATGCATATAATTTATTTCCAAAACTAAAATTTTAATACTACAATATTTTGTGCTCTTTGCTACTACTATATTTTGCCACAAATGAGATGCTTTTATGGATGGGGGTCGGAGGGAGTATGAAATTACCATATTTTGTGCCATATCTTGCTCTTTGATGCTATTATATAAGTTGTCATTTGCCTCCTCACCATCTTCTTCATCTGCATTTGCATTTGCATTTGAGGATAGCAATTGATTGAAATAAGTTTCAATCTCTTCCACATGCTTCTCCCACTGGTTAGGCGAATCGTTGCTTGTGGATGAAGAAGGAGAGCACGGGGGACTTTTTTCAGTAGCGGAATTGTCCTGAAACATTTTTCCTAGCCACCCTTTGAAACTATTCTTTCTGCTAACCTTAGCTACCATATTTCCTTGATCATCTTCTATAAATCCTTCATTATTTTCCTCTCTCATGAAAGCCAATTTCCCTCCGCATATTACGAACAACTCACAAAAATCAGGTTTGTTCCTGTGAATGTAAAATTGTCCACTGTTTGCATTCCTAGATTTCCTGAACAACAAATGCACATATAGTAGTGTTACTGAAAGTTGTTTTAATTCCGAAAAATAGTAGTTGAAAAGGAGGGAGGGCTATTTGTAAATTTGTATACCATGTTGAGGACTTGATCATGAATGTAATTCCCATGACTAATTTGGTTATTCGAATAGTCGATATTAGTTCTACAATGATCTTATGAAGGGGTTCATCATACTTGTCAATGTTAAGAACCTCAACTTTCACCTGTGATGATCAAATAAGAAAGTTTTCGACAAGTTTAATAATACAATACTCAATCTGTATATATTTATGTCTTTTTCTATCATAGTGTATATAAAACACTGCTGCTGCTGCTGCCTCATGCCTGGAGCAAAGTTAGGTACAAACCTTGCCACAAAAGGCTATGTATTTGGTTAATGTTTTGTCAATCTTGAGTTGCTCAGATTTCCTTGGATTTTTTTCGACTTTCTCATCATTGACACAACTTTTGGGTGGTTTTCCAACTGCAATTGCAATACAAAATAGTTAATGAAATCCAACCAAAGAAGAAGAGAAAATTAAGGAATTGAAAGATGAGAAGAAACACAAGTATTTACATGGTGAGTAAACCTTCCCCATGTTATTATTATTATTATTGTTAACTGCATAGAGAATAAGTATGGAGAGTGAATTCCACTTTTTTAGTACCCACTCCAATGTCCCAATACCATCTTCAACATCATTGCCAATGGCTACACACACCTTCTCTTCTTCACCTTCCATTCTCTCTCTCTCTCTCTAGACCTAGAGACGAGGAAGAGGAAATGGAGTTGTTAGAGTTGAATTTTAATCAAAGATTAATTAAGGGGTTTACAAACAATTGATTAGGTAATTTACTTTATTGGGGGTGGGGACAGGACAGACACCCAATTTTGGACTTTATTTCTCCAGATTTAGCGGTGATGGCTCTTCTCTTTGGTTTCTTCTAATTGATCCGATAAATATATGAAATTGTCTTGAAAATGCTAGGTTCTTAATTTATACCTTTGTTTGTTTTATAGTTTTATTACATATATATAATTTTAAAAAAATCATTGAGTTAATCCCAATGAAATTGATAAGTTTGGATATCCTAGGATGATTCCTTGATGGGGAGTGACACAGAGGTTAACAATTTAACATAGTTTGACTGTGTCCACATGAAAATTATTGATATATATATATATATATATATATATATATATATATATATATATATATATATATATATATATATATCGGTCAGATCGAAACATTCTCCTTAAATAGCATTTTTCTTAAATAAGCATTCTTTTATTAAACTACGTCGTTTTGGAGGACACGATGACATTTTTTTATAAATACAATGCCACCGCTGTATTTACAAAAAAATGTCACCGGCCTCCAAAAACGCACGTAGCTTTTAATAAAAGAATGTTATGCCATTTAAGGATGAATGTTATTTAAGAAGAATGCTCTTGATACGATATATATATATATATATATATATATATATATATATATAGAAGATGATCATATCATATCCTTCTTTCATTTGCTCACTTTTTTTTAGGCGGCGATTTTGGTCATATACAATAAATAGTCTATACTTTTAATGACGGACAACATATAGCGTCGCTAAAAGTATAGAGCAACAGTTGTATGATAATAAACTGTCGCCTAAAAGGAGAAGAAAGCATGGTGAGTAAAAGATAAGTATAGATGACTTGATCCTAATCGTATATATATATATATATATATATATATATATATATATATATATATATATTAATGAACATGCAAACTCCCAAATGTAAATCACTATACGATTTGAGTATTCACCCTACATTTCTATGGTAGTAGAATGACTACTCTACGACTACGACTTGTACAGTTGTGAATCTTATTTTTTTCCATATATATATATATATATATATATATATATATATATATATATTGGTAGATAATATTACTGCAATTTAATTATGTGCATTTGGACTAATCATCTGCTAGTTAATCTTTTATATTAATAATGTATACATATTTTTATATTCCCTCCATCCCATGATAAAAGTTATTATTACTATTTTGGGTAGTTCTATGTTAAATGTTCATTTTTATTTAATAACCAAATTTTTACACATATTTTCCTATTATACCCATAGCATTAAATACCTCATATTTTTCTTATTCTAATTCTCTCTCCATATTTAATGACATTATTATGGACAATTTTGTCATTTCATTCATCTTTTTAATATGCGTGAAAAATCCACTAAAACTTTTATTTTGGGACGGAGGGAATAGTACACACTAACTATGTTTAGCCTCAAAGTTTGGGTCAGTTCCATAAGATTAAAGAAATGGCTCACAATTTTTCCTTTTTGGGTTACAAGGAAGGAGGCTTGTAAATTAAAGATAAGAAAAACTAATTAATTAGTGTGCGTATTTCACATTTTATCTTTAAATTCTCTAACTTTTCTTTACAAAGATCAATCCACCATCCAAAAAATAACATTTTTCATATAACAATTTTAATTTTATAAGATAATTATGCCTAAATATGTCCAAAATGTATACTATCAATATCAATAAAAATATTAAAAAAAAGTAAATGGGTTACAATTTGACATAGTTTTATTTACACAAAAAAATATTTGCTCAAAAAGTAAATAAGAAAAACTTTTCTTTTCTTTTCAAAACTCCTCCTATTAATAACTTTCACGATACTCAAAATCCTTTACTATGATGTTATATAGATATATGTAAATTACATATATAAATACAAATGAAATGGAAAAATTTATTACTCATAATCCTCAACTTTTAGTTAACATCCTCCTTTTATGTTCTTAATATAATAATTACCAAGTGGAGACTCCTCAAATGATATGACTTGTCCGAAAAACATGGAAAAAAGATAAAAATGATCCATGTTTTGTAAACAAATTATAATAAGATGTGTGCTTTATCAAAAAAGAATTGATATTTTTACCGAGGATCTCACTTTCATGTGAGAAGAAACTATGTGAAAATATTAAAAACACTTGTAAAAATTGTGCTACCCTTTACGAAACTATATAATATACTCTCTGTCTCAATTTAATTGTTACTTCCCCCCCCACCCCACCCCACCCCACCCCACGAAATTCAATAGTTTTTAAATACTTTATTGTTATTAAAAAATCTTGAATTTTTACTTAAAATATTCAATATTAACCTTTTCTTTTTTAATTGCAATAAAAATATTAATTGTACGTACTCAATTTATAATGGAGAAGCTGGTATAAATAAAATTTATGTTATCTCATTTATAATTACATCATGGAGCTTAGTTGGACAATTGTTTAAAGCTATGAGATTGATGTTTTGAGTTCAAATTTGACTATGATAAATCACATATTCTATTTCCCTTTATTTAAATTGTTTTGTCCTAAAATTTGAGGAATTAATTTTGGACAGAGAAATTTAAATAGGATCATAAAGGAGTCATGTTCCCTAGCAAATTGCTCCAAGCTGCTAACCTTTAACCTCTACTTTAAAGTAACAAACATTTTAAATAATATGGGTAGAGACTATTCAAAAAGGGGGTGTAGCTCATATGGTAGAGCGCTCGCTTCGCATGCGAGAGGCACGGGGTTCGATTCCCCGCACCTCCATTTCATTTTTAATTAGAAATCAGTCGGAAATGGTCAAAGAGTTCTTCTTCTATCTTTTCTTCCCATCATAACCCTCCACCTGCTTCCCATTCCCTCATCTTTGTAGTTGTTTTCTGAGAAGCAAACAAAAGACCGCGAAAGAAATTGGTCACAAAAGACAATTGAATTGAACAAAGTCTACTAATTTACTTTTCATTCTTTCCAATTGTTAATTAAGAGGCTTTCAATTTGTTTATTCTTAATTAGATACGGGGATAAATTAATAAATTATTTTTAAGGGGTAGATTAATGGAAGAGTTAAATTTGAAAGGGACAATAAAAATTTTATAAACAAATTCTAAATACCAGTATAAAAATCTTGCTAGTTTAAGGTTTGATGAAATCTTAAAAGTATTTTTTGTATAATTTTTGGTTTCGAATGTTCATCGGCATGTCTGAACTATGAGGGATTGTTTGATTAAAGTTTGATTTTTTTTTTTTTGACATTGATTTGATTAACTGTGATTACTGTTTGGTCTGATTGAATTTTTATTTTTGGGTTGTTTGATCTTCAATTGAAAATGAGATCATTTTGGTTGGAAGTTTTTGTTTACAATAATTTTGTCTTATTTTATAATGAAAAATAAAAAATGAATATGAACCTTTAACGATCCCTTATTTTTAGTTGTTATAATTATTTTATTTTCATGCATCTAATTAATGGACCCCGCTGCTGACAGTGACATAATACAAAACCGGAAGTTATGTACACGTACAGCAGGAGGAAATCCTCATCACCATTTTCATAATCACCAAGGTCCAAGTGAAAGACAAATGATCTCTCCTCCACCTTCGAGACAACTCCACCACCCAAACTGGAAGACTTTCTCGGCGGCGTCGTGGTACGTTCAGCTGTATCCCGCCGACACCCAAACGGAGACCACTCAGGACTCATCCTTTATTCAAAATCTCAAAACTGTGGCCGAGTTCCAAGCCTTTTCGACTAGCTCGCTCGGCCTCTGAAGAAGTTGAGAAAATTGCTGATAATTTTGGACAGACAACTTCGGTTTATATTCCCTCTCTTTCTACTTTAATGGCAAGTCATGTTCGGAAAAATAAGATTTAGAAATGAATTACTCTCTCCATTCCTATATGCAGGTCGTTTTAGACTCTTTTTTTTATTCTTAATTATTTGTCATTTGTGGTTATCTAGGAGAATTGATTACTATTTTTCTCAAATTGCCCATTATTACTCCACCTAATCTTTTGATTCATAAAGATAAGTGAGGTGAAGGCTATTATAAACAATTGATATTATAGTAAATGTTTTTCAATCATTTTTTTAATTCTTGTGCACATGTCTAAAACGACCTATATTAAAGAACGGAGAGAGTATGAAATATCTCATAATATATATACCCAAGAACTTGAGGAGATGAAGAATGTCACTAAGCCAGAATTTATTGCCTCGCTAAGGAAAGGACAGTGCTCTTATTCCACTATGTTTATGTATACATACTCACTCCACTCTGCCCCTACCCTCTACCCCTACCCCTACCCCCACTCTGCCCACCCCCAACCCCCCCTCCCCTAAAAAAAATAATATTTAGTCTTTGTAAGTTTTAAGTTGCCAGTAATAATAACAAAAATTATAGGATTTTATAGTCATTTTAGAAAAAGTTAAGAGCATTTTTTCATCCCAAATGATAGCGAATATAATATCTGATAGAACATGATATTAAATAATTCCACATCTTAACCTATTTTATAATTTTAGAATTAATAGTCTCAAACTCAAATTTAAAAACAAACAAGAAATCATATCTCAAGTGTAATTTTTGCAAATAAATATAATTCGGGTGTTTTTCACTCAATATATATGAATAATAACTATAGAAGTCATTCCTTAATATTAATTGTTGTAGGTAGACTAGAGTTTTTGTCCTGGATGAGAATAATTAGACTGTTCTGTTCCTTGTAACGAGCTCTTCTACATACTCCCTCACTTCCACAACAATTGTCAAACTTTTTTTGTTTCAAAAAAAGGTCCCAAAAACAATGTAATATATCAAATCACAACAAGAAGTGAATAATATCAAGTCAAAATGAATAATTTTATTATAATTATAATTTTTTGAACTTGTACCAACTTTAAATTATATAAATGGTGATATATTTGTAATATTTAGTTTAATTCAATATAATTCTTAAATTTATGTTTAGTTTCTTAAATTTTAATATTGAATTAACTTCTTGAAATTTTAAATTTTATTATTTAATAGCAATCTTGTTTATGAATAAAACTAATACCTTAAAAATATGTTTAAACTTTGAACAATTGCATATTTGTGTTTGAACTTTGACATTAGCAATATGAATATATGTTTGAATTTTAAGTAAATGTCTTTATTATAAATTGTTTTGTTTTATATTGTTATTTTGTTTGGATACATATAAGATAAAATATTAAAATTGGCTTAAAATAAAAAATCCTGCTTAGGCCCGGTCGCCTGCCTCCTGCCTAGCGCCAACATTGGGTGTGAATGCAGTAACCAAATTTGAGATGAGCCAATACCACGTTGAAGCCACTGCCAATAAGGCAATAATGCTCTTCCTATAGGTGGGGCAGCAAAGCAATTAAAGCTCTCGCTTGAGGCTGAGAAAAAGCAATCTTCAAGCAATATGGAGACCAGCAACAGCGAAGGTAGCATTAGTTTTGCTGCCATTCAGCCGCTATCTGCTATTCCCTACGGGGTGCCATTTGATTCCACAAGCCCGCTTCATCATTACCACTTCTTCGATCACCTTCATTCCAGCAATGCAGGCATTTCTGATACCTCTGGTTCTGTGTCTTCAGTAGCAAGTCCGGCGTCGACACCTGCTGAGTTTTTCCTTTGGCCACACAAATCCTGTTGACTTTACAAGATGGTTAACTTTCTCAACAAATACCATCCACCTAATTTTGACCTCTTTGCTGGTCTCTGGCATTTTAAAATGCAAGTTGACCCTCATTTTACCCACCATTGAGCTTTAGCATAGCTGTTAGTATTAGCAGGGCTGAGATACAAGGTTTTTGAATACGAGGATAGAGATGTAACTTCTAGGGACAACACCGGAAATGTGTAAACAAAGGGTTCACCTAGGACGTCTTGATGAAATGCTGTACTGGGATGGGTTTGGGGGCACTTGTTTTCTTGGGGAAAAGTTTTGGATTTTTACTAAAATTGCTCTATTTGGAGTTGCTCTCCAATTATCAATTATCAGTTCAATTTTCTTAGTCGCATTGTTTGATGATAAAAGTATACTTCCTAAATTCTTAAATATAAGATTACTGCAAATCATCTTATATTATCAAACGGAGGTAGTATATGTGTTGCTACTGTTGCCTTGTTATCTGTTTTACAACTGCTGTTTGATCATTGTTGTTAGCTAGAAATGATCAAACCTTTTTTTTTTTGAGACTATGTCTTCCCTCCCCGAACAAGACTTTCAATAACACACTTAAGCCTGCGATCCGAGGCCCCTATGCTTAATGTCAGTGGGAGTCGAATTCAAGACCTCCGGGTTTACGACTAATCCCACTTAGACCAAGTGGCGGGGTTGTAGGTCAAACCTTTTGCATTCATCTAACTTAAGTTTGTAGTTTCTTCTTTTTCTTTTTTTCATTTGCGATTAAGTTGATCCTCGAGTTCAGATCAATTGTGGCTTTGTTGGAAGTTTGGAACTCCGATAGGACTTGAGGGGGAAAAGAAAGGAATAACCTAATGGGAAGGAATAAATGAAACTTTTTTGGGTTTACTTTAAACAACTCTCTTCTCATTCACACTTTGATCAGCATACCGCAGCCATTTCAAAATGACAAAATTACAGTTTCCATTTGACAGATAAGAGTTCTGAAGGAGATATTGACTTTCAAGTAACCAATGGTAGCTATGTTCCAAAAGAAAAAAAGGGAAAACATACAAGATTTTCAAAGATACACTAGATGAAGTGATACATAAAAACAAACATATGTAAACTAGATTCTCATAAATTCAATACAATTTACAGCCATTTTTTTCTTCTATAGCTGCATAATGTGTACCCCACTACTCTTCGTCTCCCTATCCATAGAAGGCACCACTCTTATATAGGAGAAAAAAAGGGGCTAAAGAACATGTATAAACATGGAGACACAGAAAGAGAGCTGCAGCCAAGGTAGTTTTGTCCTAATGGAAAGGGATGGGAAGGAAAAGTTGGACAATTTCTTTCTAAAATTTGAAATAAAGTGTCCAACTTTACCTTATAAGGTCGATTTCATCTTCCCATGCAGTTCATACCTCAGGGCTTTACCATTCTGATGAAGCAAAAACTGTGGAGATTACTTTTAATTACTCCATAACAAGTTCTTTATGGCGATCAAGGTCCTTGAGGTAAGTTGTACAAGTATAATCTTCAATGCCACAAGCATCTACAACAACTGATCTCCCTCCCATAGACTTTTGTTTCAACTCTACTGCTCCAGTTCCACTCTCACCGTTCAATAATTGAACCACCTACGTACATAACCACAACACTCAATTTCATAACCATCAATCTAATACTGTACATATATATAAAGATGATCATAATCTTGTTCCTTGTAACAAGAAAATTACCCGGCTCATGTATGGACGCATATCAGATGAATGATGAAGGCATGTCGAAGCTGTTAAAATTGCGCGTTTCATATCAACAATGTCATAATTATCACCTAGTTTAGGATCTGCTAGTTCTTTCACACTATTATTCTCCAGCAGTGGTTTTGCCTATACAATAAGGTCCCAAAGCATGCATGATTAATAATTTATAGTCCAATTTTTATATTTTTGGTATTAGAAATATTAGGATTGAAGTTTAAAAATAACAGTTTCAGGATAATCAAAACATACCCACATCACAAGGCTTTGTCGACAAGAATCAACCGAACGACGCCCTGTTATAAGCTCTAATAACAGAACCCCAAATGCAAATACATCGGTCTTCTCATCAATAATTCCATGCATGAAATATTCAGGGGCCATATACCTGTAACCATTTTTTTTTTTTTAAAAATAAAATAAAATAAAATTACATAAGCTTGTGAAAGATATGGAAAAGCATAAACTTGTAATTGAAGCAGCTCTTGTCTCTTGATACCCGAAAGTTCCTTCAATAGGTGATACAACATGATGAACCCATTTCTCTGGGAGCCATTTTGCTAGCCCGAAATCTGATATCTAAACATCATAAAGAATCTCAGAAGCAAAAATGTATATGTATTTTCTAAGAACCAGAATTTAATATGAAGATATATATATATATATATATATATATATATATATATTAATTCTTTGTCACAACCTAATCACAATAAAGTTAACAACCTGAGGTTCATAATCTTCAGATAATAATATATTCGAGGCTGTAATGTCCCTATGGATTATCCGCCTTTGACAATCAGAATGGAGATACTTGAGACCATCAGCTACCCCAAGCGCTATCTTAAACCTTATATTCCAGTCTAGGCTCTCTGTTGAACCTGAATTACAAAATTTTCTTATTAGTCATACCCATATGAGTTTAGTTGTTCCGCCCGAATTAATTTAATTCCCACTATTAAGCAAGCAAATAAATTACAGGTACCATGTAGTAAAGTAGAGAGGCTGCCATTAGGTGCAAATTGGAGGACAAGGTGTAAGCCATTTTGAATGCTGAAGCCAATTAATTTAGCAGCATTTGGGTGGTTGATATGAGCAATGATCCCAAGCTCACTCAAAAATTCTCCAACTCTATCCTCATCTTTCTTCTCCTTCTTTGTTATCTTTTTCACCGCGATTACTTGACCATCTGGTAAGCACCCTTTGTACACTTCAGCATGTCCACCTTTCCCAAGTAACTTATCTATCACATTAATCATAATTTTTTTAGAAGACAAATTAGTTGATGTTAGTTTGTACAAAAGCAGGCTATATATATAGGAAATAAGAACTGTGCACATACATAATTACAAAATTTACTGCAACTCCTAATTTGCATTATTACAAGGGAAAATGATACTCCCCCTCGGACAAAAAGAGTCTACTTTCTATATACTCCCTCCGTTCCTTAATATACTCGTTTTAGTCATGTGCACAAGAATTAAGAAAATGATTGAAAATCATTAATTATAGTATCAATTGTCTATAATAGCATTCACCTCACTTATCTCATAAATATGGATCAAAAGATTAGGTGGAGTAATAAGGGGCAATTTGAAAAAAATAGTAATCAATTCTCCTAGATAACCACAAACGACAAATAATTAAGAATAAAAAAAAAAAATCTAAAACGACCTATAGGAATGGAGGGAGTAATTTCCATCCGTAATGGTACTTAATTATCGGGCAAAGGTAGATTTGACATAAGCAACGACTTCAAATCTTCTATCTTATTTTCTGTCTCATCTCTTGTCTTATAAATATTGCCTAACATCAATAGGGGAATTAACACACCACATTTGAATTCATATGCAAAACAATAATAATAGTTGGGCATGAATGTCTCCTGCAGAGAGTAGACAGAAGTGCATATTAAACATAGGCCAGATATAAAAGGTTATAAAAACAGAGAATTCAAACAAGTAACTTGCAACAAAAACAGGGGAGAAAGGTGTAAAGTTAAAAATCTTTTTGTCTAACCAGGGCTAAAATTTTTAGTGGCGGCCTGAAGCTCCTGGTAAGTGAAGTTCCTCCATGAAGGCTTTGGCACCATCCATTCTCCACAATCAATGGAATCCTCAGAGGCAGGACGACTCCCGAACTTCCACCTCAAACTCTTTCTTGATTGCTCGTAAACGTTCATCAAAGAAACTGAAGATAACCTTCTCACCGACTTCTTCTTAATATTATCAAGCATACTTTTCCACTGCACCGGACTATTATTATCCTCCGACGACGATAATGATAACCACGATGATGATGATGATTCTTCGTTATCGGCCGATTTCTCGTCCAATGACGATGAGCTAAAATTGCTGCTGTTATCAGAGTCTGAACCTGAAATAGGAATTTCCAGTACGCCTCTTGGAGAAGGATCTTCATCTTTTTCCACCTCCATTTTTTTCAAATCTTCAGAGATTTCTCCTTGTTTTTCTGCATCTTCTACCAATTCTGTTTCTGGGTGTTCATGGGTTTCTACTATAATTTCTGATATACAAAAAGGGAAATTAACCAGAGCCAAGAATTAAATGAGATTAAAAGGGAAAAAAAAACTCAAAAGCTGCTGTGTAATTACCTTCCCCAGGGACCATTCTAGCCATATTGTGTTTCTTTGAAAAAAGAAGGAAGATTTATAATGATTTGAATGGAAAAATTGGTTGAAGATTTACATCGAGTCCTTTTCTTTCCCTCCCCTGTCCCTCTTCATACATAGGTGGTAAGAGAGAGAAAGAGGAAGAGAGAGAAAGGACAGAGAGAGATGAGAGAATGATAGAATGAGGGAGTTGGAAATGGTATATCTTTGGAGGTGGTTATTCGTTTGGAAGATCAGAGCAAACCAAAAAATGAGCTTTTTGTGGTGATCGGAATATGTGCTATATTTATACATACACAACACACTGTACACAAGCAAGCGGGATGGTTATATATATATATATATATATAGGAAGGATGAAGTCGTATTTTTTATCTTCTTTAAAGTCGTCACTCTTTTCTTTTAATGACGATTTCGGTCATACAACCGTCGTCTATACTTTTAACGACACTATATGTTGTCGGACCGTTGTATAGACATATAGTGTCATATAAGGGGTGAGTAACATATAGTGTCGCTAAAAGTATAGATTTACGTATTGTATACACCAAAATCACCCACCTAAAAGGGGGGTGAGTACGGATGAGTAAGATAAAAGGAGATGATTGATCTCATATATATATATATATATATATATATATATATATATAGTCCGCTTTTCAGCAAACGGGAATGATCCAATTAGCATCAAGTTATTTTTTTAGTACCTCAAAATAAACTTCATATTAACCACTTCCAAACCGGAAGAATCGAACTAAGAGTGAACTCCGTCGCTATAGCATAAAAAATCGATTTTATATGCTATAACGACGGAAAAAAATTGGTATAAGAGATTATTCTCTTAGTTAAGCTCCCTTCGATCATTTGGAGAAGGCCGAACTATATATATATATTATGATTTGGATCTTAAGTCACCTCTTATTATTTATTCTTAGAACTCACCTTTTTTAGCGACGGACCATGATCGTTTTCGATCATACAACCGTCGTCTATATATTTTTAGTGACGCTTATATGTTGTCTGGTCATTAAAAGTATAGACGACGGTTGTATGACAAAACCGTCAGTCCGTCTGCTAAAGGGGTGAGTTTGGGATGAGTTGAATAAGGGGTAAGCTTAAGATCGAATATATATATATATATATATATATATATATATATATATATATATATATAGCTGGGAAAACTTCGACATAATCCTTAAATATATAATGCCTTAAATAGCATAATTTTATCAAAAGCAGCGTAGTTTTGATAAGAGCGCTATGACATTTTTATAAATACTATGCCACCGCGTATTTACAAAAATGCCACCGCGTCTTATCAAAATTACGTCGTTTTGATAAAATTATGCTATTTAAGGCGTTATGCTATGTAAGGATTATACTCTTGAAGCTTTCCGTATATATATATATATATATATATATATATATATATATATATATATATAAGAATATTTTTGAAGGAGGATAGTTTTATAAATTTTAAATGCTAACGATAATCTTGCGATAAAATGTATTACATTATTGAGTATCAAAGGAATACCGTTATAACTATAAGTAAATTTCATAATTAAAATCAATAGTTTCCCGAGTAAAATATAATTAAAACATGACGCAATTTTAATCATCAGATCAACCATGATAGTGGTTAGGGCCAGTTTGGAAATGACTTATTTTAAAATAATTTATAAGTTGTTTTAAGTTGTGATTTATAAGTAAAAATATTCGGTATCAATTTGATTTATAAGTCAGAAATTAAGTTCAAATAAATTATAAAAGTGTTCGGCTTATAATGACTTATAAATATAAAAATTATTAAAAATGACATTAATAAAAAAAAAAGGCAAAATAAAAGAGGGGCAAAATAGACATTACATTTGGTCAAACTAACTTATTTTAAAATAACTTATAAGTCATTTTTAAATAAGTTATAAATGGTTACTTATTTTTTTTAAACTTAAAACTCAACTTATAAATTAAAAAATAAATTATTATCAAGCACCTTAATAGTGAAAAATAATTTATAAATTAATTTGACCAACTTATAAGTTGCTCCCAGGCATACATCTCTCTTTTTAGGGTGCTACAATGATTAAATATAAATCTACCCTTGTCCTTTCTCATATTAAGACTTCCAAAAATAATAAATTCTTAAAATAATAAAATAATAAATTCTAAAAATAACATGAGTTGGAAATGATATTTGTATACATGGTTAGATATCTCCTATTTTTCTTCAATAGCGACGGGGATTGGGTTGACTGATCAAAACGTAGCCGTCTTTTATAACACCCGCGCAAGTCTGGGCGTAACTGTATAGGACATAAAAGCATCAATAACGAATCCAACTAAGGTACTCCCTCGGTCCATAATATATAACATTTTAAATAATTTTATTTTTTTTAATTATTTAACATTTTATATAATTTAAGAAAATTAATTATAATTTTTTAAAATTATTTTCATGAAAAAATATTACAAATAAGAAAGAGTATGAAATAAGTATGTTACTTATGAAAATTTAAAGGTATTATAAATAATTAATATTATATTTAATGTTATGGAAAAAATTAAAGATTAGCCTTTAATTAAGAGAGCACATATGTTGCCTTTCCTTTTTACATTATAAATTATCATTATTTTACTTATGAGTACTGATTATTATATATCTTGTCAAATAATTACAAATTCACGCATGCCAGAAAGCAACAGTTAGTCATGAATTATACTTCCTCCCCCCAATAATATATATGACGTTTTAAAATTATATATAAGAATTAAAAAAAATAATTATATAATATTAAATATAATATCAATTATTTATAATATCCTTAAATTCTTATTATTAACATACCTATCTCATACTCTCTCTCATTTATAACATTTTTCTATGAAGGATAATTTTAAAAAGATTATAGTGAATTTTTCTAAACTATATAAAATGACAAATAATTTAAAAAAAATAAAATTATCTAAAACGTAAAATGGGACAGACGGAGTGAAAATCATTATACCTTCCTATGCACCGAACTACTCTTGCATGCAAACATTCTCTTTAAATATATGTTTCATATAAATCAAGTTAAAAAATTGAAAATATAAAAAATGAATTGCGTGAGTGTGTGAGTATATGTAAGACCCCAATTTTTTGAATAAAGATGAATTTTCTATAAATATTATTTTTGAACATTATAAAGTAAATTTAATATAATGTTATAGTTGTGGGTAACATTTATAAATTTTGCAAAGTATGCAAGTTGTATATAATATTCGATTAATTTGAGGAATATTCGTTTTAACGAGGAATATTACGATAATGGCACAATTATTGGTGGACCCTACAACGTAAATTATTGTCGGATTGAAAGCGACAAAAAATATTTTATTGAAAATAACGGCGGAAGTTTTACCATTAATATTGTTGAACTACTCAGTAGAAAAAAGAAGAATACGATGTCTGGCGTGGTTAAGAAGTACACCGGTATTGATTATTGACGCTTATGTGATAAGTCATTTCCTTTTTTTTTTATTGGTATTATTAATGTAATAAAACGTAAAACTTTTTATATAAAATGTAATACTTTTATAAAGTTATTCGTTTTATTAAAGCTAATAATAAAATCTTTTTATATAAAAATGTAATACTTTTATAAAGTTTTCTCGTTTTATTAGACAATAATTAGAATATGTTATATTTTATTATGCATAGTATTTGCATAGTGCTGATAGTATTTGCATAGTAAAATCTTTTATAAAGTTATTCGTTTTATTAGATTATAAATAGAATATATTATATTTTATTTAAAAGATTTTACTTTAAATATGGACCGTCACGATTAAAGTAAATCAATCTAGACTGATTCATGAGTTAATTCTTATATATATCTATTTTTCTATAAATAGAAGCGCATTCCTTCATTATTTCTTCACAATTCCTTTGAAACTCTGTAGAGATAAACTATGTAGAGAAGGAAGAAAAGTATTCATTACTTCACTACTTATATATCTAGTACTCTTCTTCTTAAGGTAGGGGTATTATTTCTTTTGTATTCATGAAGAGAACATACGTTATTCCATTCTTTATTATTACATTGGAATAACTTTTGTATACATGAACTTCCCTATACTTGGTGAAATTCTCTGTTATTCTATTCTTTATTATTACATTTGGAATATCATGTATGCATGCGTTTTATCTGGGACTGGTTCCATCTTTATTATTACGTTGGAATATCACGTCTGCATGCGTTTTGTGGGACCTGGTTCCGATCTTTATTATCCTGTTGGAATATCACATGCATGCGTTTTACTGCCGGACACGTTTCGAGATTTATTATTACGTTGGAATATCACATGCATGCTTTTACATGGGACTGGTTCCGTTATTTATTATTACGTTGGAATAACTCCTTTTGTCTTGATCTATCGCATACATGGTGATTTCTTTTGTTATTCCATTCTTTATTATACTCGGTTGATTAAAACTTTGACTTTATACTCCATGAAATTAGTGGAATATCTCGATATTTGCGCTTCATCCGAAGATCTTTTCATGGAAATATTCTTACGAGCATTCTTGAATTTTACTCTCAAAAAGAAAGATCATGTTGACAATTTGGACGTTATCGGTTCTAGATAAATTAATTCTTGAACTTGTTTTTATTGAATTCTTATATCATTGTCATCATCCTCATGTTTATATTTTGTTGAAAGTCAAATACGTGGCACAGTAGTGCATAAATGAACTTGGTATGATTATGACCGAGGATTATTCAAATTATAATCATGACCGTAATGTTACAAATGATGTGGTAAAAGTCCTCATTGGGTCAGTAGTGCATTGATGGACGAGTTGTTGGCACATGACCATTAATGAATACACAAATATTCTTGCCCAGTAGGCATGGATAGTTGTGATCGTGATACTAAAGAATATCCTTGGCCGTAGTGCAGGAGTGATTCGATGATGTGGATTATTTATTAAGCTGAGTCCCAACGATAAAAGTGATGAAAAACTTTTTAAATCATAGAAGATAGTAGATTTTATTCTCTACTTGACTCTTTTAATGGATCGCTTGTTCATTGCAGATTAAACTTGATGTTTGTTATATTGTATCGGTTTAACCTTTGTTTAAGGCTAATGATAATTTATTACGCATTATCTTAGTCATAATATTTCTTCTTTGGGCTAGTTGAGCTCACCATTTCTTTCACCGTTCTCTTCTTGAAATGAGAATATAAATTCCGGGACGAGTCGAGGAAGCGGAGTGATGGACAGGATGATAGTATTAGTAGTCGTCCTCACTATTTCATTAAATAGTGTGACAATAAATGTAATGAGGAGCCCATTGAGTTTGTATATTGTCTAGATGAAAATATTTGTATTAAAACTCATATCATATGTTTAGTAAGTATTTTACACATCGTTGTATAATTAAGTTATATTTGAATTTTGTACCATGTATTTGGCGATTTAAGATGGGTGATGTATACCTATTTTTTGGGGCGTCAAGATATATATATATATATATATATATATATATATATATATATATATTTTTTTTTTTGAAATTAACAACCAATAACTAAAATTAATACATAAATAATTAAATATTGTCAATGAGTTAATTAGTTAGTTATAAAAAAAAAAAAAAAAAAAAAAAGAAGAAGAAAAACAAGGGAATCACCAACCAAACAGATGAAATGGAAGGAAATTGATGGTTAAGTGGTTGAACTAAACCTGACAAATTCTTACTTAATATATGAGCAATGTCAGTTCAGTTAGAGAAGTGTAACTAAATTCTCCAATAATATTCTCAAGTCCTAATTCAAAACTCCCTCAAGTCAAAACAAGAATTCAACCCAATTGATTAAATTAAATATTGATCAAAAGCGTTTTCTAAGATTATCTCGATCGATCAATTTAATTTTAGGCTAACACTTGGCTCTTTAAATAATATAAATTAGATTTAGCAAGGGGAGGGGACCCTTGCTCTCTCCATCTTAATTAATTTGTGAAATGGGGTAGAGTAATTAGTGGACATTTAAATTAACAAAACAAATTCACTTACATCCATCTTTCACTTTCTAGTTTCTACTTCTTCACTGGATTTGGTACTCCAAATTCAAGGTAGGGCACCAACCTTACTGCCTACAGTGCCTAGCTAGGGTTAGGGTAGAGAGAGATGGGTTAGCTGAGGTTGTACAAAATTTAAAGCATGTTAATTTAGTGCATGCATGGGCTCACCTTATGATCTTCAACGAGATCAGGACTAAAAATTAATCAAGAATAGGAATAAATTGGAGGGAGAATTGAAATGCTTAGATTGATATGTATCACAAGTCAGAGACTTTAGAAGAGATCATACCATTATATATCTTTGTTTCAATTTAATTATAAGATTATTATAGATTTTTGAAAGTTAATTTAAAATATTTTAAAATTTATAATTAAGAAAATTTACTAAAAATTATATAACGATAAATGTTACAATAAGTATTACTATATGAATAGATTAAATTTAAAGGAATTCAAATTAATTTTAAGTTTAAAAATATCTAAAATTAACTTCAAAAAATTAATATATAATAATTTTATAATTTAAAACGAAGACAATATATATAAGTTAATGCAAATTCATATACATTATATATTCATGTTAAAACACAAGCTCTTCATGAGTCATAACCAAAGATACTTTCAGTTTTCGAACAAAAGAAAGATATATTTTTGTTATGATAAATTATGTCAAAAACAATAAATTTATGCAGAAAGATAAATACAATAAAACTAAGTTTTATATGGAAATTCAAATCGGAAAAAAATTACGAAGAAAACAGAAGAAATCCATTAAATAAATATCTGAAGAGTACTATGATAATTCTTAAAATGTTTCTGAATGTCTCTTCTCCAAAATCCTAACACCTATATTTATAGGCCATAGGAAAATTCATAATCAAATATGATTAAAAATATTAAATTGAGTATAGGTAGAAAATATAATTTTCCTAAACTAAAATAGATTCTAGGTAATACCTAAATCCAAATCCAATAAGGATTCATTTTATACCCAACAAATCTCCACCTTGACTTGAATCCTCCAAATATAGCACAAACAGTGAACTTTCTCCTCTTCTCAAAATGCACAAATCAAGTCTGAATTTTCTGAAGAGATTCCATCTGATCTTCATTCATAACAAACAACCATTTTTCTGAATCATTCGAGGAAATGACATCTTTATAAGTCACAGGATCACTGTACTCGACTGTCTCGGCAGCTGATAAGGCATAAGCAACAAAATCTGAATATCCATATCTCTGTGGTGATCACACTGTCCTCTTTGCCATGTCTCTAGTAAAACTATATTGATAATCCATATGTTCCTCCTCTGGAACTATATTCTCATCTACAACAGTAGTAATAGTAGGCACATGATCTGAACTATGCTATAATTTCTGAACCTGAGGAGAAGGTACTTTAAGCTCCATTTTCTAACCAACACTATCATTCGAAAAACACAATTGAATTGCTAAAAGTGCTATATAATTCTTTGATAAGTCATCGTTTCAAAAATATATTTCTAATTTTAGAACAGATCAAAATGCCATTATATAAAGGGAATGATTTATAGTCAAAGGTAATTGTGAAGTGTGTAGTAACTAATTTGAATCATTTATTATAAGATTCAATTGACGCGATTTAAAAAAATCCCCTCCATACGTACTACTATTTTTTTTAAAAAGGTGTTGATATATGCGCATCTTATAGTGATAGTTGAACACCCAAATATGTTAAAATGATTTTATTGCCATTGAAAGATAAAAAATTAATTAATAGCTTGTCCTTAGATAGCTATGATATTATACGTATACCATTAGCTAGGGCTGGTACTTTTTTTATTTTTATTTATTTATTTATTGTTGAAGATGACTAGATGAGGCTTATACAGGTCTAGAAAACATTACATAAATCATTAGTCACCATACATCATTAGGTGTTGGTGAATGTCTCCGTTCACGTGGATATTTGCATCATCGTAAAGGGCTTTTCTGGTGGCCAGATTCTCTTCCCTTACTGGAGTTTGTCTGAGGTGAATTAAGCAGTTGATGTATCGCTCCTGCCTGAACATACTGGTACAGCTCTTTCCATCGGTCTAGGTCTGCAAATTTGGCTGGGTGTAAACTTGCTCTCTAGAATCGCCGGTGGGATGATGTTCAGTAGTGTTTTGTGTTGGATATTTCACATGAATCCCACATTAGATAAATTCAAGAGTCTATATGGATTAATAAGTACGGTAAAACTTCAACCTAATAGGTTAACCTTTTAAGTAATGAGGTGGTCCAACATGCTTATTGAGACAGTCTACCTGAATTGATGTGGGATGAATCCAAGTTTTTGCATGATGTCATTACTCACCATTTCTTTGCTGGATGAAGCTTTGTTAAGCTGGGAAAATTCTTTTTCGATCTGCCTGACAATGAATGGGCCAGTAGATCCTGCTCGCATATGCCTGAAACACTCTGTCAAAAGATCCTTTTGGTTGTCTGTAATTTGGTTATTTGAGTGAACCTGCCAATCTACAGTATCTTTTTCAACTCTATTCCTAGGCTTCGGTGTGATTTTCTGTGGGTTATAGTGTCCAGGGTTTGGCTTTTTAGGGGTAAACTTCTTTGGTTTATCGGCCGGGTCAAAGATATTTCCATGGTTTGGAGGTTTCCCTAAAGAAATCATGAGCTTGGACTCTTTTCTCTTAGTACTAAGTGCTGAGGCATAGCTCTTTTTCATAGGCCTCTCCTCTATGGTTTTACTACTCTCAGCCTGTTTTGCCTTTCTCTTCTCACAACGACTGATCTGACGATCTTTGCTTTTTGGCAAAGCAACAGCCGTAACAGGAGTTGAGATGTCTTTACCGTCTGCCTCTGCCTCAGAACGCGGACTAGGCAACACCGTTCTGGAAGGTGTGCTTTCCTTGTTCGTAGTTACAGCGCTTGACTGGGCAACTTCTTGTTGAATGATTGCCATAATTGCTTCAGTTAGTACTTCAACGGTAATGTTATTACTGCTGCTGGCCATTCCTGCAAAATGTTAGTACGTAGGTACTTTGCAAAGAGATGAAATTATAATATAAGTGTATAACTGAAATATCAGTTGCTTGATATCTACTCCGGTGGTTCGCACCTCTATTTATGATATCTATTGCTCGTGAAATTTCCACAACAATTGTCTGAATAATAATTGTCTAAATGGAATCTTTGTACAAATTCCATTAATTGTGGCTTTTGTCACATCCCAACTTTGATTGATTAAAGCAAAAGCTAGTCTGATGGATTTGCTTTCTTATCGACTACAAATATATCTTGAGTCCTTCTGGGGTCATTTTTTAGTGACATTTTTTTTTTGGTTTTTTTTTTTGTAGTACCTCCCAAAAAATATATAATAATATTTATTTCAACTATAATTTTTGTAAAAAACAGTGTTTTAGGTGTAATTTGGATACATACAAGGAACAATGCCTGTACAGTCTGTACAACCCTGTTTCTTGTATGTATCCAAATTACACCTAAAACACTGTTTTTTACAAAAATTTCATTTGGAATAAATACTATACATTTTTTGGAAAGTACTACAAAAAAAAAACCAATTTTTTTTTTTTAAAAAATGTCACTAGAAATGTCACTAAAAAATTTCCCATAGACTTATTGATATATCTTTGTACAAATTCCATTATTGTGCTTTTTGTCACATGAATGACTCATTCCTCCACTTTCATTTATTAATTTGTTCTTTATAAATGTAGCCCCAATTCAATAATTTACCATATTAATTTCAATTTTACCCTTTATCCTGCTACACATAATACAACACAAAGCATAACTTAAATAAATACAACCATTATGACATATGGTTAAGCACAACATAATGCTTATCAAAAAATTAAAACAAACTTAACATCATACTTGTCTTCCTGGTAAGCATAAAATATTCATGTCTTAAAAATACTAAAATAAAGTCCATCATTTCAGTTTGATAACTTGACTACCTATACAAAATTCATCATTCTCTTGAGTTTTCAGCCACCTTTCTTGTGCCAAGAAATTGCTTCCAATTCAACCTGAGGTAATTCATTTTATACGGCCCGGTCCTGTACAAGAAAACTTCATTGTTAACAAGTTATATATGTCTGACAATAGAAGAAAATAGAACTTATTATATGAAGCATAATCAATAATATATATATATATATATATACAAGATTGATATGTCTACGAACAATGCAAGTTTCTCAGTTTATTTATGTGAACTTATAATTGCTATAGATAACTGTTAGCATGATTTATGTTTATAAGTATGTAATACCTATGAAATGCATTATTTGCTTTGTGAACGATGAATGTCAAATTATGACTAATTATTGAATTGAGTCGGGGAACTCAATATATATGTGCAATGAATGACATGTACATGACATGTGTAGTATGCTATGGTATATAAGTTGCTACCAGCAGGACATAAATGTGATAATGCATTTGTAATATGCTTGAACACCAAGAATATAAATGCATGAACTGAATGTGAAACCTATGTGCTACGTGATGCATGATAGACTGTTAGACTTGTTGGGCCGTCGTGCTCAATCTTGCTTAATTTGCAGGTTAAAGCTATGATGCGATCTATCATGATTAGGAGCGCATGAAAAGAAGACTAGTGATTTAATTGAGATTGTGTCGAATCATTTGATGGTATTTTCATGTGTAAATCACAGATGTATAAATTTTTGAATTATTCGGTAGTTGGAGATTACTTATTCTAAAAAGGGGATATGCTTGAAAGAATGAATTGTATATATATACTCATATCTACTCAGGCTAAATAAGTCATATAATAAATATAATCCTAGTATAAAGAAGAATTGTAAAGGTTGCGATTCAGGGAATGAATGAATGGAAAGAAAAAAAGAATTTATTCCGTATTTTTAGCTATTTTAACATTAAACAATGTTTTAAAGCTAGAACAGGATAATATTAACGCACAAGAGAGGAGAGAAATTGTCCCGATTTTGGGAGCGTTACAGTTGGTATCAAAGCTGTAGGTTATAAACCTTAGGTAGGTGTACCCTAGGGTATAACCACAGAGATAAGGACAAGGAATAAACTCAAATAGAGTTTAATTTGTTAAGAGTTGAACTTGGGAAATTCATTATTATGTAAATAAGATTCAAAGAAGAATATTGAAAAGTTATAAAGATCCAGAGTTACCTAACTCTGATGTTAAAGACAAAAAATAATAATGAATAGATTGAGTCTATAAGACTAAAAGTATAAAAGGAAAGGAGATCGTAAAACAAAACGATCATAAGATAGAAGAGAATCGTAATATAACACGATTATAAGATAAGATCACGACGTGATCAGATTGAATAGCAGAAAATCTATGAAATGATTGGAATGATATAGCCTGACGCTATAAAGAGAATGTACTATGAAATGGTATTATACAAACTCAGAAAAGAGTTGTAGATGATGAGATACAGATTAAATAAAATTCGTATTGAGTAAGGGGAAGCTAGAATTAATTGGGTGGGATTTCAATTGAGAACTCATGTTAGCAGCTAAGTTGTATGATTCTTTGTATAGGCAGGGAATTGTACTTGGTGTAACAACCACTTAGTTTCTGGTAGTGATAATTATTAAAATGTTTGTCGCGCTATTTGTTATATGCGTGTTGATCAGAAGGTGATTCTTTTCTCATGTGTATAACGCATAGGTAGAGAATACAAGATTAGGTGTGAGTTCTTAAAACTCATACTTATGGCAAGTTTGTGACTCATAATCATATGGTTTGAACCCCTCAGCGAATGGATGCCTATGGTCTGACTAGGATAAGTTCTAAACTCATATGATTATGGCAAATTCCTGGATTTCCAAAGTGTGGTAAGTTTGATGAACTGGGGTATAACTAAGCTGTGAATGAAGAATTAAGGATGATAGAAATAGATAGAATTATTAAGCAATGGATCATTAGAGAAATTAAGGTTGATGGTGGAAGCATATGTATTCCAAATCTTCTAGCTATGCTAGACTTCAAAATTTTTGACATCAAGCTAAATTCGCATTGGTGTGCCTTTAAAAAAAATGAATTTTTGTTATCCTCAACACATGGTGACAAGTGTGTAGGTGTAGACTTCGGGCCACTAATACATCGTTACCTGTTGTGGCATGATGACACCAAAAATGATTTTCAATGGTTTTAAACTGTTTAAAGAAGAGTCTATGCTAATTGATTCGGGTAGACGAAAATGATTTGAATTATCAAAATGTATTTTTATATCATTAATGCATCATGCAACCTGGTGAAAAGATGATAAAAATGATGGAGTTATCAATGCAGAATTACTTAGTATTGGATGTGTTCTAAAGATCATCAACCCACTATAGTATGATGTAGTATGACAAAGTCACAAAATGACAGAATCCTCAAACGGACTGTAAATATAGTGCGGTATCATGACGTCATAAAATGATTTTAAGAATTTTAAAGGCAAATTATTGCCAAATGAATTTGGCTAGCAATATTTCGATTAAAATTCGAATTATTTGATATGCGTCTAAGCTATTTGATTCAGCTAGACAAATGTTTATGGAGTTCAAAGTATTCTTTGAAAGCTTATGCCAAACCAAATTATTTTGGAACGGAATCTTATGATGAGTCTGAGGTGAACAACCTTAAAAAAGGGGATATGCTTATTGGATAAAATAATCCAATCTAGTAGCGTAAATATTCGCTAGATATGATTGATACGTTATGCATGACGTAAGAGTACGATAGGCTAATCACCTAAAGTACTAGCAGCGGTAGTTTACTTTCTTCGTGATTGTAAACATACCAAGTAATTTATTGTTTTGCGGTGTGAATATCGTTAAAACTATGTGTTCATGGTCTATATAACCCCTCAGCATGATATAAAAAATTTTCTTGAATAAAACCTTTTAGATTATTGATATTGCTTCACAATTATTGAACAAATTGTGGAGACTCCTGAATGATTGGAATATTAAACTCCTAGTGGGTAGTTATGGTAAAATGTGATGGTGGAATTTGATGTGATTAAATAAAGGTTATTATGACAACCTAATTTTGGTGAATGTTTAGACAATGTAAACTCCTAAGGAGTTGTTATTAAGAATATGTGATGATAGATGAGAAATCCTCAGAGGAGGAAAATGTAAAGGTTAAATTGAAAACCTATTTTCAGTGCATAGAAGAAGCAAATATTAGTAGACTGTAATTTTGGGGATGAAATTCTTAGGAGAAGAGGTGAATGTGACAACTCAAAAATTTAGAAAATCTTAAATGATTAAATTAAAGGTCAAAAGTTTAAAACCTAGATTGAAAATAGATGATTTATTTAAAAATTTTAAGAAAAATCTAAGGAAATGATACGTTGAAATGATTCAACGATAAGGTTACGAGAAAGAATAAGATCTAAACCGATTAAGAATGGTTCGGTATTGTGATTCCGGGGACGGAATCTTTATATGGGGGAAATAATGAGATGACCCAAATTTTTGGGTAATATTAAAATAAGAATTAAATAAATAAAATTCGTATTAGATAATATGTTGTATGATATTATATTGCATAAGTGAGTATGAACTATGCAATATGTGATGTTTATGCTTAATAATTATATTGGTATTATATATTTATTATATGTAAATAAATTGTAGGGACAATTTATTAAAGGAAATGAGATAGGTATAATTAAAATAATCTAGAATATTAAATTATTTTAATGTGGTGAATTGGTGGCATTAAATATATACTTAATGTATAACCACCCTTTTATTGAAGAAATTATGTATTACATTATTGGACGTAATGTATGTCTGTTTTTAATGTAGTAAGTATATTATTATATTTATTACAGTTAAATTGTTGAAAACAATTTATAGAAGGGAAAAGAAAGTAATTAGTATACAAGAATTATTGTGTGACGCCCCCAAAACAGGAATACATCACCTATTCTGAGTCGCCAAATACATGGTACAGAATACAAATACAATCTTAAATATACAACATGAGCTGTGAGTTTGAATACAAATATTGTTTACTAGAGAGTATACAAACTCAAAAGGAGTCCTCATTACTATTATTATCACACTATTTCACAGAATAGTGAGGACTACTAATGCAACATCTAGGACCATCACTCTGTTCCCCGACTAGTCCCAGCTACGTTCTCATTTCCTGAAGAGAACAGTGAAAGAAAGTGTGAGCTCAACTAGCCCAGTAAGAAATATTATGACAACATGCCATCGTCATTCACAGCGTCGCCTACATAAAATCTGGCTTCGGTGCATTCCACACAAGAAAGTCAACAACGAAAGGATCGTGGCTCTTTATTTATGGCTTGATATAACAGTGATTGACTTTAGTGGTTTGGTTGCTTGAATTCACATAATAGGTTGGTTAGGAATATGAAAGCTAACAACCTTACGAAAAGCTTGATGAATAGTTAACCAATCGATTCCTAAAATCGCATCAAAGGCAAGTTTTTTTTTTCTCAAAGAGATAAGATCTACAGGTAACGTGAAAGTGTCGATTTGAATCAACAAGATTTATAAACAGTGGAGGTAACGAAGGTTTCTACTATCGAAGTTTCAACCAATAAGTCAAAGTCTAACTTCTCCGGAGTCAAATTTAAACATTGAGTACAAGCAGGAGAAATAAAGAGTGGGTAGAACTGGTATCTAATAAGGTATAGACTTCGCAAAAATTTATAATTAACTAACCCGTGTTAACTCCGTTCGGGTTACTCGCTTTTTGAGGAGTCTAAAAACGCTTCCCCGAAACCACCGAACTTTGTTTTTTGTCCAGATCGCGCTTTGGTGCCACCGTTCCAACTGGACTTGACTTCACTATACGACAAAATCGAGCTAAATGACCTTCTCTTCTTGAAAATTTCACTTCTATTATCTTGGCCAAGATTACCACCGAAGTGGTTACCATTCTTGGCATGATAATTTCCCCACGATGGTTATCATTGTTCGATGGCCGTTGCTACACCCAGATGATTATTATCGTGTTGTTGGTCGTTACCTTTTGGTTGAGCTAACTCAAGCGGTCTCATGTGCTTCATTGCTTATCTCAACATTTTCGGATGCAATTTTCAAATACTGCCACAAAACAAGGGGTTAATTAACATATCACATATTATCCCTATACTATGACCGACCAATTAAATACCAAATAAACTTAGGTAGGTCATACTAGCGAAGGAATTCCCCGTTTCTCCCCTCCTAGTTCTATTCTCACATCCTAGCCAGGGATCATATCCCTAAGCTTTGATACCAACTGTGACGCCCCCAAAATTAGGTATACATCACCCATCTTGGGTCGCCACTTACATGGTACATAAACCCAAATACAACTTAATAATACAACTGTCGTGTACAATACGACAAAACATAAACTATGAGTTTGAATACAAATATTATTTACTAGAGATTATCCAAACTCAATGGAGCCCTCATTACATTTATTATCACACTATTTTACAGAATAGTGAGGACTACTAATGCTCCATCTAGGACCACGACTGCTTCCGACTCGTCCCAAATTTATATTCTCATTTCTGAAGAGAACAAATTGAAAAAAAGGGTGAGCTCAACTAGCCCAAGAAGAAATATTATGACTAAGATAATGCGTAATAAATTATCATTAGCCTTAAACAAATGTTAAACCGATAAAATATAACAAACATCAATTTTAAGCTGCAGCAGTAACAAGCAATCCATTAAAAAAGTCAAGTAGAGAATAAAATCTACTATCTTTTATGATTTAAAAGTTTTTTTATCACTTTTATCATTTGGGACTCAAATTTTAATAAATAATCCACATCATCGAATCACCCCTCGCACTACTAAGCAAAGGATATTCTTTAAGATCACGACCACTAATTATCCATGCACTACTACTTAAAGATAATCATATTTTCATCAACTGGCCCCGATCATGCCATAAAACAATTCATCTTTGACTACTACCAAAGAGAATCCATAGCCATAATCATACCAAAAATCGTCCATCAATGCACCACGCCAATGAGGACTTTTTCACATCATTTGTAACATTACGGTTATGATTATACCGAATAATCCCTGGTCATAATCATACCAAGTCCATCTATGCACTACATGCCACAGATGACTTTCAACATAATATAAACATGATGATGATGACAATGACATAATATTCAATAAAACAAGTTCAAGAATTAATTTATCCAGGAATCAATAACGTCCAAATTGTCAACATGATACTGCTTTGTGGAGTAAAATTCAAGAATGCTCAGAAGAATATTTCCATGAAAAGATACTGGATGAAGCGCAAATATCAAGGATATTCCACTAATTTCATGGAGTATAGAAGTCAAAACTTTAACCAACTGGGTATAATAAAGAATGGAATAACAAAAGAAATCACCAGGCATGTGATAGACCGCACAGACAGGTTATTCCAACAGAATAATAAATAACGGAATCAGTCCCCACAGAAACGCATGCATATGATATTCAATCCAATAATAATAATAAAAGATTTAACCAGTCCGGACATAAAACGCATGCATGTGATATTCCAATGTAATAATAAAAGGCGGAACCAGTCCAATGCAGAACGCATGCATGTGATATTCCAAATGTAATAATAAAGACAGAATCAGTCCCGTGTAGAACGCATGACATGTGATATTCCAATGTAATAATAAAGAATGGAATATTAGAAGAATTTCACCATGTATGCAAGATTGCATGACAAGTTATTCCAACATAATAATAAAGAATGGAATAATGTAAGTTCTTCATGAAGGTGAAAGAAAGAAATAATATCCCTACCTTTTGAAAGAAACCGGATATAGGAGAGAGAAGGAGGTAAAGCAGCTTCTCTTAGTCTATAGATTTTCTCTACAATTTCTCTCTATAATAATTGCTTCTATAGCTTTAGTGAATTGGTGAGAAATGAAGGAAGAATGAGCTTCTATTTATAGGAAAACATAGTTTCGATAATTGCACGTTTTGGGGCTCAAAAATTACAAGACAATACCTCCAACTTTTCTTTCATTTTTAATTTAGTCCCGCAAGTATTATCAAACTTGCACCAACTCCCCTAATAGTAAATAATGTGAATCAATAGTAAATCATGTGACTCAATAGTTCTAATCATGTGATAAAAACAATTACAAAGATAAGACTCTCCATCTATACCTCTATTTTTAACTTAGTCACGCAAGTATTATCAATCTTGCACCACCACCCTTATATAAGTATAAGAATGTGAATCAATAAGACTCAGTGAATAATAACTCATGAATAAGAACTCGTGAATAGTAACTTGTGAATAAGAAACTCGTGAATCGATTACGAAAAGTACCCCAAATACCCGAAGTGAATAATATTCAAAGTGAATAGTAATTTAGGTGAATAGTAACCCGTGAATAAGAATCGTGAATAAGAACTCATTAATAAGATCGATATGAAAAGTACCCCAAATACCCGAGTGAATAATATTCTAGTGAATAGTACTTTAGGTGAATAAGAACCCATGAATAAGAACTTGTGAATAAGAACTCGTGAATAAGATTCGACACTAAAAGTACCCTAAATACCCGAGTGAATAATATTCGGGTGAATAGTAATTTAGGTAAATAGTAACCCGTGAATAGTAGAATCGTGAATAGTAACTTGTGAATAAGTATTGACACAAAAAGTGTCCCGAATACCCGATTGAACAATACCGAGTGACTTCTCACATAAGCATCAATAATCAATACCGTGCTACTTACGCAACCACGCCAGACATCGCATTTCTTTTACTACCGGGTAGTTCAACAAAGATTAATCTGTAAAACTTTCGCCATTATTTTCATAAAGTATTTTTGTCGCCTTCTCAATCCAACAATAATTTTGTTGTGGGGTCCACCAATGATTGTCATTGTAATTAATATTCCTCGTTAAAACGAATATTTCCACCAATCGAATATTATATAACAACTTCATGTATTTTTGCAAAATTTGTAAATATTACCCACAACTATAACATTATATCAAATCCACACCATAATATTCAAAAATATATTTCGAGAAAATTTAATCTTTATTCAAAAAAATCTGGGGTCTCACATAACTTATTTGATTAAATTAAGTTACTAAGGGGCTGTTTGTTTAGAACTTAATGGGTCTGAATGGCTGAATCGGTAAGTAATTTCAATTATTAAGTCGTTTGTTTGAAAAAAAAATTGTCTCGAATGGTCGAATCTTGGCCGACGCGTTGGTCGAATGGTTAAGTCCAGAATTTTTGGTCCGAATGGTCGAATGGTCATTTGAATAAAGTAAAAAAAATTAAAAATAATAAAAAAAATATTAACTATTATATTATGTAATATTAAATAAATTTACAACAATTTTGAATTTTTTCAGAGGGGTAAAATATTAAAAAAATGTCATTCAGATCTTTAAGATATGTCGGTTATCAAACAGCTTTTTTTCATTCAGATTCAATTTCATTCAGATTTGATTCAGATTCAAATTTCATTCAAAATTGATTCAGATTCATTTAATTTTTATCAAATACCCTCTAAGATTGGGTAATTAAATAACTTAATAAAGTATGGAAGTGAATTATGAAAGTTAAGGGAAAATGGTGCGAGTTAAGAAAACTTTAAAGTTAAAAACCTAATATTTGAAATTTAAGAAAATATCTTAAGGAATACGCTTTATGAATGTTAATATTCTCGAGAATATGTTGAGTAATATATCATGGGTGATTTGCAAAGCTTTTTAAAAGATTTAAGTAAGACTAGAGAAGACTCAATGGGTGACCAACTTATAAGAAATTGAAAGTAGCTTTTATATATAAAAAAATAATAATCAAAACTTACCTATATTTATTTTTAGCTAAATTGACTAAGTTTAGAGAGAAAGAAAGAACGTGGCAATATATTAGAAAGTAAATGTAACGATTACATTTTTCCTGATGAATAAAGTAGGAATTTAATAAATAAATTTTTATTTTATTTTATCAAGTTGTATGATGTGGTATACTTTACATGATGCAGTTTAAAATGTGATATAAATATTGTGAATGAATATATATAATATTATATATATTTATTGTGTATGAACAGACCCTTAAAAAAACAAAAAAAAAACAAACGGAATAAGGGAATTAAGTAGATAGTTTGGTATACAATTTAGTGTATACAATAAAAAGATATTAAAATAATTTATTAGTTTAAGTTATTTTATTGTAAGGAAATTGTAGTACAAAATATTAGTTATAATATAATGAATTTGGTACTATGGAATTATGTTAATAAAGTTGTAGGCTTTAATAATTTATTGAAGGAATGTATTAAACAAACAGGGCTTAGTATTTGAGCTGAGACATTAGAAGCATGAGCTGGGGTATTACCTTAAACCAAGAGCAGAGTCGACATTAAGGTATGTAGGACGTGTCATGCCATTATCTTAATAGGCATAACACCAAGCTAAGCTAGGGGGGTAATCAAGCTAAAAAGCTCAGTTTTCTTCTACTCTTTCCTTCTCATATTCAGCTCAGCGTCTTTCTTTCTCCCTATATCACACAACTCCAAGCTTTGCTCCAGTAAAATAAAATTAAGAAGTGAGGATCGAAATTGGAAGCTAAAGGAAGTAATACCACAGAAGTTATCTAAGTATCCAGGTATTATTATCTTTTTATGTCAAGAAATTAGGCCTATGTGAATTGATGATTTAGTTTTGGTTGATGAAAATCTATATGAGATATATATCTGTGATGTTGGGTTAAACGATTGAATAAATTGGTAAGTTTAACTTTCATGACAAAGAATGGGTTATTGAACTCACTGTTTGTTAATATCAAACTTTTAAATTAGAGGAATGCTAGTAGGTATTTAGTTATTGCTCTCAGTCAATATGTTTGGTTTAACTGTGAAACCAACTGCTATGGACTGGAATAGAACAAAGAAGAATAGGCTGGGTTGTATGGAGCAATAAGGGAGCTAAACTGGGTTTTTAAAACAAACCAATAGCTATGAAAAGAGTGTTTTAAAACTGTGTACGTAAGGTGTTTGTTAGAATGCTCCAATGAACTATTTTTATCTAAAATCAGAACTTTGGTAGAATTAGAGCTTGGGCTTGATTTATTAATCATATGTGATGCTAATTAGAGGGTTTGAGTGTGTCAAGCTAGAACAAAGCTCAATTTTTAATTAACAATGAAAAGTTAGACTTAGTATGTCAAGTCATTTGAACACTCTGTTTTGGGCAGTATATAAAGCTGACATGGAGGGGTTCAATAAGCTCAAAATACTTCCATATACTCTGTATATTATACCTAGAGTTGGTGTAAACTTATCTATGCTACAAAGTTTTTTTAAAAAATAATTAGTGGAAGCCTAGTGTCAAAGCTGCTGCTTCAGTAGCAGCAATGGTTGTTTGAGTTAGTATTCTCTTGAGTTTATATTTAGCACAGTTGGACCCTCAAGTTTGCCCAACTAATATTAACAGGTCGGTAATGTCTAGAACATAAAAAAAAGAGAGATAAATTTGTACAGGAAGAGGAGGTTTGGGCTAGTCGGTGCTGCTGCTGGCAGCAGCAGCCAGCGCCCAGCGCTGTGCTGTGTTGCAGAGCCTGCAGATAATATGTTAAAAAAAAAAAAAATTAATGCAACCGGCTATGTTTGAACACTGTTTTGTATTGTGTATCTATATATTGATAAAAGAAGAGATGATGACTGAAATGTTAAGCATGGAAGGGGGGGAAACTGCTGCTCATAACCAGCAGTGGCAAATAGCAGCAGTTGCTAGTAGTTTAGGTAGCTTGAAAATTTTGAGTTAAGAAGCCTAACATTCGTATTAATAGATGGCTAAAATATAAAACAATTATGCTAAAACTTGGGCTGAAGCAAGTTTGCATAGCATAAGTTATAAAGTTACAAAAGGGAAGTTGAATAGGGGAGAACAGGACTGCTAACCTTGAACAATAATGACAGCAGTAGAAGTTGGCAATAAAGAGCTGCTAATTTAAAACAAACTTTGTTAAGAAACTGTTTGTTTAGTTAAGTGAGTTATTAGGCTCACTTAGTTAAATAGGGGGAAAACAAAAGAATAGCAAGGAAAATTTAGCCTCATCATAGTGTAATGATAAGAGGCTGCTAAAGTCAAATGAAATTATGCAAGAAACTTATTATAGCATCAATAAAGGCTGCATATATTTTTTGGTCAAAGAAGGCTGTTTTGACGTAACTAAGAAATGCAATACGATTAAGCGAATCGTTTGACAATATGATTTGCAAAGCAAATTAGAAACTAAAAGTTCTACCATTTTGATATACAATCATGAAATACCTTAGCTATTCACCTTGAATACCTAAGTTATAAAGAGGATTACAAAGTATATTTACGGCAAACAAAAGAAATAAAAGGAGTATGAACTAAAATCATGGAAAGTTTATGAACAAAAATTATGTCAAACCCTATGAAAGAAAGAAAAGGTTATTATAAGAATATGGATGAGATATTTAAAAAATGTATCTTAAATATAGAACATGAACTAAAAACATGATCACTGTGATTATGTGATATGTGAACATATAAGCTATATGACTTGGTTATTTGGCTAATATGCTTGTAAATGCAAATAATTGTGTAGGATCGGTGAGAATACACAGGTTAAGTTGAAATTGTACCAATAATCTACGAACAATGCAAGTTTCTCAGTTTATTTATGTGGACTTATAATTGTTATAGATAACTGTTAGCATGATTTATGTTTATAAGTATGTAATACTTATGAAATGCATTATTTGCTTTGTGAACGATGAATGTCAAATTATGACTAATTATTGAATCGAAGTCTGGGAACTCAATATATATATGCAGTAATGAATGACATGTATATGACATGTGTAGTATGCTATGGTATGTAAGTTGCTACCAGCAGGACATAAATGTGATAATGCATTTGTAATATGCTTGAACACCAAGAATATAAATGCATGAACTGAATGTGAAACCTATGTTGAATGTGAAACCTATGTGCTACGTGATGCATGATAGACTGTTAGACTTGTTGGGCCGTCGTGCTCAATCTTGCTTAATTTGCAGGTTAAATCTATGATGCGATCTATCGTGATTAGCAGCGCATAAATAGAAGACTAGTGATTTAATTGAGATTGTGTCGAATCATTTGATGGTATTTTCATGTGTAAATCACAGATGTATAAATTTTTGAATTATTCGGTAATTGGAGATTACTAAAAAGGGGATATGCTTGAAAGAATGAATTGTATATATATACTCATATCTACTCAGGCTAAATAAGTCATATAATAAATATGATCCTAGTATAGAGAAGAATTGTAAAGGTTGCGATTCAGGGAATGAATGAAAAGAAAAAAAAATTATTCCGTATTTTTAGCTATTTTAACATTAAACAATGTTTTAAAGCTAGAACAAGATAATATTAACGCACAAGACCGGGGAGAGAGATTGTCCCTATTTTGGGGGCGTTACAGGATTCCCGGACAAGCTTAAAATACGGACCTTTAACATTATTATTATTTTTTGCATTTTTTTTAAAACAACTAAAAAAAAGTTTTAATATTTTATGGAACTAGATCCGGACTCTCTCTCTCTCTCTATATATATATATATATATATATATATATATATAGTTCTAAAATACAGGCTCAATATTATTTTTTAATGTCAATTGAGATAATTTTAAATTAAAACTACCACGAACTAATTTAATTTAGATAATACAATTATATATGAAATTATAAACTATATAAAAAGTATCATGAATTATAATATTTAATATTTTAAGAAGTTACATGAATCTGATGTAGGAGTATTCGAGGCCGATGATACAGAGTGGTCAGATAGTTCGATGATGACACTAAAGGACCATGAGTTAAGGGATCAAGAAATCAGATTTGGCCGACTTTTGGTCAAAGTGCCTTGATTCATGTCTTCGGGGTCGGGAGTTCGATTTTGGATGACGTCATGACTTTAGGTATGACGAACTTCTTCAGGAATGGCGTAATGACTTCGGAAGTCGAATGACTGACTGACTTTATTATTATTATTTAGTTATTTATAGTAATAGTATTTTATTATGTAGTAAATCTTTTATAATAAGTTGTTACTTGTTAAGATTTTGTTTCCATATTTTTAGGAAGTTTGTTAGGATTTTTGTTTTCGTATCTCTAGGAGGATTTTTTTTTCCGTATCTCTAAAAGAAGATTTTAGAGTGACTTGGAGAGAAAGTTTTTATTAGCTATAAAACCTAGTTTGTGGGTTGAATGAAAGATAATTAACTTCGATTTTGATAAATATAAACTCAAGCATTAGAGAAGTTTCTCTATATTTTTTTAAGTGAATCTTTTGTTCCTTTACTTGTGAATTTATTTGTTAGTATCCCGTAGGATAATCGCTATCCCGCCCGACGTCAGTTGATGCAGGAGGATCTGAGGCCGATGATGGAGAGTTTCAGACAATTCGATGATGACACTAAACGACCATGAGTTAAGGGATCAAATAATTCAGATTTGGTTGACTTGAGGGATCAAGCGCTTTGGTTCATTCATGTTTTCGAGGCTTGGAATTGGCTTGGGTAACGCCGTGACTTTGTATGGCGTAACTTCTTCAGATCAAGCGCCGTGACTTCTAAGTCGAAGGACTGAATTTATTTTTATTTAGTTATTTATAGTAATAGTATTTTATTAGGTAATAAATCTTTAATAATAAGTTGGTACTTGTTAATGTTAAAACCGTAGCTTCGTAGAGTCATAATCGAAAAAATAATCGAAAAACATGACACGAGTAATCTCTGTCCTTAAGGTCTTTATCACACTCACCACAAATGGTTTGCTATGAGTTACAAGCGATATACCTCCAGGACATATGCCAAGTTTTGGAGTTGAACAATTTTGTGATAGCAATTCACAAATGTTCGAGTCGAATATTTCTTTGTGATACAGTAAAACCCCTATTTAAAAATACTCTATATAAGAATAACCTCTACAATATTATAAAAAAATTTGGTCCCAATTTGGAATAGTTATAAATAGGAATAACCTCTAAATTGTAATATGTTATATACTTTTTGAGTTTCGTATTAAGAAACTATACCTGTATAAAGTAATAATTTCACACACACACACACACACACACACACACACACATATATATATATATATATATATATATGAATGAGAGAGACAATATTAATTTTAAAAGACTACATTTCCTATAAAAGACTGCATTTTCTATAAAAGACCACATTTTTCTATAAAAGACTATTTTTTTCTATAAAAGACTACATTTCCTATAAAAGACTACATTTTTCTAGTTTGAAAATCTAAATAATTTATGTTTTTTTTTAATTTTTGTTATAAAGTATAAAATCTATATTTTTGTTAAAATGGATATTTTTGGGTGTTCAGAAAATATTTTATACTAATACCTCTATTTAGTAATAACCTCTCAATTAGAATACAAATAGTTTGGTCCCAAGTCTATTATTAAATAGAGGTTTTACTGTAGTTATATATTTATAGAAAAAATTAACTGAAAGAAGAGAGAATTTCATGTGCAAGCTTTCTTCTTTTCTTGTAAGTATACTCCATTCTTCATATATGTATATATCTTCATATATCTACACATATAGATATATATGTATACATCTATAATAGTAACAACTATTATATATCTATTTTAATTACACATTATTATAGATATAATGTTGTAAGTTACACATTAGTCATAATGATGTAAGTTACAAATTATTAATAATAATGTAATTTAAATTAAAAAATGGAGAGTTTCTTTTGTTTCACATAATTAAATAAGTTTACACCTCTTATGCTTATAAAGCAACTAGTAATCATTATTTAATTATAATGGAACTAAGACAAACTAGTTTTTACAAACAACTTGAACCTTATCAAATGTTTCACTTAAGTCATTGATAAACATAAGTCATTTGATTCCAACTTGAACGAAATGAATTACTCTCATTCTCCACATATAGGACATTAAGTTACACCTTTTATACTTACTTAAATTATATCCACAAATGTGAGACCCCAAATTTTATGAATAAAGATTTAAATTTTTTGAAATATATTTTTTAAATATTATGGTGTGGATTTGATATAATGTTATAGTTGTGTGTAATATTTATAAATTTTGCAAAGTATGCAAGTTGTTATAAAATATTCGTTTGGTAGGAGAATATTCTTTTTTGTCGGGAATATTAAATGACCAAGACAATAATTAGTGGACCCCATAATGGAAGTATTGTCGTAGTTAAAACCATGTAATTATCTTGTTATAAAAAACGAATTAAGTGTTATCATTAAAACCGTTGAACTACCCTAGTAAGTAAAAATAAAGAATACACGCGGGTAGATAAGAATAATACGGTATTGATTATTGATGCTTACGTAAGAAGTCACTCAGTTATACTCAATTATTGCTACAGTAATTGCTACATCATCTCTCATATTATTGATTCAATTATTGTCACAGTATCAATATTTTATATTATTAAATCAATAATTGAAATGACAAAGTTATTAATATTATTATTTTCAATATTGACAATGTCTAGAAGTTCTGTCAAGGAGAGGTTTGGTCACCTAATTGCTCGCCAATAAGGAGAAATTCTTATCGGAAAGTCCCCTCTTTCCTGGAAACGACCTGATTGTTAAATATTGTGAATTATAATATTAATGATGAATAAGTTCGTGTTGATTAAAGATGAAATGGATAGTTCCATTGTGTTGGGATTATTAGTGTTAGCGGAAATCGACATTTATTTCGATAATAATTGATGTCTAGAGGTTATTTGACCAATCGGGTAATTAATCGGATTAATGAGCAATTAATTGCTATTATTTCACATGCTTATAACTATTTGTTCACATGTGTGTACTATTGATTCACATTCTTGTACTATTAGGGGTGGTGGTGCAAGATTGATAATACTTGCATGACTAAATTAAAAATAGAGGTATAGACGGAGGTAATATACTGTAATTAGTTTTTTCGCATAATTATACTGAGTTACATGATTTTACTATTGATTCACGTGATTTACTATTAGGGGAGGTGGTGCAAGTTTGATAATACTTGCAGGATTAAATTAAAAATGAAGAAAAAGAGGAAGGTATTATATACTGTAATATTTCGAGCCCCAAAACGTGCAATTATTAAAACTATATTTTCTTATAAATAGAAGTTCATTCTTCCTTCATTTCTCACCAATTCACTAAAGCTATAGATCAATTATTATAGAGAGAAAAGAAAAGAGAAGTCTACTACCTCACTATTCCAAAGATCCAATTTTCTCTCATGGCCTATCAGACATGCCGGTGAATTCTTTTGTTATTCCATTCTTTATTATTCATATTTAATAATCATTCTGCGCTTGATCTATCGCATGCCCGTGAATTCTTTTGTTATTTCATTCTTTATTATTCATTGGAATAACCTATCTGTAAGTGATGCGTCGCGATGCCTCGGTCAATTCTTTTGTTATTTCATTCTTTATTATTACATTGGAATAACCTATATCGTCTTGATCTATCGCATGCATGGTGAATTCTTACGTTATTCCATTCTTTATTATTACGCTCGGAATAATAATCTGTCTGCAAGGATCTATCGCATGCCTGGTGAATTCTTTTGTTATTTCATTCTTTATTATTCTGTTGGAATAACCTATCTTCTATTGGAATTATGTGGACTACCGCATGCATGGTGAATGATCCTTCGTATTCATTCCTTATTAAATTGTGGAAATGATCATTCCACGTGGATTACCGCATGGCATGGCAAAAATCTATTGCATAGATTTCATATATTCTATTATACTCGATTGGTTAAAATTTTGGCTTCTATACTCCATAAAATTAGTTGAATATCCCGGATATTTCAAGGCTTCATCCAAAGATCTTTTCATGAAAATATTCTTCCGAGAATTCTTGAATTTTACTCCACAAAACAAAGATGTCGTTGACAATTTGGGACGTTATTGATTTTTGGATAAATTAAATTATAAATCTTTAAAAATTTATCATTGAACTTGTTTTATTGAATTCTTATATCATTGTCATCATCCTCATGTTTATAATATGTTGAAAGTCATTTGTGGCCTGTAGTGCATAGATGGACTTGGTATGATTATGATTAGGGATTATTCGGTATAATCATGACCGTAGTGCATTGATGGACAATTGTTGGCATGATCATGACTATTGATGAATACACGAATATCTTTGGCCCGCAATGCATGGTTAATTTGTGGTCGTGATACTAATGAATATCCTTGGCCGTAGTGCAGGGATGATGTGGTTTATTTATTGTCGTGAGTCTCAAATGATAAAAGTGATGAAAACCTTTTAAATCATAGAAGATAATAGATTTTATTCTCTACTTGACTCTTCTAATGGATTGCTTGTTCCGTTGCAGTTAAACTTGATGTTTGTTATATTTTATCAGTTTAACACTGTTGAAGGCTAACGATAAATTATTCTGCATTATCTTAGTCATAAAATTTTCTTACTGGACTAGTTGAGCTCACCCTTTCTTTCACTATTCTCTTCAGGAAATGAGAATATAACGGGGACGAGTCGGGGAACGGATTGACGGTCCAGATGGTTGTTAAGAGTATAACTCAGCCTCGGTCGCACAACAGATGTTACTATCTTAAACTACATATGGAACCACATCGATAATAACACAGTCAGCAACTGTGACTTGCTATTCCCGTTGAACCTATAAACTAGGGGTAACCTAGGAATAAGTTGGGTTCCCATCACCCCCGACTCAAAGTGGTTTTAGTTCCATATCACAAGTAGTTAAACTTACTAAGCTCTTATCAGAGTCTTAGTAACAAGATAAGTCAAGTCGTCACTTGACTTCCTCATAAACAAATATTATGATACCTTCTTTCAGATCAATTGTCGACAAAAAAATATGTCTACATGACCAACATGTCAAGACCTACCATTAAAGGTAATCTCATTTACTTTATACAAAAACAATTTCATTATCATAATATAATGAATTAAGCAATTTTGGAAGTGGCCACAATTTGATGTTACGTTTCATCAACAAATTTCGATTCCAATTTTTTTCTACATCATATAAAGCAATAGTATTACTTGCTACTCCAAGTAAATTATACCCTTCACAAAGAGTAATAATATATCCACCTACTGTGTGGAAATATAAGAATATATTCACCTACTTGTGATTATTTTCTTAATTAATCAAGATCACAACCAACTATGAAAGATTAATAACATTAGATCCATATTGTGAAATAAAAAATACTCATTTGTTTCTTTCTCATCTAAGAAACAATACCCAAGATTTGGTGAAAATTCACCTACTTGTAAATTTATAATTTCCCTCATATAAATACAAGTGACATTTATGTGATCTATTAAAACATTGAAAAATCTAGCAAAAATCAATTTTAAATCATTAATATACTAAGTTTAAAACTGTAGGTAATATCTGATCTCGTGCATTGCATATCAAACATAAGACTCCCACTAGCATATGTGTACTTCAGATTTACAATAGCTATATCAGAACTAACTTCCAGTATACCACCACTATTAAAGAATTATTAAATTCTTCAATCTCAAGGTTTACAAACTTAGTTCAATATTGCGTCTCAATACTATTAAACTAGTTTAGTTGAAATTTTCACTATGTTTTCACATGATACTAAGATAACATTTATTTTACAAGTCTTTTAACATAAAGACAAAAAATAGATGTCTTAAACTCGTTTACGTTAACAATTCTATGTAAAATGATCAAACATATCATCGATATACACAAAAACTCACATTATAGTTTATACAATTATATTGTTAGTGTAAACATATAAATATTTATATATCCGATAGAATCTCAAGGTAAATATGCACATATTATCACCTAATATGTATCCACTTTAATATTTATAACTTTGTTTCAATCTCACTATTGAACTAAATCACAATAAATATTTTGGATCATATTTAGGCTAATAAAATAGGTATTTTATTTACCAAATTATTATATTAATTTCCTTCACCAAATCAATATTGTTCTTTCTAGGTTCAATTTATAACTTTGTTGAACCTTAGATAATTAATTAAGTGAAATAAGTTCACACTTCAATATTATTCAAAAGTTTGTGTTTTAAAGACTTTCATTTCACAGAACTGGAAAATGAAATTGAATTTCGCAACAATAAATCCATAAGTCTTACTATTTCTTACATAAATAAAATTATGCTCCAAATAGTTCAAAGACCAAAAAAAAAACTTTAAGAATCACCCCCACGCTTTTAAATAATTGATATCTCATTGAATAATTTCACTTCACAATATTATGCTCACTACTTAAAATAAATTTTAGATTAATTGACATTTTATGTGACAATGTTCCTATAAATATTACTTCCACATGAGAATATTAAGGAACACTTCTCAAAATAAAAAATAAGTTCTTGTAAATTTTATGTATTAATTATTCATATAAAGTTGGCTTCAACTTAAGAATCTTTTAGAACACCCCTACATAAGAAAACAAGCTCTTATTATCTGAATTACATTAAATCTCAAATTCAAAAAAATATTTAATATAAGCACGTAAAATTATACATGTACAATTTTCAAGTATACTAACAAGTAACACTTGACTATGTAAATAGTATAAAATTCATTATATACAAATTATAGCACAACTCATCATATTGCACAAATTTATTTGCATATAAATTATAAAATAAAAAAAATTTATATTTACTTTCTAAACAATTAATTTATCACAAATAAAATTAATTTATGTAGAAAGCAAATAAAATTTACACACATGAATTAGTATATCCTCAAGTGTTTTCTTATCCCAACTTAGACATGAAATACCATAAATATTATATCTTTTAAAAATTATAAATATAGAATTCACGACAATTATCATAATAATATGAAATACTTGAACTTCACTATATTTATAAAAAGTCAAAAAATAAAATATTTACCTCAATTAGAATATACAAAATTCATATAATCACATTAAAATTTACTACTTCTTAGACAAGAAGTACACATAAAAATAAATCAACATATACCAATTGTGATTAACCCAAAAACACTACGAATATCATTTCTAAGTGTTTTCTCAACATCAAAATCATATTGTATATAAGATTTACTCAACCAAATCTACTTCTACAATATCTCTTCTAACTATTAGTTGATAATTAATTTATTATCCACAAACAAAGTAATCTATCTCAAAATTCATGCATACAAATACCAAGTAATATTATACACTAAATATTACCTCAAATTTATATGCATAATTTTGTTCAAGAAGAACATAAATTTATTTTATTCTCAAAATAAATTAACTTACAACTAATTTGTTATACATAGAGAAAAGTAAATTTCACAACTTTTACTACAAACACTAATAATAAATTAATTTCAATTAGTTTATAAGACAAATAATTTTCTTAAAACTTATGCATATACACATTTAGCAATATTTTCTACTTAAAATATTACTAGTCAATATATATGCACAAGTTAAAGTTTGTTCCACCATGAAAAATTATCAAATTATCTCCAAATCAAATAAAACTAATCAAATTAGTTTGTTCCACCATGAACAATTATCAAATTATCTCCAAATCAAATAAAATTAATCAAATTAATTTATTATATATGATCATTAGCAAAACAATACTCACACATACAAATATCATCAACACATGGTATAGTACATCACATATATACCATTCATGTATATATACATGTAAAATGATAAACAAATATCATTTTCCAAAATAAAGAAAAAAAATTCATGACACACCTTTTTAGATAAAATCCTAAGAACGCTGTATCAACTATGGTGTTTTTCATGATGACTCTTTGTCTCCTCCACATCAATTTACAAACTTGTAAATTGTAAATATGTTTCACTTTCATTTTTCTCCACAATCCATCTTCTAACAGGAATTATCAATAAAAATAATTAGCTTAATATATCAATATATTACTAATTATCATAAAAAGTCTATTGATAAAATAGATACAAGAAAATGGCACTTATCTTTGAAAATCGTGTTATCTTCTATCTCATCAAAATCATGACTCCAACAAATACAATAAAGACCTTAAGATTGTTAAGATTTTTTCATAATTGAAAAAATAATCAGAAAACATGCATGACACGGGTAATTCATGTTCTTAAGGTCTTTATCACCCTCACCACGAATGGTTTGCTATGAGTTACAGGTGATATACCTCCAGAATATATGTCAAGTTTCTGAGTTGAACAATTTTTTGATAGTAATTCACAAATGTTCCAGTCGAATATTTCTTTGTGATAGTTATATGTTTCTAGAAAAAATTAACTAAAAAAGAGAGAATTTCATGTGCAAGCTTTCTTCTTCTCTTGTAAGTATACTCCATTCCTCATATATGTATATATCTTCATATATCTACACATATAGCTATATATGTATACATATATAATAGTAACAACTATTATATATCTATTTTAATTACACATTATTATAGATATAATGTTGTAAGTTATACATTAGTCATAATGATGTAAGTTACAAATTATTAATAATAATGTAATTTAAATAGAAAAATGGAGAGTTTCTTTTGTTTCACATAATTAAATAAGATTACACCTCTTATGCTTATAAAACAACTAGTAATCATTTATTAATTATAATGGAACTAAGACAAACTAGTTTTTACAAACAACTTGAACCTTATCAAATGTTTCACTTAAGTCATTGATAAATTAACACAAGTCATATGATTCCAACTTGAATCAAATGAATTACTCATTCTCCACATATAGGACATTAAGTTACACCTTTTATACTTAGTTAAATTACAACCACAAATGAGTTTTATCAAACTCAAATATGACAAATAATAAGTCTTAAAAGTATAAAATAAGGTGCAATATATAACCGTTAAGATTT